>CM068279.1:54969042-55399323 GCA_034703905.1 Chenopodium berlandieri
ATAACAATATCATAACATTATGGTGCACCCAGTCACGGTAGACATACTAATAATAATATCATAACATTAACTAATATTAACTAACATCAACTAACACTAACATTAACTAATATCACAACATTAACTAACATAAACTAACACTAACATTGACTAATATTAACTCATTAACATAAACTAATACTAACAAAAATAACTAATAATAACAATAACAATAACAACAACAACAACAACAACAATAATAATCATAATCATAATAATCATAACAAAAATAATAATAATAATGATCATAACAAAAAAAATAATAATCATAATAATAAAAATAATAATATTAATCAATAACATACAAAAAAAAAAAAAAAATTCGAAAAAGGCACTTCCGCCCAAAATTTCCTGAAAATCCATGGAGGATCCAGAAATCTTAGGCGGATCCTCCATGGATTTTTCGGAAATTTTGGGTGGAAGTGCCTTTTCCAAAAAAATAAATAAAAATTCTACGACTTACAGATTCTTTCGAAGATGCCTCCGGCGTACGATTGTCGTCGTCGTTCAACGTCCAAAACCCGTCGCTAAACCTTGATAATTTTTTTTTTTGTTAAAAAATTTAATATTTTTGGTGGTGGGCTCGGGAATTTTAGGGCTCGGGAATTTTTAAATGCTAGTTGTGGGTCAAAGTGCTCGGAAATAATATTAAACTGCTTGGTATACTATGTGACAAAGTGGTGGAGCCTTATATAGGTCAAATTAATACAAGGGAAAAACGGTAATTTCACATTTAAATGGGAGCGTCACCCTGTAAATTGGGAGCGTCGAATAGCAGTTCACGTCAAAAAAATGTTTTACTCTTTATTAAAAAAAAAAAAAATGTTCTACTCTTTTTCTACTACACTTGACATAAGGTTTATTTTTTATTTTAATTGAATGTAGTAAGGTTGCAACCTTTCTTGTCAAAAAAAGAAAGTAAGGTTGCAACTTTCTCGGGCCAGCAACGTACAAGGCCCAATTTTCTACAGAAAATTTATGAGCTTACTATCTAGCTCCAACAACACCATGCAAATTATAGTAGAGTAGATCTAATTCACATACTTTTGCACTCTATAATTCTAGGTTCATAACTTAACTTGGTAATTATTCAATCGGCCTCCTTGACTAATTGTAAGGAAGCCTTAATCAAATACGAGTACGTACTAAAATAGGACAATTTTTAAACATTTAACATGTTGGATACCTAAAACTCTTTAAACAACGAAGCATCTTTCTATGAGTTGATTATTAAAAATGCAAGGCTTGAATGAAAGTGATATTTTAGACTTTATAGGAATAAATTTATCAATTTGCTACGCTACCCATATGTCAATTAAGCACATTTTTTTAATGCTAAGGAAAATGGCCATGACAAGATATCAACCTTCTCAAGGTCTTTGGTTTGGTATTTTTAGGCTAGACATTTTTTAGTAAAAGGGGAAGGTAAGGAAATTTCTATCCCTAGGCACCCTTACTTGATAAAATTTGAACCCTTTATCTTTGAGATATGAGGTAAGAATTACATGGTCTTTCTCAAAAGAAAAATAGGGAATCAAAAGGAGAAAGATACAAATGATGATTCAATGTGTAGCAACCTCAATAAGGTTATTCAATTCTATCTCATTTTTGTGTCTTTCTTTTTATTTATTTTTTATTTATTTTTTTAATTTTACTAGATGATGTGTACAATAAAGAGATAGCAATATATGAGGCAAAGGAGTGATATGACCTCAACCATTGATGTATAGATCCTATATCATAACATTCCTACTATAATCTACAAAGAAAAGCATAAAACACTACAAATCATCTAATCTCAAACAAGAACTAGAATTTACTTCAACAACAATAATTGCTTTGAATATCAACTTAACAATCATAAGAATTCATATTAAATGGTTCATTTATTACGCTTAAGCTTAACAGATGGAGTAGTTTTAAACTAAGATTCAATTTTGTTGAGTAAAAGCTAGAATCGATTTTAATTTTCATATGTTTTGAGTTTTTGACTAAATTACTCGTATCTTTTCTTATTTATATGTACAAATTATTTTATTTTTTGAGTTTTTATTAAATTACTCGTAATTTTTCTGTATTAAATTAGTTTAATTTGTTGAGGATCCTTTATCATGAGTTGAAGTTTCATTTTACTTTTATCATGTATTGTAAAATTGTAAACAAATACTATTCGATTTTTTTTTTATTCTGTTCCTTTTTGGTCAATTAGCTTTGGTTAGATCTTGCCCATCTTAGTGATATGGTTCTTTTGTTATGTAATTGTCAGCTTTATGAGCCGTAATTTTTCCACAATTTCCAGCATATATAAGATGATTAAGCATATACTTATGTTAATGTGCATGCCACAATAATATATTATGATTAATTAGAAGCATCAAGGAAATTAATTATCCAAACGAAAGAAATATGTACCTATTTTATTCTTTGATTCTTACAAATGAATGTGTGGGAACATAATTCAATCTTAAATTAAAGGTAACACCTTAAACCTCGAAAATTTTGTTCAAATTAATATTAAATTAAACTTGAATTTACATGATTTAATTCTCAATCATATTGAACCGACCTCAGCTAATCTCATTAGAAATTTAATTAACTACTTAATTCGGTTCGTTAATTGATAATAAACAAAGTATGACTTGAGCCATCTCAAAACAAATTGAATCTATTTATTTTGTGTGTCACCTCCAATGACAACCCGTGATTTTACCGACTAAAAAAATGTCATTTTTTTTTTCTAAGAAAGTTATATGATCGGATGATCCTTATCCTAATATGCCACATGACTTGACAATAGCATAAATAGAAGTATGAAAAACCCCATCCAAGTAATTGTGTGCCAAGCAATCAAACTTAGGTTGAAAGCCTTATCCAAACATATTTGTGGTCTAAAAATCACCTCCCAAGTTGTGGTTTTCTGGGTTAGAAATCTATCAATTTACACTGTAATAATATCTGGTTTATGGATGAAAATGATTCAATTATCAATGTCATGTTTTCATGTCTTTTTTTGCAGGTGTTAATAAAACAAAACTCCCTTAAATTGACTCAAAGATAATGAAATTAGATATCTTCCCTCTTTTGTAGACTTGTATAAAATAAGATGAAAAAAAGAAAAGTCCAAAACTTGTGCCTAAGAGATATGAAGTTTATAGTTTTTTCACAAATTATGGAGTCAATTAAGCTAATTACTTGATTAACAAGGAGCTCCATGAATGTTTTAATTAATTTAATTCGTTTTCTTTGAACTTTAATAAAATGTGGTTGTATACTTAGCTTGTAGCTTTCAAGCTTGGCGTTTATTGAAGGCAACAATTCAGATGAATTATATTGATAATATTAATAAATACGAACTAATAGTTTGATTTATAAATCATGACTTTTTTATTTTATTTTATTTTTTGAAAGGATAAATCATGTCTATTCAAAAAAGGAAATGATAGTAAAGATTAGTTAGCTTATGAGAGTAATTTTCTGAAGAATGGATGTAAATTAGATTCCATTTTAAAATTAAGAACATTATTCAAAAATGTTAGATTAGTCATTCATCACCTTTTTCACCCTTTTTGCAAGGAAATTACCTTCTTAATATCATAGACTCCTAATAATCATGAGTTACAGAATTGATTAATCAGTGAATTTACCACCAAATTTCTATGTCCAAAAAAAAAAAAAAAAAAAAAAAAATCAAAAAAAGAAAAGAAAAGTGGAATAGAAATAGAAAAAACAAAAATGTGATAAATGATTTATAATTATCCAGGCTGACAAGAAGAGGTAGGGTATCTGATAAACATGAATGTCAATATCAAAGTATGATGAACAAACTTGTGGTCAGAAAGAATCCTAATCTTGTAGTTGCCTACATGGCATGATAATATTAGTTTTAAACCTCTCTTGTCCAAGTAAATTGTCTGACTCGGCAATTCTTTCAACACCTACTCTATTTATTAAAATTTAATTCGCTTTTATTTGTAAATTTGCAAGGATATTTACCGTACAACCTATCATGTTCAAAGTAGAACTACTTATACGTAGTATATAGAAAATTGCCGAATCCCACTATCATATTCTCTTTTTTTTAATCAAACAAATTTTATAAAACAAAAAAAAAAAATAAAAAAAAAATAAAAAAAAAATTACTCCATAACAAATTTGGAAAAAGTAAGTCATGTCGGTATCAAAAATCACACTTTTTTTTTCCAATCAAATAAATTTAAAAATAAAATAAAAATCATACATATTTTTGGAAAAGCTAAGTCCCTTTATTTTACTTTTCTGACTCACTTTTTATTTCATTTTAACACTTGCAGAACTAACTGTATCTTAACAGTCATTCCCACTGAATTCCTGTGATTGTTGAAGGTTAACTGCAGGTTGTCAGCAATTCAGCATAAACTTCAAAATCATGGTAGTTGCCATTCAAGATAATCATTAAATTCATCTTTCTTAAAGTAAATCACATTCAGTAAGTTCATAGAAGAAATCTCCACCACAAAAATTGTCTCTTAACAAATTGTGACTGATTAGAAGCAGAGTTGAGTACATATAACGATATAAGACATTTCATGGACCGGAATCAGAAAATCCAAGTTCTTACATACATTTAAGAGCTGATCATGGACTAGGCCGCGGCCAACAAAGGACATCATGTCTTGGCCCGAAACAGTGTACCTGGCTATATTTTAGGCCGGTAGTATGAGAACTCATGTGCCACAATCCATTCGAACATTTGATGAGATTCTCTAACAAGGTCGGTCTCCATAGCTTGAAGACGTGTTATGGAAAACATCTATTATTCACCTGTGACATGACAGAGATTCATATGGATAAAAAATAAACATTCTAGCTGTGTGTATATACATATATATTCAAAGATCATGAATTAGGCCAAAACAATCATAAATGTGTTCGAAAAGCTATGACACAATCCGTTTATGGCAAACAACCAGATATGCTGCAGAGGAAAAAATAGAAGAGGAAATGAGTGCTGCAAGCAAACCATTGTAGAAATACAACTAAAGTTCCAATAATTGAACTAAAAAATTATAGTTTTAACCAAATTTAGTCCAACTAACATAACTTTCCTAGCAACCTACACTGCGACTGACACAAAAACCTTAAACAACACCACGTGGTAAGAGAGTGTCAATATGCAGGATATGGTATGGGCAGTCAGCTGCCTACAAACAAAGAGGAATCCTTGTGTCACTCCAAAGGGTCCAAGAGACACACTTAAAGGGGAAAAGAAAAAATAAAGCATTGCATGCCCTTAAGTATGCCTTTTGTGGTCCTCATATAATCAAATAGTTCCACAAGGCAGGCCATACTAGCAAATTGTAGGACCTTATGAACACCAACACCTGTGGTTCCCACTTAAAGCATAGCCAGCCACAAGATAAAGCAACAGCTTTCTACCGCCACTACGTACTCGCCACGTGTCGCTTGCTGGATTCTCCCCTTCCCACTTGAGTCATTGCATAACAGTCTCTTCCCCCCCTCTTTTCTAGCTAAACACATTTGCTTAGAATTCACAACAGGGATAACAAGCAAATAAAGAGAAGGAAAAAAAAAAAGGGCAAGAGAGACAGAGAGATGATGAAGAAGGAAATACCAGGAGGGGATACCAATAGCTGGGCACGTGCTTGTGACACGTGCCGTTCAGCACCGTGCACGGTGTACTGCAAAGCAGACTCTGCATACCTTTGCACCAGCTGCGACGCGCGGATCCACGCTGCCAATCAGTTGGCTTCAAGGCACGAGCGGGTTTGGGTGTGTGAAGCGTGTGAACGTGCGCCAGCAGCCTTCTTGTGCAAGGCTGATGCAGCATCACTCTGTGCTACCTGTGATGCTGACATTCACTCAGCTAACCCATTGGCTCGCCGCCACCACCGGGTCCCAATTATGCCTGTCGGTTGCACATATGGTCCCTCAGATGGAAGGATGTCTGAGGACGGATTCCTGGACCTGGCAGAGGGAGATGATCAGACCACTGATCATGAAGGGGACGAGGATGAAGCTGCTTCATGGTTGCTACTTAATCCAGGTAAGAACAGCAACAACCAAACTACAAATGGGTTTTTAACTGGAGGAGGAGAGGTTGATGAGTACCTGGACCTCTTTGAGTATAATTCAGGTGCTGCAGATAATCAGTTCTGCGAGCAGTATAACCAGCAGCAGGAATTCAGTGTCCCTGAGAAGAGCTGTGGAGGCGACAGCGTCGTACCAGTTCAGTGTAGAGAAGGAAAAGATCACCAAATACAGTACCAGAACTTTTTGTTTGGGATGGAATGTGAGACCAAATCTGAGTATAATTACAACACACCAAGTAGTCACAGTGTAAGTAGATTCTCTGCTTAAATAGAAAGCTTTCCATTTTCTGCAAATCCTGCCATCTATATATAGTCAACTTCTAACATTAGCATTATTCTATTATAAAATTATGTCTTTAACTCATTATGTTATATGTCAACTTTAAAAGTATATTACAGAAAGTTAAAAGAATAAGCTCTGACCATAAAATTATTATATTACACAGAAAGATGAGAAACAATTAATTAAATGAAATAAGATAGAGCGTCAACAGAACTGCTGTATCTTGTTTTATATCCTACTTTTTAAGCCACGATAAGGATTATGCTTGATCACTGTAGTTCCTTTGAAGGAACACATCTTGCAGAAATAATCTAACTGGTCAATTAGGCATACTCTATGTGTTGTTTGTGACAGTCTTACAAGTGTTGAACACATCTGTCATATGAAAGATTCAGTGTCAATACTGAGTTCAAATTTGATGTTTTAAAAGAATATTCTGTAGTTACAAAAGGGTTAAGTCAATATCTCCAATTCAAAGATAAAAACTTAATAGATCTAATAAAAGGATATCACCAGTCAGTAGTTACAGCTCCCCACATCTTCTTGATCTTTACGAGTTTATGTTAGTTGTTAACTTGATTAAAGATGAATTGTTATGCATCAGAAATCAGCCAAAGTAGAATTTATCTTTAGGATAAGAATTTCCTTGTATTCCTCGCATGAGATACAGATGCTAGTTTTCACTTCTCAGTAATCTGACCAAGAATTTTATGACTTGCAGGTTTCAGTTTCCTCACTAGATGTGGGTGTCGTACCAGAATCCACCATGAGTGATATGTCTGTGTCACATCCAAGGCCCCCCAAAGGAACAATCGACCTATTTTCTAGCCCTCCAATGCAAGTGCCAACTCAATTATCACCACTGGACAGAGAGGCCAGGGTCATGAGATACAGAGAAAAGAAGAAGAATAGAAAGTTTGAGAAGACTATCCGTTATGCTTCAAGAAAGGCCTATGCAGAGACTAGACCTCGGATCAAAGGCAGGTTCGCAAAGAGAACAGATGTTGAAGCAGAGATGGACCAGATGTTCACCAACTCATTGATGTCAGACGGTGGATATGGCATTGTGCCATCCTTCTGATCAATCTAGGTGATGTTTTAAATGGGGTTGGTTGTGCTACAGTTAAATCTTCATTATTTTTTATCAGTCTTGACCTATATGTTCTTAGTTACTAAAATGTTGTCTTGTCATCCTTACGTCTTTTTTTGTGTAAAATTGTACAAAACAAGTATATATAACATGCTTTCTTCATTAAATCAATCACTCAAGAGGAGTCACAGAATAAGCAATAGCTAGGTTATGACAGTAAGTTAAAGGATTAATTGACAGCAATATACATGAAGCTACAAGTCCTGAAATATTTACTTTTAAATTCAGGGTTGTGAAGAGTGTGTTGATGTTATCGCAGAGGTAAGGATGTGTGCATGCGCTTCACTCCCCTCCAAGAGTATTGGTGTAATTTAATGTTGATGTTTACAAAATTAACAAGCGCTGCACTTGAAATAATTCACTTATATATTAATCCGTACCTTTCACAGCTCGGAAGAAACTTCATACTGAACAGGCCTTCAATATTAGACCCCTGCAATGAATCAGATAAACCTAATTACATTTAATTTCTTCTTTCATTGGTACAGAAATGCTTTGATAAAAAAAATATGTGTCTTCAAAACAGATAGTGCCCAAGTGACAATAACTAGTGTGAGAAGACTGAGAACAGAAGCAGAGGTATTACAGAAAACATGTTAACCCCCTACAGCCATAAATTAGCTTTAAGAATAACGTGCACTATGAAAACTTTGCCACTGAATTTTACAGAATAATCAATATCAATGTTCAGAATAGAAGCAAACGCAGAAACTATCCAAAGGAACAAAAATCCACAACTCAGTGGAGATAAGGTATAATGCTAAACATCTCACTGTAACCAGTGGAATAATTGACTTCCTTTTCTGTAAAATTTGGCTTTTAAGTTTTAACCACCAAATGCCCTCCTCAAGAAAATCTAAGGCCACTTTACTTTACTTTTACTTAGTTCTTACTCTAGTTTGGGGAAAATATATTTGCATCCATCCTCTTTAGCTAACAATAGTAAAAGAATATGTCAATGCATGCATTTCCAAGTCAAGCAAACCACAGAAGCTATCTGATATTGTCGCAGACATCCAGGATGACTTCAGAAGAACCATTAACTGCTGCATCAATTTCAGTGTGTATAGAAGATGAGAATCTGCATGAATGGTGAATTGGTGAGGCTATATGCTCCACTAAAATGTTTCTTTTCGAAAAATATGAAGGCTGCTTAAGCTTTGCAAACTTCAAACTTTGTCAACTGCAATGGATAAAGGGCATTTTATCGCCATCTGATAGACCTTTACAATCTGTCAGACTTAACTTGAGCATTTAAGCTCCCATATTCACCCTAGTCACCAAGTTTATGCCGCTGGAAATCATTCAGGATCCTTGAGATCCAGGACATCCAATGCAACCAACTTACTCAAATACCTGTGAAGTGGCATACACTTTTCCATCAGGTGACCGGCGTTTGGACAGTGGCTTTTTTCAGTGGTGAACAAGATACGATCCGTCAATTACAGCAAGTGGCAGGAGTTGAAAAGAAAGGGAACTTTATACCAAAACCAAAGTGATATGTAAGCTAGATGGAATAATATCCACAAAAGGGAAAAACAGCAGAAATAAAAAAAACCGATGATGCACCAAAGAGGCAAATTTAAAGTTAAGTTCACCACTACTGTGCCTAAAGATGGACATCCATTGACAACTTCATCTATACACAAAACATTACTACCAGTTCCAACTTAATATCCTGCTAGCCCATATGCTGTAAGGATATTGTTTAACTAACCTTGTGTTATTTGGGAAGTTCTTATTCTCTATCTACCACAATTATTCCTGAGCCATTCTAGGTCACTGGAGTAGCACACGTATATATAATTGAGGATAGCCATAACAGGATTGGTTTTACCAATATCGAGCAAACAAAAAGCATGATTAAAGAACTGGCTAAGACACAAAGGAAACATTAAAATTGCTTTAATTTGAGGGAGATCGCATCCAACCTTGTCAATGTCAAATTAAAGCACAAATGGTTTAACTCTAAAAGCATTCATTCTTCTCAATGTCAAGTTATTCACAAATGCAATGGCTAAATTCAATCACTCTTCACTGGTATGGATTATATCATACAATATGATTATCATCCACAATGACTCTTATCTTCTCACTTTAAGGAGGTCAGATGTAGACATTATACAGCTTACTCCTGCAACTTAGGAGCGGCTCTTCATTAACATTATAGTGAATAAGTTATGCTTCTATGAGCTGTACAGACAGATAAATTCAAACTAGCACTCTAACACCACAATTTCTAGTTCATATTGCCAAATTACCTATTTGAAAACATCAATTAACACTATAGTG
Source organism: Chenopodium berlandieri (assembly GCA_034703905.1). NCBI lineage: Eukaryota > Viridiplantae > Streptophyta > Magnoliopsida > Caryophyllales > Amaranthaceae > Chenopodium > Chenopodium berlandieri. Next base: position 54,978,896 of record CM068279.1, read on the forward strand.
AATAAGTCATTCTTTTCTTTTTTTTTTTTTTTGAATAAGTTATTCTTCTATGAGCCATACATGCAAATAATCTCAAGCTAGCAAGCTACCACCACTATTTCTAGTTCCTATTACCAAATTACCTATTCAAAACATTAATTAACATCGATCAAACATGAATGATTTCAAGTTGAAAACTGAAGAAAATCTTACACAAGGTAGCATATAAAATCGGATATATGATCTCAACGCGCTCCAATTTGCATTCGTTATCATCAGGGGAATCAAGTTGCTCCCTTCAGTAACCCTGATCATATCAACCCCCTTCTTTGAGTTTGAAACTTTGAGCTTGACATCTATAACAAAACTCCAAATTTATATCATTATATGACTTCTTTTCCCCCTTAAATAGCAACTTACCAGATTATTCCCCTTACTTTGTATCAGAAATTTACCAAATTTCTTCCAATTTCTCAATTAGTTCATCAACATTCTAATCGACAAACATAATAAATATGATTATACAAGTATAAAATACCAAAACCCTAAATAAACAAATACCCATGTAATATAAATCATTTCCCACAATTTAATAAACCAAACCCAGTTAAGAGGCTGCTGATTCATTTGAATTTTTCATCTAAAAACATAGATTAGTACCAAGAAACCATAAATTTCTACAAAATTTAATCTTTCTCATCAGAGTAGTACAGAATCAGTAAATTAGCTATTTTTTTGGCCAATTGAGTATAAAATTGCTCATACTTCCGCATACCATCGCTAAAACATGGATTATGCAAATTGGAGTAAGTAATGGATCAAAGATTTTACCTTTAGGGTTTCAGGGAATTTTTCAGATTTCGTGAATTGTGAATGTTTGATTGTAATTTTAATCAGCAAGTACCTTCAGAATACTCTGAGTCATCGGTCATGCTGTTCATGCACAATACGTTTGCGGGTTTGTCCAATTATAAAAATGACTAATGACTTAATGAGTAACGGATCATCAATTCATCGTTTTAGAAATTTAGGAATGTTCACTTCATTTTATTTTTGCTGAACCTAAATTATTTTTATTAAATTGAAATTATTTTTGTTAAACTGAAATTAATTTTAGTAAACTGAAGTTATTTTTACTCAACGGAAATTATTTTTCCTGACTTTCTATAATATTTATTCTTTAACTTTACTGAATTTTATTGAACTGAATTGAAATTATTTTTAGTGAAATGAAATTATTTTTACTGAATTGAAATTATTTTTAATGAACTAAAATTATTTTTACTTAATATTATTTTTTTAAGGTGAAGTGAATAGGGCCTTATTTTCACTCTCATTGAATTTTTCTTTCATTAACTTTATTTTTCAATCTTATACCCTAATTTATTTAATCTCGACCTACTTCTTTTATTTGGTCTCGTTCATGCTTTTTACTCCGTATATTGTTATTATCTCATTCTTGTGGCATATTTCGTACTTGCTCGACTACTCTTGTTCTTCAACTAATACCAAAAGGGTCTTTCGAGCCCCTAATATTTGAGGAATTATCATAGGCTCTATCTATTATGTTATCAAATTATTGCAAAATAATGCAAGTAGGCCATATACAAGAGACACAATCATACTAAATAAGGAGTATGTTATTTATGAAGTTTACAATATAGTGAATTCCATGATTGAAAATTCTTATTTATTTTTAGAATATCACAAAGTATAATGGAAATTTAGGACAAAGATACGCACATCTAAAGTGATTGATTAGGAAGATATTACATCACGGAGGAATGGTTCACTCACTCTCCGGATGGGAGGATTACTCATGAGCCGATAGTGTGCTCTGACCATGCAGCCATCACTTACAATGATCAGCCTAGGTCTTCTATTTCTAACATGCCTTATCAAATCGAAAATTGGTGTCTTGCTTTCCCGGAAATTGAGGAAATAGTGGTTGTTACATGGAGGGAGGAGGTCCAAGGCTCACACATATTTCAGCTTTCTAGGAAATTGGACAAGCTAAGGTCAAAGGTTCAACACTGGTGCTTGGAAAACAAGAAGGTATGGGGGATTAACTAGAGAAGGCTCACCAAAGATCTCCAAAGAACGGGGATGAATGTTCGTTAGATCGATACAGGAAAGGGAAGGTCACATTCAGGATATAAACCTTCTAATCCCGGAAAGCCAATTGTGTTTTAGGTTTTGGAAACAAAGAATGAAAGCAAACTAGGTTAGGTTTGGGGACTGCCCCACGCCTACAATGTATAGGAAAGTGAAACAAAGGCAGTTACAAAATGCGATCTTGACTCTAACAAATGATAATGATTCCTCGGTGGAAGGACAATAAGAGGTGGAAGAGGTGATCTTAGCCTCAATCAAGGATATTTACAATCCAGTTGCTATCGATAATCATGGCGAAAATATCGATCTCTTACTTCGACAACTCGATATCCCCTCCCTCTCGGAAGAAAATCGGATTTAGCTAGATAGGGATTTTACGGAGTGCGAAATCAAGAAGGCTATGTTCAGTATGCACTGTTCCAAGTCGCCAGGTCTAGATGGGTTCACGGTTGATTTTTTCAAAGTCCACTGGAAGAATGTAGGGCAATTGGTAGTTGACAACGTAAAGCAATTTCTGAGGACAGGAAACATGCTCAAGGAATGGAACCAATCTCTGCTGGTGTTGATCCCAAAGGTTAAGGTTCCGGAGCTCGCTAGTCATTTTAGACCGATCAGTTTGTGCAATACGATATATAAATGCATTGCAAAGTGTTTGGTTAACAAGCTAAAGCCGATTCTCCCAAGTCTTATTATGAAGAATCGACATGCTTTTATTCCAGGGAGGTATATGGAGGACAATATTCTCCTAAGCCATGAGCTTTTGCACCTTATAAATTCGAGAAAAGGCTCGAATTACACAGCAGTGAAGATTGATATGTCAAAGGCTTATGATAGAGTGGACTGACTCTTTCTCCTGAAAGTCTTGCAAGCATATGGGTTTCCTAACCACTGGATAAGGATGATCTCACAGTGTGTTTCAACGGTGAGTTTCAAAACAATCATCAATAAGAAAACCTCTGACCACTTTGCTCCAAAATATGGTTGGAGACAGGGGGACCCCTTCTCCCCATATCTCTTTATCTTTTGTATGGACATCCTGTCGAGGATGCTTTCTTTGGCAGAGGATATCAATCAACTCCAGGGGCTGAAAGTCTCACGCAGGTCACCCTCGATCTCCCATCCGTTCTTTGCAGATGATGCGATGCTTTTCTTTAAAGCAAAGGAAGAGTCCTGTAAGTGCATCTCGGATATTCTTAACAGGTTCGGCAAAGCATCTGGGCAACAATTAAATCGTCAGAAGTCTTTTATAAAGTTCTCTCTAGGGGTCGAGGATGACGAAAAGTTACTTATCAAACAACTTCTCTCTATGCCTGAAATTGGAAGTATGGGGACTCATCTGGGAGCTCCGATCGATATCCATGGGAAGAAGAGCTCCTTTTTCCAATACTTAGTTGACAAAGTGTCGGAAAAAATCATTTCATGGGCTCCTTTACACCTCTCGCAAGCGGCAAAGTTAATCCTCATCAACACCGTGCTGGTAAATATGTCGGCGCATGTTATGAAATGCATGAAACTCCCCCAGAGCATTGCAAGCAAGATTGACTCGTTAATTACTCGGTTTTGGTGGTCTAGCAACGGAAAAAACGGGTTACATTGGGTGAACAGGAGTATCACCCAACTCCCTAAGAGCATGGGAGGATTGGGAATTAGAGGTTGTTCAAGTCCTAGCGATGCCCTCCTCTTCAAACAAGCAACGAGGATGCACCTCAACCCTCAGCTTCTACTTTCAAGAGTACACAAAGGTTTCCAACCGTGTGGAATATGTAGTATTGCGAGTCCTTACATAAGGAAAGGGAACCCCTCAATGGGGAGGTCGAGCCTACAAAAAGTCATCCATTCTTTCAAAGAGGGCTTTACATGGAAAGTGGGAAAAAGGTAATAACATTAAGGCGATTAGTATGCCTTGGGTGAAAGGGGAAATCCCTATAGTAAACCCAGGCCAAACTCTAAGGGCCGCTTTGGACTGGAAGGTGAGTGATTTTATTGACGGGGATACTAACAATTGGAATGCAGGTAAGAGTAAGGAGTGTTTTGATTGGGATAATGCAAAATCAATACTTGCTATGGACATTCCACTTTCAAGGGAGGATGATTTCCTCTATTGGAAATACCACCCTTCGGGAAGGCATACGGTTAAAACGGGTACTACTACCTGTCAAAGGAGTTAGGATTGGAATATTTACTCTCTTGGCAAGGGATCAGGAGTATGTTAAACTTCTTTGGAGAATGGATATTCAGCCAAAGTGGAAGTTGTTTCTATGGAGGTTCTTTTATGATGGCATTGCAGTCAAATCTAATCTAGCCAGGAGGGGGATACAAGTTGAGGCAACCTGTGACCAATGTGGGGAGGATTTGGAGGATAGCCAACATCTTTTCATGTTTTGTAGTCTGGCAAAGGAAGTATGGGAGGATAGCTCCCTGAATATTTGCCCTGATTTGCCTGGGTCCAATTCTTTGAGAAAATGGATTCAGCACTATATCTTGTTTTTTTATAGCGAGGATGGAAAGCATAGTAACCGTTGTAATCTGTTCATTGCAACGTAATGGGGACTATGGAAAACAAGGAATGCAAGATGCTTCAAAGGAGCTATAGGAACTAAAATCTTAGTGATGGAGTTTAAAAATCAAGCAATGAAAGACCATGAGACCTTTGTACAACAAGCTACCACTACAAGTGAGTTGGAGGCTACTAGTAGGGACAATCCTATCATTCCCCCGGGTTTCAATCATGTGCATCTTGGAAAGGAAAAGATCGGTTATGCTGATTTCATTGTGGAAGTTGATGGCTCCTGGGATAAGAAGTCTACGAGAGCAGGGATTGGCTGGGCAGTCAAGACTAATCCCCAAGGCTATTCACTCGATGAGAGCGGAAAACACGGTGCTGCATCGTCAGTAGTGCAATGTGAGGCTTGGGCTTGCCTTGAAGCGATGAAGTGGGCTAGAGCTAGGGGTAGGCAAGGAATTCTACTCTTATCCGACTCTCTGTCCCTCCTAAGTAATTTACAAGACAACCCTGGCAAGGAGATCTCGATAATCTGGCTATTAAAGGAGTTAAGGGAAGTGGGGGCTTGTTTCCAAAGATGCACGATTTTAAAAGTCCCTAGAGATCAGGTTCAAAGGGCCAATGACATCGCTAGAAGATGTCGGCTTACCCTTTCTAATTTGGAGTAATGTTGTTTGTCTCTCCTTTGCTGTTGTAAAAAAAAAAAAGATTAGGAAGATATGATGAATCTTGGAGTAAAATTTAATTTAATTCGATGATGGTAATCAAAACTAACCTAGAGTAATAAACCAGGTTAAAGTAAACTCTGGTCATATATACCAAGAAGCTAACCGTGTAACAAAATATGCATCCGTTAGTCATCCCATGCGTGCTCACCAAAATTTTGATTCTTTCTTAGATGATCAATTTTTTTTATTGTCTTTAAGCTAGCCTAACCTAGTGCAATGGGAAAAACTCTCTCGAAAGAAGGACTATATCTCCATCTCGAACGAAGTTCTCCGTCTCAAACGACTTGCCTCTAGCAATATGGCCGATGAGTTGGCTCAACAATACTCAGCGCTAAGGTTGGAGGAGGATGAAGGTGATCTGATAGACTTGTGTAGCATTGAAGAGGAGGGCCCGAAGGATAATATTGATCTGCTATTGGTGGGGCGTCTCTGTACCAATCGTCCATATAATGTTGAGGCGTTTAAGCGAACGACGGTGAAGGTATGGAACCTCCCGAATAATCTAGTGATTAGGGTTCTTAGCCCTAATTTATTTGCTTTTCAATTTTTTCACTAGAAAGATAAAGAAAAAATATTAAAAGGAAGATCGTGGTGTTGGGAGAATTTGTTAATCTTGAAAGAAATTGTTGGAGATGAACAACCTGACCGTGTAAAACTTAATCAATCCCCTTTCAGGATTAGTGTGATGAATTTTCCGTTTAATTGTCGTTCGAATGTTTATGTCAAAGCCATTGTTTCGAATTTGGGTAGTTTTATGGAGCTTGAAGATGACACTTTTGGACTGGAACGATATAGGAGGGTCAGGGTGATGTTAGATGTTGAGAAACCTTTGCGACGTTACCTGTGGATGAAGGATAAGAAGGGGAAGGAGGTGAGGGTGGAGTTCAAATACAAAAGATTACCATACTTGTGCTTTGCGTGTGGTATCATCGGCCACTCCGAGAAAGATTGTGTTAATGTCCCTGAAGAAGAGAAGATGCAAAAGTTGGGGTGGGGTCTATTCCTTCGGGCGTCCCCTAGGAAAGGTGTATCGAAGAAGATGGAAGAGGAATCCTTGATCATGGCGAGTAGAAAGCAATTATTTGTTACTAAGGATAATGATCCTTCCCTCAAGGGTGATAAAATAGGAGAGGAGAGCTCTTTAGGTAAGGGTATTACTTTGCCTAGTGGTGGGGAGGTGACGAATGAGAGTGTGAAAGTGGATGAGATTGTACAGTGTAATGATCAAGATACTACTTCAACTATGAGCACGAATCCCATGGGCATATTTAATGATGCAAATGAAAATAGAAGACAGTATAGTAGTTCGGGTGATATGGCACATTTTTCCTTTTCGGTGAGAGTGGCTAGCCCAAAAAAGAAAGGCAGAAGGGTCTTCAAAGCAGCGAGATCTCAGGGTAGGGGGCAAGCTGATATGGAGACAGACGAAGATGGTGGGGAGGCGTCCTTTGGGAAAAGAAAGGCAGTGGGGTAGGCTTTAGGAGATCTTAGGGAGTAGGAGGGTCTCCCTTTGAAGAGACTGAAAGGCACCTTAGACAACGATATGTTGGTTGTTGTTAATCAAGTAGCAGAGGTTGGTGATGTCCAACCCCGTGAAGAGCAATGAAAACATTATGTTGGAACTGTTATGGGCTTGGTAACCCATCAACAGTTAAAGCTCTCCAAGAAAGATGTTGGAGAGATAGGCCAAATATTATTTTTGTTATGGAAACAAAGATTGATTCTCGTCGTCTGGAGTTGATTCGTAATCGATGTGGTTTTGTTAATGGTGTTTGCTTAAATAGTGTCGGAAGGTCGGGTGGTTTGGGTCTTTGGTGGAGGGATCTAAATGTGGCGGTTGTTTCCTTTTCTGCTCATCATATTGAGGCTGATATTTGTGATGAGAGTGATTCCCTAAGCTGGAAATTTATTGGTGTATATGGGTGGCCTGAATCGGTTTATAAACATCGTACGTGGGTTCTAATTCGTGGTATTCATGCGGGTTTCTCTATTCCGTTGCTTTTTGGTGGGGATTTTAATGAAATCTTGGGGTTGCACGAGAAGAGTGGCGGACAGCCACGAGGGGAGAGACCAATGGATGCGTTTCAAAATGCTCTATGATTGTGGCCTACGTGATCTTGGCTTTAAAGGCAATTTATTCACATGGGAAAGAGGAACTTTGATAGATACTTTGGTGTAGGAGAGACTTGACAGATATGTAGCTTCGGATGGGTGGTGTTCTCTATTTCCTTATTTTGAGGTAATCAATTTTCCTATATGTCATTCGGATCACGCTGCTATCTTGTTGAAAGTTGGTAAAAAAAATGAATGTGATAGAAAAAGGGAAATTGTTCCGCTTTGAAGCCCTTTGGCTCTCGAATGAGGAGTGCAGCAAGGTTGTTTCGGATGCATGTATTTGTGGTGTGACCGAACCTATGCACAAGAGGATAGCAAGGGTAGGGGAGGACCTCTCCTTTTGGGCTGGACGCAAATTTGGGAGCATAAAAAAAAGAATAAAGAAGGTCGAAAATAAGCTTCAGGAGGCTCGAGGTGGTTGGTTTGATGCACGCAGACTAGCGCAATGCATTAATATTAAACAGGAGATCGATGAGCTACGGAGGCTTGAAGAGTCGTACTGGCATACGAGAGCAAGATCAAATGAGCTAAAGGATGGGGATAAAAACACAAAGTACTTCCATCACAAGGCTAATCAAAGAAGAGCGAAGAACTTCATCTCGGGTTTGTATGATGGTGATGGGGTGTGGAGGAACTCGGTGTCTGAGTTGGATGCGATTATAGGGGATTACTTCGGGCCTATATTTAGCACTGATAATCCGAGTAACTTCGAGGAAGCTACTGCAGGAATTAGTTCGCTTGTGACTGAGGATATAAGGGCAGAGTTGGAAAGGGAGCCGATGGGGGATGAAATCAGAGATGCTTTATTCCATATGCATCCTAATAAGGCCTCGGGGCCGGATGGTATGCATGCGCTATTTTTTCAGAAATTTTGGGGGACTGTGGGTATAGATGTGATCAATTTTCTGAAGAGTTGGTGGAGGGGGGAGGTTGAGCTGGGGGAGATAAATCGTACTTGCATTGTGCTGATCCCGAAGTGTAATGACCCGAAGAGGATGACGGAATTCAGACCTATTAGTTTATGCAATGTCTTGTATAAAATTGTGTCGAAGACTCTGGAAAATAAAATGAAGAATATGCTTGGCTCTGTTATATCTCCAAATCAAAGTGCTTTCATGCCTAATCGTCTCATAACCGATAATGCCCTAATATGTTTTTAGGTGTTCCATGCCATGAAGAGGAAAGGGGAAGGAAAGGAAGGGTCGGTGGCTTTGAAGCTAGACATGAGTAAAGCTTATGACAGGGTGGAGTGGAGTTTTCTTGAGAGAGTCATGCAAAAAATGGGATTTCCGCAGTTGTGGATTGATCGTATTATGCAATGTCTGGCCAGTGTCTCATTCTCCTTCAAGTACAATAGTGGTATCTTTGGCTCAGTTGTTCCTACCCGAGGGTTACGACAAGGTGATCTAATCTCTCCTTATTTATTTTTGATATGTGCTGATGCTTTTTCTATGTTACTATCAAAAGTGGCCAATGAAAAAATTATTCATGGTGCTCGAATATGTAGAGGGGCCCCAAGAGTTTCCTATCTTTTATTTGCGAATGATAGTATTTTATTTGCCAAAGCTACATTGGATGAATGCTCTAAAATAGTTGATATCATCAGTGTGTATGAAAGAGCATCTGGTCAAAGTATGAATCTCAATAAAACTGAGGTAGCTTTTAGCAAATGTGTGCCTGCTGAAAGAAGAAAGGAAATCATTGATACTCTAAGGGTTAGGGAGGTGGATAAACACGAAAAATACCTTGGTTTACCAACGATTATTGGGAGATCAAAAAAGGCTATTTTTGCGTGTTTGAAGGAGAGAATATGGAAAAAGTTACAAGGATGGAAAGAGAAATTGTTGTCTCGTCCGGGCAAAGAGGTGCTCATCAAAGCGGTAGCGCAAGCGATACCCACATATATGATGAGTATTTTTAGAATTCCTGATGGCTTAATTGATGAAATCCACTCCATTTTGGCTAAGTTTTGGTGGGGGTTGAAAGGGTCGGAAAGAAAGATGCATTGGCAAAAATGGGAGGATCTTTGTCTCCCAAAGTCTATGGGTGGCATGGGTTTTAGGATTTGCATGTGTTTAACCAAGCCCTTCTAGCAAAGCAAGGATGGATACTTTGCAATAACACGGACTCTTTACTATATGGTATCCTTAAAGCTAGTTCAAGAAATCTGATTTTTTGGAGGCGGCTAGGGGATATGATCCGAGTTATAGTTGGCGGAGTATATGGGGTGCAAAGTATTTTCTCCTTGATGGGTTGAAGTGGAGAGTAGGGAATAATGGCTCATCTATCAAAGTGTGGGAGGATGCATGGCTATACGGACAAGGATCTCATCTCGTTCCCACTCCAAATCCGGACAGCAATATAGAGCTTAGGGTTGAACAATTGATTGACAAGGAAGGTGGGTGCATGTTGGAATATAGATGTGTTGAATGAGACTTTTGCAGATGAAGATAAACAAGCCATTTTGAGCATCTCGATATCTAGAGATTTGCCTAGAGACAGTCTTTATTGGTGGCCTAACCCGAATGGTGTCTATACCGTAAGGAGTGGTTATTGGCTTGGAAGGCTTGGTGTTCTGAGGTCATAGGAAATTATGTATGGCACAGCAGAGAAGGAGGTTTGAAGTGTGATTTGGAATCTAAATGGCCCTCCAAAATTGAGCCATTTTATGTGGCGTGCATGCAAGGGGCAGCTAGCAGTGGGTGAAGTCCTCCTTAGGCGTCATATTGGTGAGTCAGGTAGGTGAAAAGTATGTGGCTGCAGTGTCGAAACGGTGTTGCACTCAATTTTTGAGTGCAAGTATGCTAGAGAGATTTGGAGATATAGCGATTTTGGGGACCTCCTTCATGAATGTTCTAAGACATGTATTGCTGATATGCTGTGTTGGTTTGCAAAGAAGGTGAGTAAGGAGCAACTGCGAGTCTTCACATCTCTATGTTGGGCAGCGTGGCATTGTCGAAACAAGCATATTTTTGAAGGGTCTGGAGGAATAAGAGCGGTTGAGATGGCTAGGGGTTTCGTGCTACTCTCATATGATTATGGGCTATACAATTCGAAGCTAAAGGGTGGAGGACCGAGAGCATATGGTTCAGCCAGTTTGTGGTCTCTACTCCCTGCTAGAGTAGTGAAATTGAATGTTAATGCTCATATCAGGGAGGGGGTTGGGGTCCAGTTTGGGGCTGTGATTCGAGACAACTATGGGGGTGTTGTTAGCTGCTGCAGTGAAGCGTTGTGAGGCACGGTGGTCACCGGATTTGGCTGAGGCTGGTGCTATGAGATACGGGGTTGAGCTGGCAAGAAGGCTGGGTTTCGAGAAGGTTGTACTGGAAAGTGATGCACTTACAGCAGTTCGAGCAATCCAGACGAGGCAAGTAGGTGCTGCACCTATTTTTCTTCTATTTGATGATGTACTGAAAATGAGCAATGAGTTTTCTTTTTTCTCTTGCAATCACGTTAAACGAGCAGGGAATACGGTAGCCCACTTTGTTGCTAGATGGGATACTAGTATTTCCCCGGAACAGGTTTGTATGAGTTCTTTTCCCCAAAGTCTACAAACTTTGGTGGACCTTAATTTAATTTAATTCCGTCCGTTTTTTTGCTTAAAAAAAAAAAAAAAAAAAACCTAGTGCAATGGGCAATGGCTATGTTCTGGTGGCCCAACAAATAATCATATGCCTATTGTATATTGGGCTCATCCAATAACTCTCATTATCTCACTTATAATTGTTACAATTGGTGATCATAATTAAAACTTTCATTCTTTCTTTTTTGAACCTTCATCAATCTGTTCATCCTTATCCCAAATCCTACGCACTTTTCCACTCAAGTAATTGTTGTTCATCATAGGCTCTAATTTTATTGTCAACTTGTCTACTTTCGGCCAACAATTTTCCCATGGGAGCACCAATTAATTGTTCTATATTTTGCATAAACTTATACTCAAAGTCATCTTTAGTAAAGGTGAAAAACGGATTCCATAAAACCAACAAATGCACAATCTATTGGCTACAGATATTTGTTTGAGATATTAACGTAATTTATCATCGGAAAGTGGGTGTTGTGTGCCATATATTTAAATTAGACCGTCATATATCTTACTATAATAAGTCGAGTATGGCTTGGTGTTAAGGATTTGATATTAAAAGATATTTATTATACTACGTTGATCTTTCTTCATTATATTAACTCCATCAAAAAGCCAAATAAATCAAAAAATTAATCCCTAGAAATATCTCAAATCAAATTTGTTTATCTATGTTCCAAGCTACAAACTAGTCGATATAAAACCTATTTTAATTAAGTTATTATACGCTTTTATAGTCAAAATAAAAGTTTTTTTAATTGATTAGTTACATTTTTTAATTCATTTTTCGATTAGATAAGCTCAACAATAATTCGACTTAAAATTTATCATGATCTTATCTAATGAACTTCAACAATAAATTGGGTTGTCATTATAAGACATCGATTATGGTGTTAAATTGAGGAATTGAAAATGAAAGATGCCTTTTAGTGCTATAAAACTATTACTCCGTAGTGAATTGTAAAATGGATTATAATCTAAAATTGAATCAAATCATTTGCGTAAGCAAAGCAACATGAAATTATATGCTTCGACCCATAAAACACGTCTAGTGGGTCCAATTAATTTGGATATGTATAGGTTAAAGCAAATTCTACAAGCTTCTCAGACTTTTTAGGAACCTCATTAAAATTATATTCATACTTGATTCCTCTTTATTATTTTCCGTTGGTTTTTTGCAACATGAAATTTCTTTCATTCTTAATATTAACATACAATTAGATAATATCTACGGAATGGTTAGATTAATGTAATTGACGTATTAAACACATGACATGCAAGACATAATAAAAATGTCCGTTCATGTTAGTATCAATTATTGTAATTATTGAGGTTGTTAAATTATAAATCTCTGATTATAGTAAGTTGCTAAATATATAGCACTTTTTTTTTCTTTTTTTTTTCTTTTTTTTTTTGAAACCAATATATAGCACTCTTTAAATACATACATTTCATAAACTTTATGCAATCAAGGGAGGATTATTCGTAAAAAATTATATTATATATTTCTAATCAAAATAATAAAACCACTGTTATGTTGTAATTTAATCTTACTTGACGATCCTCAAATAATTAAGGGTTGGGGAGGTACGGCTGCACGTGATAAAATATAAGGAAATTTAATAATAAAAATATTTTGAATTACAGAATTTTTAAAAATATTTTGAATTACGACGTTTTTTGTGGTGGGGTTAGGGAGGTACGGTTGCACGTGGTAAAGTATAAGGGAATTTAATATTAAAATTAAAGTGAAAGGGGACCATTAAATAAGAAGGGCAAGTTTGTACATACATGTCAAAAAGGGAACGCTACCTGGTAAAAGGAGAGCGTGGTTTAGCGATTCAGATAATTAAGATAAATCTAAATTGATATTAATTGTTAATCAATTGACAAAATAGAAAGGTCAAATTGGTAGATTTTTTTTTTTTTGAAACACAAATTGGTAGATTTTAGTAGTACTTTGTATTATCTTGATTAAATACGTCTCACATTATTAATACTCCGTAGTATGAGTAATATTGACTTACAAAGGTTTTTTTTTTCTTTTTTCTTTTCAAAAATCAGACATATATATAGTCCGTAACTAGGTTAAGTCCCATGCCATGCACGGTTTTAATTAAATTTAATTTTACAACAAATAAATTATAATAATAGTGTTAATTCAACAATAATTTATCCAAAAAAAATTATTTATACTAAAATAACTTGAATTTTAGTTTATACCAATACTAAATATGTAAAGGTTATTGAATTGGATTGTATAAAAAAAAAAATATAGTAATAGAAATTTAGAAGCTATAAGGTAGTTTTATATAAGAAAATTAAAATATTAGCTTAGGTTAGTACCCATATACGAACTCATATACATTTATCCTTAAATTGTTGACACACTTTGACCTGCATAATATGAAAATTTAATTGATTTTATTTTAGTTTAGGATAATTAGTATTCCGAATCAACTTTTTTAAATATATTTTTAGTGTGTAGTAGAGGTTTTTATTTTTTAAATAATCACATAAATCTTTAGAGTAATTAGATTTAATATTCCAATATATATTATGAATACTATAATTAAACGATTTTGTTCTTATAAACTTTATGTAATTTTAAGATTTATACAAAGCATGCTACCAAAATGATTTTTCTTTTTTAAGTAAAATAAATTTTATTGTCAAATGATAAAAGTTGGAGAAAAAAATTGATATTGATAATACTATAATAATCTTGGAATATAATATATTCCAATACCTTATTTTTAATCTATTTTAGTATTTTTGTAACTAAAAGTTTCCTAGTATATAAAATATATGTACCAAAAAATTGAGTATAAATTGGATTAAATATGTTGTCAAAATAAAAGTAACTATTATTGTAGGTTATAAAATGAATTTCATAAAAAAGTGGCAAATAAAAAATAAAAAATAAAAAGGAAAGAAAAAAAAAGGCTGAAAAATTTTTAACCAGAAAATGACAAGTGTCATTCCAAGTTTCGCCTTTAGTATATAATCGCCTTTGAAGTAAAGATTTCTCTCCAATGTCTAATACCATTCCACCGGCCGGAGCACCACCAATTCCGCCTGAGGTTACTGATCAGGTGGCTAGATCAAACAAAAAGCCCAAGAGGAAAATCAATCACTTGATTTTCGATAAGAATGATAAGGAAATCAATCCCAATATGGAAGTGGAGTCGGAAAATTCTCGAATGATCCCACAAATGCAAAAATCATTCAGAGATCTAATAAAGGATACTCAATTGGAGGCAGTATATACGAACACCATTCAAATCTTTGATGATGAAGATGATGTTTCGGATGATGATTCTCCCCCTGAAGGTGTGGAAGATAGTGTGAGATGCCCAGTAATACTCTTGACAAAGGAGGAAAAGAGAGCAATTCGTAAAACATGGAGAAATACTCTTATCATTCGGATGTTTGATGGGAGCCTTGGATATATGGGATTAATGAAGAGACTCAAGAGAAAGTGGCAATTGAAAGGGGAAATGACACTTACTGATATTGGGTGCAAATTTTTCATAGCAAGATTTAACAACCAAGAGGATTACAACTTCGTGTTAACACAAGGTCCCTGGTTAATTGATGACAAATATCTTACAATCAGAAAATGGACTCCGAATTTCATCCCAGAAGAGGCCTCAATTAAGGTGCTGACTACCTGGGTACGAATCCCAAATTTATCAGTGGAATACTTTGATAAAGAATTCCTAAAAAAGATTGGAGCAAAAATTGGGAAGGTAATCCGTGTGGATAAATCTACAACATATGCTAAATCTACAACATATGCTGAAAGAGGCCAATTTACTAGACTTAGTATTGAAATTGATTTAACTAAACCTTTACTCTCAAAGTTTTGGCTCAAAGGGAAAATTTGGAGAATGCAGTATGAAGGAATCAAACAAATATGCTATAACTGTGGAATGCTTGGCCATGTTGAAGATCAGTGCGCATCAAACCATATGCATGATGATATGATTGTTGATCAGGTTAACAAAGTTGTAACAACTCCTAATGACCCAGGCAGTATTAATCAGGGAGTAAAGATCACAAGGCCAGAAGAAGAGACGGACTTTGGATCATGGATGCTTGTGAAAAAACCGGTGAGGAAGTGGAATGTCAGGCAAGAGAAGGCGGCTCCGGGGACCGAAAAAGATGGAAACCAGATTTCAAAAAATCCTGGAAAAAGTATGGCGCCAAATCAAAATTCGAAACAGAATTCTCCCGGGGGATCCGGATCGAGATTTGAGGCGTTAAATCAGGAACATGGTAATCCAGAAGAGCATCAGAATAACATTCCCTTAGGAAATATGCAATCAAAAGATATGGTAAGTCCATATTTACAGCCTGTGTTTGAGGTAAATGATAAGGAAAGAGCAATAAATCTAGGGGCAAATTCTCAAAATTCCCAAAAATATTATATTTTCCAGCTCGGAGATAGTAATCAAGATAATAATATCTTTTATAGAAATAAAAAAGGAAGCACAAGTGGAAAGAACTCCTCCCAAAAAGTAAGCACCAAAATAGCTACCCCCTTGAAGAATATTGCTAACGAGATCACTCAGCAGCCCTCTAAAATAAATCAGAATCAAATCCCAAAACCAGGAAAAGAAAATGTAGTTTTTCAAGCCACCAATCCACCTATAAACGCCACTTAAGAAGCTAATAATCAGGAGCCTTGTCAAGGAGAAACAGAGGAAACAATAGGTTTTATAGAGTTGAGAAGCAATGGTGATGTTCTCTCAAGATGTGAACTCGCTCAAGATACCCCCAGAGAAAACAATTTTTGTAGGACAACCGATGGAGGTCCCCTATTTGATCACAGCCGACCCCCTGACTCATGTAATGGAGGTTCGGATGGAGACTTGGATAGAACCGATGCCAGAACCACCAGAATTAGTGGTGAACCTGATGATCCCAGTAGAGATTAATCGAATTATTCGGTTAATTGAACAAGCGTACTTAAGTACAAAAAACTCTTCCATTAATATGATGAATGATAACTTAGCTAATTTGGCTTTGAACAAAATACCTATCTCTTGCATGATTTGGAACGTGCAGGGGGCAGGAAGTAGGGAATTTATAGCTGCGTTAAAATAAATAATTAGGATTCATAAACCGAATGTTATTGCTCTAGTAGAAACCCATATGGGTGGTACTCAAGCAGATAAAATTGCAAGCATAATTGGTTATGATGGCCATTCTAGAGTGGATGCACAGGGATTCAGTGGGGGGATATGGATTTACTGGAAGAAGGATCTTGTAACTGTTGAACCAATTTACAAACACAATCAATTTATTACCATGGAGATACAGAGAGTAGATGGCATGCCTTGGTACTTCACGACTGTTTATGCGAGCCCTGATCCTACAAAAAGACAAGATCTTTGGAGAGAGTTGAAAGAATTTGCAACTTCAAATGATAAACCTTGGTTGTTAGGAGGTGATTTTAATGAAACTAGATACCAATGGGAGAGAAGTTCAAGTTGTGTAGATACTTCTCGAAGGACTGCGCGTTTCAACGAATGGATAGAGGACTTGGGTTTAATGGAGATAGAGTTTAGTGGTGCTTCTCATACCTGGGCTAGAGGTACGAATGTGAACACATGGAGGAGTGCCAGATTAGACAGAGCTATGTGCAATGGAGAGTGGAGTTTAAGATTCCCGAATGCCTCGGTGAAAGTATTACCTGCTATCCAATCGGATCACTGTCCGATTCTCATTGCCCCAAATGGATTTGTACCAATTTCGGAAATCAACAAGCCTTTTCGCTTTCAAGCTGCTTGGATGACCCATGAGAATTTCCGGGATTTTGTGGATTCAAAATGGGACAAAGAAGCACCATTGATACCCCATCTGAACCGTCTAGCTGAAGAGCTTCAAGAATGGAATAAGAACACATTCCATAATATCTTCAAGAAAAAACGTAACCTGCTGGCCAGAATTGCAGGGGTTCAAAGAGCTCTTGCACTTCAAAAAGCAAGAGACTTAATAAAGCTTGAATCGAAACTAAGGGTGGAGCTAGATGGAGTTCTAGCACAGGAAGAATTACTTTGGTACCAAAAGTCAAGGGTGGACTGGATCCGTGATGGGGATAGAAATACCACTTTTTTCCATCTAAGTACTATTGCTAGGAGATGGCGTAATAAAATTTCAGCAATAAAGAAAGATGTGGATGGGGATTGGATTACAGATAAGCAGGTAGTGCAAAACACCATAGTTGAATACTTTGAGAAATTATTTGATAGTGAGGAGAAGCAGCCCCATGATGACCTGCCTCGTGACATATTCCCTGAGTTTACAGCTCAGGCATGGAATAACCTGACCAGACCCTTCCTCAAGTGCGAGATTGACAAAGCTGTTCAAGAAATGGGCTCTCTCAAGACCCCGGGTCTAGATGGCTTCCAAGCCTTATTCTATCAGAAGCATTGGGATTTGGTAGCAAGCAATGTATATACTGTAGCGTTTGATGTTCTAAATGGTAAGGGATTACCGCATACTCTGAATGACACTTTTTTAGTCCTAATCCCAAAAGTTGATAAGCCGGAGTTAGCCTCCCAATTCCGCCCTATTAGCTTATGCAATGTGATTTATAAAATAATCACGAAAACTATTGTGAATAGAATTAAACCCATGATGCCTCACCTTACTTCTTGTACGCAAACAAGCTTTGTTCCGGGGAGACAAATAACCGATAACATTGTTATTGTTCAAGAAGTAATTCACACTATGAGAAACAAAAAAGGAAACACAGGATACATGGCTATCAAAATTGACTTTGAGAAGGCGTATGATCGTCTACGATGGGATTTTATACGGGATACTTTAATGGAGATTCGTTTCCCTATTTTGCTAGTTGATGTGATAATGGAGTGTATTACAACCTCCTCCATGCGTGTACTGTGGAATGGTGAACCAACTCAAGCTTTTTCCCCTAAGCGAGGCATACGACAAGGAGATCCTCTATCACCTTACATCTTTGTATTATGTATGGAACGCCCGAATCAATTGATTGAAGAATCGGTCATACTTAATAGGTGGAAACCTATAAGAGCCAGTAGGGATGGTCCAAAGCTTACTAACTTGGCTTTTGCAGACAATATAATTTTGGTTGCTGAAGCAACTTATGAACAAGCTAACTGGGTGAAGCATTGTCTGGAAAAGTTTTGTGCAGCTTCAGGGCAAAAAATCAGTTAACCAAAGTCTAGAATTTATTTTTCTGGGAATACAAATGATACTCAAATCCAGGAAGTTACTAACTTCTTGGGGATCGAAGAAACTACTTACTTAGGAATGTATTTGGGCATGCCTACTATAACAAGCAGGGTAACTCGTGATACCTTTGGCTATTTATGTGAAAAGATAGATCGCAGATTATCGGGGTGGAAAACAAAATATTTATCACTTGCAAGGAGAATCACTCTAGCAAAATCAACAATTACCACCATGGCTTCCTATGCTATGAAAACTGCCAGATTGCCAAGAATGATATGTGATGATATTGATAAGAGAACAAGAAGAATCATCTGGGAAGGAGATGAGGAAAAACGTAAAATTCATTTAATTTCATGGGAAAATCTGCAAAAACCGAAGGAGTTGGGAGGGCTTAACATTCGTTCAGCCAGGCAAGCCAATATGGCTTTTCTAACTAAGCTTGGATGGAGAATTCTTACGGAGCCTAATGCTTTATGGGCTAGAGTTCTTAGGAGTAAGTACTGCAAAGGGAGATGTGATGTGGATATGTTTGAACCAAAGACAAATATGTCTAATGTATGGAAGGGAATTACAGAGAGTGCAAAGACTATCTCGCAGGGGGCTAGGACTGCAGTAAGTGATGGTTCCAAAACATTATTCTGGGATCATAGATGGGCTGGCTCGAATACTCCTAGGGAGATGGCTATTGCAAACATTCCTTTAGACATTGAAGGTGCAACTGTAGGTGAAATGTGGGATGAAGAATTAGGATGGAAATGGGCTGCCTTTGCGGATATCGCAAAATATATTAAGAGAAATTGAAGCTCACTCCCTCATTATTAACCCAGAGAGAGGTGATCTTGTATACTGGAGTAAAGGAGGCAAAGGCAAATTCTCTATCAAATCAGCCTTGCAAATAATTAGGAAGGATAATAAGGAGCTGGATGATGGTTCATGGAATCTAGTATGGAAGTTAAGGGTCCAGCAAAGAGTTAGAGTATTCTTATGGCTAGTACTCCATAATAGAGTGCTATGCAACGCCAATAGGTACAAGCGTTCACTAACAGAAGATCCTTGCTGTAAG
Organism: Chenopodium berlandieri; assembly: GCA_034703905.1. NCBI lineage: Eukaryota > Viridiplantae > Streptophyta > Magnoliopsida > Caryophyllales > Amaranthaceae > Chenopodium > Chenopodium berlandieri. The sequence goes on from CM068279.1 coordinate 54,998,209, forward strand.
CTGTGCCCAAATGTTGAAGAAGATACAATCCATATCCTTAGAGATTGTAAAGCAGCGAGAGAAGTGTGGCGTCAAGTAGAAGGCCCTACAAACGCTCCTGATTTCCGAAATGGCTCCCTCCAACAGTGGGTGATTCGCAACATCAAGGTTCAAAGGCGAAATGATCTATCTCCTGAGATCTGGCCAACATACTTTGCTATAGTTATATGGTGGATATGGAGGTGGAGGAATGCTGTTGCTTTTGGTAGGAAGAATGAAATTCCAATTAATGTAAGAACGTTTTTGTTGGAACGATTTGAGGAGGTTTGGAGAATTGTGGGAGATGGTGAGCCTGGGAATGCAGGGAACGTTTTAACTAGAAGAGAAAATTTCATTAAATGGATAGCACCTCCTGTTGGATGGATGTCTTTGAACTCGGATGGGGCTGCTAAAGGGTCCCCTGGTCCTGCAGGGGGAGGGGGGATCATACGTGATAATGCTGGCAGGATGAAGTATGCTTACTCCTTAAAGCTTGGTCACTGCATGGCCTTCAAAGCTGAGGTACTTGCTGTGGAGTACGGGTTGGAGCTAGCTCTTAGAATGGGGATCAAGAATCTACAGGTCCAGGTTGATAATCAAGCTTTAGCTCACATTCTTAATAGCTCAGATGATTATAATGGAGAGTGTATTCATGACATTCTTCATTGCAAAAGCCTAATAGCGAAGCCGGATTGGGAAGTCAATGTCATACATATTTATCGTGAAGCAAACCAAGCTGCAGATTGGCTCGCTAATCAAGGAATTTTACAGAACAACAAGTTTGAGTTGATTCAAGTCCCGCCTTTAGCCCTTGGTCGTATTTTGCATAATGATGTAGTTGGTGTGGCGGTGCCACGTCTAGTTCCTCTTTAGTTTTTTCTTTTATTTTCGTTTTTTCCCGGGGCTTAGCCCCTCGTGTGCACCAAAAAAAAAAAAAAATTATTGATTATACACTTCATATTAAGTATTTTTCCATACAATAAATTCCTAAAAATATTTACAAGAAATGTGGCGATACGATCATGTTTTTGCAAATGCATGATAATTATATTTCAAAGTATTCATTAAATGTGGCAACTGCCTACAAATTTCCTTGGCTCGTTAATTTCAAAGAATGAGTAGTGCCCAAGTAAGTATCATCCTTTCCTTATTAATCTGATCTTACATGTATACAAGGGCAATTTAGTAATTCTCATAAATAATCACGTCTATAATACTTGTACAACATTCTAAAAATAAACCGTCTATAAAAAGCTAGCAAAGTAATCATCAACAAATCATTTTGATTACATAAAAAAAAAAATCATCATTTCTCCTAAATTACCATCTTATTATTCACATTAATTAGAGAAAAAAAAAATTAAGACGATTAAGAAAGGGAAGAGAACGACAATGATAATGAAGGATGCAACCATGACGACCCCTAAGGCCAACAACACCACGGTAAATGACGCCGCGACGGCCATACAACGTTCGTGGAACAACCCCGTACCATTTCTATTTGGTGGTTTAGCACTTATGTTATGTCTTATTGCTATGGCTTTACTTATCTTAGCTTGTTCTTTCAGAAAATATTCTTCCTCAAATGGCAACAATGTTGATGGAACTCGAAAAACAACGTCGAATTTACCGGCCCCAGCTAGCCAAAATGAGTCTAAATTTGTTGTGATTATGGCCGGTGATGATAACCCTAGTTACTTTGCTAAGCCTCTTCCTTCTCCTATGATTATTCCTTATTCTAGCAATCAACACATTGTTTTAGGGAGAGTGTAACGACATAAGTGCGTCGTGTTTATTTATTAGCCTTAGGGTTTAGGAGAATAGTGATTTAGATGAGTAACGTATAATGTAAATAAAAAATTTAATTATATGCTCACTTGTGGAGTATTCAATCTTTGATATAAATTTGAGCATTACGTGTAGTAGATTGTTTCCATTATAAATATTATGTGCACCTTTAAAATTATTTTCGACAATTATGTGTAATAGCTATAGGTGAAATAATGTGAATATAACTAGCTAAATTAGTTATTATAAATTAATTAATTAATATGAAGTATGAATATGAGTATATGACCATATATGTATGTGGTTCGAAAGTGACCTTTATAACGATATGTTGATATATGGGATAAAGAGAATGATTGAGGCCCAAGAAAGGATTAACTCTAGAAAACAACTAGCTAGGGCAACTACACATAGCAACACAGCTGGAATTAACGAAAAAGAGTAAAGTTATATTTAGCAATTGCATTCAGATTATTTCTACTTTGAAATTGTGAGTATTGACTCACTAGCTAGCTGGAACATTTATTAGAGATAATAATGCTGACAGATTACAGATATTATTTTCGACTATTACATGAATTAAAATAAATGTACAACAAAATATTCCTAGCAGATAAAATATTGGTGGCATTTTTTTAAAATATTTTTTAAAAAAATTATTTGAACATGGAAAATTAAATAAGGGTTAGTAGACTTAGTGTGTAACAAAAGGTATAACGACAATACGACTTTTATTTTTTAAGATGTAAGAAAAATAAACATTAGAAAACCCTTCTCATGGAGGAATTTCTAATGTAACAACAATACGACATAATTAGTTGTAAAAAAAAACAATACGACATATACACTCATACGTTAATCAAAGTGAATGTTCTTTTGAGCGGAGGCAGATCAAGACGCTGGTCATACGTGCACTACGAGGCTATGAGCTGGCAGCGTATTAATTTTATTATATGTAACCATTAAGTAAGAAGTTCGCAAATTATATATCAACGCTCAAGTTACGCCGCGTACTTGGAAAATAGGTCCAAGTCCCTTTGACGCCAAAGTTTATTTGGTCTGGTCGACAAATTTGGCTTTATTTGGGATTGCGTACACATTGCTTCATTGCAAATTTTATGGTCCAAAGTCCAAACACTACTATGATGGATTGATTAAAGGACTAACATATTGCGATTTGTATTTCACATACACACTAGTAAGGTTAATTTGTAAAACATCTAGCTCTTATAGGACGACGCGCACAATACTTCAGACTTAAGGAGGTTTATTTGATCTTTTTCAAGAATTTCCTCAAACGCATGATAAGTAAGCTAAATTAAAAGTTTCTACATGTAAAAATAAAAAATGAAAGTATATTGTTGACTTAGAAGAATATATTAAAGCAAAGCAACATGTAGCTAACCTGTATTTTTTAACTTATTAACCAAGTAAATTTGGAGTAGCATACTTGGTGGAGTTGGAAGTCACACAAATTCAAGTCCCGCCAACTACAATTGATTAAGAGTGGGGGATTTTTTTACCTCACCTTTCCCCTCTACTCTCAAAAGTTGACCAGTGTAGCTGACTTGTGAGAGGTGCTAGTTAAGTAGGATTCTTTATCTTACCAAACAAAATAACAAAAATAATTAAGTAGCTTGTAATCCTTGTGTATGCTTACACACAATGAACAAGAAACATGTTTCAATGCTATGAAGAAGTCGACACCTTGATATGTACCATTGGTCTATTAGTGTGTACAAAGTTGTACTCCAAGTACATGATAGGGTCAATTTTCCATCAAAAAAAGCCAACAAATTAAATTCCTAGAAATGATGACTTTTTTCTACTTAATTGCACCATTGGTCCATCACTTTGGTGGCATTCGATATTAATTATTTTATATTTTTAATGGAAGGATTAGGTACAATTATTGATATAGATGTAGCAACTCGGAGATGATTTTATTAATTGAGTGGATTATTTGGACTTTAAAATCACCATCTTACTTTAAATTTATAGAGGCTAGTGGAAAAGTGCGTGGTAGCGGGTTTGCCACCACAAAAGATATCTCACTATAGTTTGAAGTTAACTCATGCATAATTAAGCCTTAAACCTAGGTTATTATATGTAGTTAATTCCTCAATGTTCTACAAACTATGATTAGCTATAAGACTTATATATCTTATACTAAGATAATTTATGTTTTACTTTTGTTTTATTACGTACATCTTTTTCTACTATAAGAAATTGTGATGTGAGTTGCTTTAGTAAATTATTATTATTAAGTCATAAATCTCCATTAGAGAAATTAATGCGAAATTGTGAACATTTTGCATATATTACATCACTTATTAAATATTAAATTTACATGCAAAATGGAATTGATTATCTATTTTGTAAAATTATGCATTTATCCTTAATTATGAGGTGTATGTCATGTCGATAATATGAGAATAGATACTTGATGGATAGATCAGACACCATTAAGATTAAAATTATTTGGTAATTTAAAGAACGATTCTCTACAACAAAATAAGGGATTTTAAAACAATGTCTATAATTAATGAAATTTTATAGTTCGGACTTAATAGAATCTTCGATCCTTAGCTTGGGCATTGACATATGCATTATTAAAAGATACACAATGAGAATAGAAGCTTTATTATTTCTATGAAAAGAAGAATGAAAGCTTTAATTAAGAATAAGTGTATATTATATGATCCCATACATTATTATTAATAATAAAAAGCATCATATTTATATATGGAAATTGTGGTAGAAAGTAGCAACGGCTTTTGATAAAAGCTAAGGTATGTTGTTTGTTAGTAATTAGATTAGTAGTTTCTTAACACCAATACAAGAAACTAAGGTGGATTCTTTTGTCCTTAAGATCCATCAAGAAGACAATATTTTTTAGTAATTGCCTATTTCTAATTCTAGGAGACATTTTATTTTAAACAAATACATCTATTTGGTGCAACATAACAAAAGTTAAGCTAAAGTGTACGTATCTTATGCCGTTATTCTAAATATTTCATATACATATAGTCTAAATAAATGATTTAACTTATTTTATCTATCTATTTAGTTGAAATGGAGAGGTGAGGATAAGCCAAGTGGAGGTTTTGAAATGATAGATAATCGAATAGAACACGAATCTTTAAAAAAAAAATAAAAAAAAAAACCTTAATATCTACATTTTCAAAGAATTGGTAGCTTTTTGAAATTATATTGAAAATTATAAAGAGTAATACTCCGTATTAGTTTATTGATCAAAAAAGCATATTTACATTATACATATTAATGGGCCACATTGGTGTTGCATATGGTTAAATACACCCATCATATGCTCCTTGGAGAAACACAATTCACAACAAAGGAACATACGGAGTATAATGTATTTAAAAAGACATTTTAAGAAGTATATTTAATACTTATATATAGCCCTTATCATTACCCTTAAAAAAACATGAAATATTATCCCTCCATATATATAAAATGAAAAGACATTTCATACTAGAAGAATATACTAAAAGAAAGAACATTAATTTTTTTTTTTTTTTTTTTTTTTTCAATTGATACTAAAACATACATCACCATGTTTAGTGTATATATATTTGTGTCAGATAATATAAAACTCCTTGATTAGAGTGATTTTCATTGATCAATATTTATAGGGTTACAATGAGAGTCGTAATCATATTAGGTAACTAACAAGATATGTAAAGATATCATAAAGATATTCTTATACAAAATATATCCTAAACCTAGGATGAGAATATTATATGGATATTCTCTATCACACCCCCGCGGTCGAAGCGGGAGAAAATCAAATGCTCATAATGGATCTGAATCATGCATCGAACGGTAAGGATAGTACGGTAACCCATGATCAAAAGAGAAGTCGTAGACGTATGTCGGTGATGACGATGAGAAGCAACAACCACGACCTACATTGAGTAGAGATAAGAGTTGCTAGGCCGGAGGACGAAGAAGGAGAAGAGCCGCGCATATACTCGGGCCAAGTTGTAGATCCAGAGAAGAAGAAGCTAAGGGATCAAACCATCATCGGGATAAAGAAGACACTGCATTACTACGTGAAATCACAGTTGAAGAAAAACAAATAAAATTGCGCAAGAAAAGATTAAATTCCACCGCTTGAAAATAATCAATTCTCAAAAGAGAGACCAGGTAGCAAAAATTAATACTCCACAAAGATTCCTAGAGCTGCAACAATAAGAGGAGCCAACTTGATAGCAGAAGTAATGTGCAAAAGCTGACCATATTGATATACCACCACCTAACTAAATCTACATGATGATCTGTAGAAAAACCAATGGGACAATGTAAGAATTGCAAAAGGCAGACTTTAGAGTCATTGTTGGTCACGAGGAGGTGGAAACAGAGTGTGGCACATGGAGTAGGTAGGTAGATATGGTTGCTTCCAGTAGTGGGGAGGCGGTGTATGCGATTGCCACCAACGATGGAGGAGGCTATTGCGGTTGCTACTGTTGGTGGGAGGCGTAAGGTTACATACAAATTTTATTTTTTTTTTAAATAAAAAAAAAACACTTTAATAAAGGGAAAAAAAAATCTATGTGTGTGTTTAATTGCGGAAGCATAAAAAAAATTGTCTATATGATCCCAAGATCTCACCTAACCTGTGATACCATGTCAGATAATATAAAACCCCTTGATTAGATTGATTTCCATTGATCAATATTTACAGGGTTACAATGAGAGTCTTAATCATATTAGTTAACTAACAAGATATGTAAATATATTATATCTTAAACCTAGGATGAGATTATTCTATGGATATTCACTATCAATTTGACTTATTTTTCACGTACGTATAGTCATATACTCATATATCATACTTCCTTTGTTTTTTTTTAGTTGACACCATTTGACTTTTACACTAGTATTTACTAACTACACTTTGACTACCTTTTGTGATTTATAGCTATGATAAAACATAGTCAAGTGGGATCTTGTTAGAATCGTCTCAATGTATATTTTATTAGTATCTACTTCTTATAATTTTACAATGTCGAGATTTAAATATATTAAGCATTAAAATAGTGCATTGGCAAACGTGAAAGAGAAATGTGTCAACTAAAATAAACAGAGGTAGTATATATAGAACATATATGCATATTATGACTCTTGAAATAATACTAGTATTACTTTCTTTTTTAAAAATACTTAACTAGTTACACATACTCTACCTTTTAACACCCACCTTCAAAATTTGCATAAATAAGATGAAGACTTTTGTTATTTTTTTTTTTATACACAAGGTGAAGACATTAGATGTGTACATAACACTAAATTATGGTTCATGATTGCTAATACGGCTAGCTGATTGTTAAGCCCTATATTAGTGTATAGTTATCGGGCCTGTGTGTGAAGCCCTGATTAGAGTTGTATATATATACTTGTTTATACTCTAATAAAAGACACGACACTATTTTCTCTACTCTCTCTCTCTAATCTTAACATGGTATCGGAGCCACTATATTCTAAACCCTAAAATCAATACTGATTTTTTTTTTCATCTGAATTTTTTTTTCCATTCATCTTGTTTCTACCTAATTTGGTTGCTCTATTCTCTATATACTCGTCATATTGCTCTACAATCTGAACTGCTCTATTCTCGTTTGCCTTTGCTCTACAATCTCTCCTCTGTTCGTTTGTTCAATTGCTTGACAATGGATACTGCCAAGATCGACCCCTCTTCTCCTTTCTATCTCGGCGCCGGAGATCAACCTGGAAACACCATCACCCACGTCATATTGAAGGGCGACAACTATCTCGCTTGGTCTCGGGCGATTACCTTAGCATTGAAATCAAGGCGAAAGTTCGGTTTTGTGGATGGAACCATCTCCAAAACAACTGACTCAAGCAAGCTGCTGGACTGGGAGACCGTGAATTCGATGTTGGTGTCCTGGATTTTGCGTTCAATTGATCCCAAACTTGCGGCTTCAATTCCGTACTTTGAGGAGGCAAAGAAATTATGGGATTACTTGGAGCACCGATTCTGTGTTGCTAGTGGTCCACGGCTCCAGCAATTGAGGGCTTCAATTACGGGTTGCAAGCAATTAAAATCGATGTCTGTGGAAGCCTACTATACTACTCTTATGGGGTTCTTTGATGACCTCCTTCGTCTTAAGCCTCCTCATGGTTGTGAATGTGGCCTTTGCACATGTAATGTCGCTGCAAAGTACGAATTGGACAGGGAAGAGGAGAAATTACATCAGTTCTTGATTGGTATTGACAATGATAAATACAAGGTGGTGCGTACGAACCTTCTCTCGCAACAGCCACCACCCACCCTTGACCGAGCTTACAAAGCGTTTCTCCAGGAGGAGCGTTCCTGTGATATAGCTCTGGGTAATAATCACTCTGAGAAGGTTGAGGAACACGTCTTCGCTTTACCCTCCGATCGGCGACCTTCTCAGTCTACCTCTCGCGGTGGTGGTTATGTCGATAAGTCCAAACTTTATTGCACCCATTGCAAAAGGACGGGTCATGACAATTCGGGATGCTTCATCCTTCATGGCTATCCTCCTTGGTGGCTCGAGAAATATGGGAAGAAAGGGGGGGCTAAGTCTGTTTCTTCCTCCTCTGTTTCTTCTCCATCTGCTGCTGCCTCTATGGCTGTGTCTGATCACAGCAAGCCCACGGCTCGTGCTAATGCTGTGGGTGTCTCTACTGCTGCTGCTACCTCTCTCCCTTCACAGGAAACTCTCTCGGCTCTATCGGAGCTTCAACCTGAGCATGTTCGTCTTCTCTTGACTATGGTTAACAATCGTCAACAGGAAAAGATGTCGGGTGAGTATTTCTCTTGGTCTTGGATCATCGACACCGGTGCCTCCCATCACGTCACTGGTGATGATTCATGTTTGATGGATGTACAATGCATTTCTCCTTGCCCTGTTGGTCTTCCGGATGGTGCTCACGCCATGGCTACGAAGGAAGGGCGAGTGTATTTAGATGACGGAATTATTCTTGAGAACGTTTTATTCGTTCCCAAATTAAATTGCAATTTAATTTCCGTGTCTAAAATGATTGATAATTCTTTGTACTGTCCAATTCACTGACTCTTTATGTGCTATTCAGGACCAACACTCGGGGAGCCTGATTGGAGGCGGTGAACGAATAGATGGACTCTACTATTTCCGACGAATTCCTAAAGTATGTGCGGTGACTAATCCGAAGGTATCAGCGTTCGAGTTATGGCATCGGCGTATGGGTCATCCGTCGGATAAAATTGTCAAGTTAGTTCCTGCTATTAGTGCTAGTTCTGGTAGCAAATCTTTGAATAAAGCGTGTGAAATTTGTCCGCATGCTAAACAATCACGGGATAGTTTCCCTAATAGTGACAGTAGAGCTAGTCGTATTCTTGAAATAATACATTGTGATTTATGGGGGTCGTATAAAACGCCTTCTACTTGTGGTGCTCATTATTTTTTGACAATTGTTGATGATTTTTCGAGAGGTGTTTGGGTCTATTTATTGAATGACAAAACAGAAGTTTATTCTTCCTTTTGCTCTTTCTTTGCTATGGTTAAATGTCAATTTGATGCTCATGTAAAATGTGTACAGAGTGATAATGGTACAGAGTTCAAACCTATGCTTCCGTATTTTAATGAAAATGGCATTCTCTTTCAAACATCTTGTGTTGGCACACCACAACAAAATGGTCGTGTTGAGCGTAAGCACCAACATATTTTAAATGTGAGTCGGGCATTGATGTTTCAAGGCCATTTGGCGATTGATTTTTGGGGTGAGTGTGTCCTTGGAGCAGTTTATTTGATTAATCATACTCCTTCTCATTTACTATCTAATAAAACTCCATTTGAAATTCTCTTTGGCAAAGAGCCTAATTTCGATGAACTGCGTGTTTTTGGGTGCCTCTGTTTTGCTCACAACCAAAAGGCGAAGGGTGACAAATTTTCCTCTAGGAGTAGGAAGTGCGTGTTTGTGGGTTATCCTAATGGCAAGAAGGGTTGGAAGTTATATGATCTAGACACCAGTGATATATTTGTCTCCCGTGACGTTAAGTTCTATGAGAATGAATTTCCATATGTGCATACGGGTAATTCCACTGATGCTAATGTGGGTATAGACGACATGTCAACCGACAATGTTGGGGTGGATCATGATTTTCTAGACGACTTAGAGCACATTTTGGAGGTCAGTGAAGACTCTCATATGCCCGTAACTCCAACCAGCCCTCCTATTTCGGGTGACGAGCTACTAGCTACTGCTGCTCCTCCTGGCAGCCTACACCACAGCCCCCCTGTGGCGCCTTCCCCTGCCCACAGGCCCCCTGTGGTGCCCTCTGCCGAGTCCTCTACTTCAGCGCCTCTCACGAACAGCAGCCCCATGGCTGGTCAGGCTTCATCATCTCATCACTCCACTGTTATGAGCCGTGGCCAAAGGGAAAGGCACCCACCTAGTTGGCACCGTGATTACGTCGCACATACTATATCTCTTTCGAGTACATCTATTCCTCCCAGTTCACCGTCTACTCCAAGCTCCTCAGGTACTCCTTATCCTTTAGCACACTTTGTGAATTGTAATAATTTTTCCTTGCGACACTGTGTGTTTATTGCAGCCGTTAATACAATGGTTGAGCCTCGAAACTTCAATGAGGCAATGAAACATGAGGGGTGGCGAGAGGCTATGCAAAAAGAAATAATTGCTCTTGAAAAGAATGAGACATGGGTGCTCGAAACTTTACCTCCGGGTAAGAAAGCTCTTGGTTGCTGGTGGGTATACAAGGTCAAGCTTGACTCAGATGGTACACTTGAAAAGTTGAAGGCTCGTCTCGTTATATTTGGAAATCATCAGGTTGAAGGTATCGATTATAACGAGACTTTTGCTCCCGTTGCTAAAATGGTCACTGTTCGTGTTTTTCTCGTTGTTGCTGCTGCAAAAAATTGGGAATTACACCAAATGGACGTTCACAATGCTTTCTTGCACGGCGACCTTGATGAGGAGGTTTATATGAAGCCCCCCCTGGATTCCATGGCTCTCAATCTGGTTTGGTGTGTCGTCTTCGGAAGTCCCTATATGGTCTACGACAAGCACCTCGATGTTGGTTCTCAAAATTGGCCAATTCTCTTAAAAGGTACGGCTTTCTGCAATCGTACTCTGACTATTCGTTATTTACTCTAAATAATGGGGCTAATCATCTGAGTGTTCTGGTGTATGTTGATGATTTAATAATTTCGGGCAATGACTCTTCTGCAATTTCGAAATTTAAATCATATTTGAGTGACTGCTTTCATATGAAAGATTTGGGCGTGTTAAAGTACTTTCTTGGTATTGAAGTTGCTCGGAGCCCGGAAGGAATATTTTTATGTCAACGAAAGTACACTCTTGATATCATTGCAGAGTCTGGTTTATTAGGGGCACGTTCGGCAAGTACTCCTATTGAACAAAATCATATTCTGGCGAAATCTGACACTCCTATTATTGCTGATCCGGAAAGGTATCGCCGTCTTGTGGGTCGCCTACCTGTCTTTTTCTAGACCTGATCTTGCTTACACAGTCCATATCTTATCCCAATTTATGCAACAACCTCGCCAAGAGCATTGGGAGGCCGCTATTCGTACGGTTCGTGACTTAAAAGGGTGTTCGGGTCAAGGAATCTTATTAAGCTCAGATTGCAATTTACATGTGACAGGTTGGTGTGACTCGAATTGGGCTAATTGTCCTTTGACAAGACGCTCGATTTCTGGTTGGTTGGTGTTCCTTGGTAGTTCTCCGATTTCTTGGAAGACTAAGAAGCAACATACTGTTTCTAAGTCTTCTGCAGAGGCAGAGTATCGTTCGATGTCTACTATAACAGATGAGTTAAAATGGTTGAAGGCACTGCTTGACAGTTTGGGAGTTTCACATCCCCGTGCGATGAGCTTGTTTTGTGATAGTCAATCAGCGCTATATATTGCACAGAATCCGGTATTCCACGAACGTACTAAGCATATTGAGGTATACTGTCATTATGTTAGGGATGCAATTCTGGAAGGGGTTATTAGTCCGTCGTACGTCAAGACGACTGAACAACTCGCAGATATATTCACTAAGGCCTTAGGCAAGAGTCAATTTTTGTATTTACTTGGCAAGTTGGGCATATGTGACTTACATGCTCCAACTTGAGGGGGGGGGGGTGTTAAGCCCTATATTAGTGTATAGTTATCAGGCCTGTGTGTAAAACCCTAATTAGAGTTGTATATATATACTTATTTATACTCTGATAAAAGACACGACACTATTTTCTCTGCTCTCTCTCTAATCTTAACACTGATTAACACTATTTATAATCCCAAAATTAGGATTGATTTAACATTTTAACAGAACTAAAAAAAATTAAAAAGTTAAAAAAAATAATCATAGAAGTGGACAAATTATTGGACGCGACGGCTCGATTACGCAAAAGTAAAAGCATCCAATTGTGAGAAAGGAGTCCCTTGTATTCGATGTTATGAGTAGAATGTTTTTGACAATTGGGTTTAACTTTTGTTTTGTGGAATATTTGGTGCATGCATTATTGATTATTTATGGGTGCTGACAACATCAAATTATTACACTTTGTCTTTAATTTATTGGGAAAACACTTGATTTCTATATGACCATTTTTTTTTTTTAATATGTTGGAGGCACTATTTTCTCATGATAAATAATGTAGCTTGCCATTTTGACAACACAATCAAACATATTCACATCTTTAAAATCTATTAGCACTATGTATATGTCCCCTGAACAATATTTTCTTAATCCGATCCGTATATAAATTCTGATACATTAATATGTATTATACTGTTAAAGTGATATACACACACAAAAAAAAAAAAAAAAAAAAATATTTTATACTCTAATTAAGACAAGATAAATTCTCTTCAATCTGATTAGGTTTTTTTTTCTTTGGTAAAATCAGTTCACTAATAAAAAAAAAATATTTGACTTGAGTCCATTTTTTTCTGATGCATTATACACAAGTATCAGACATTGTTTTCCTAGAAGCATCATAAAGCTAAGGCTTCTAAATGCTTTCCGTCCTATGTAGAAAAAGGCCTAGTTAGGAGACAATATTAATACTCCAATTGACTAATCATGCATGAAGAAATATAAGAATTAAGACACTATCTAGCATGAGATCGTCGTGGTTCATATAAGTTGATAAATGCGTACACCTAATAACTTTTGAAGGTAGTCAATACCCCACAAAGGTCACACACAAAAGGTCTCAATCGACACGTCACTCTGTTCCAAGATAAATGTAACAATTTAACAGACACATTTATTAATATACGGGTACAAATTTAAATTGGCTACAAATATCTCTAATAATGCACAAAAGATATTTTTGTAATAATAACTCCACTCTCTCCAAAAATTCTTGTTGTTTAGTGGGTAAAATTTAACAAAATATGAAAACTTAGAGATGGAAAAATAATAAAAATTAATGCAGTTTAAATGAATAGTGCGAGTCAAATTAAAACAAATTATAGGTAGCACCCAGGCCAATTTCTCAAACAAATTAAATCACAACCCTTAAATATAGTTAATTGAGATTATCCCAAAAACATGCATCATCATACACTAAAATCAAAAGCATTATACAGCATATTTATTGTGGTATATAAAATCACCCAAGATATATAAACATTTAAAAGTTCATTCCACTTTCCACCATATCTTAATGAGATCATTAAACACTGTTGTTAGTGCAATTATACATAGGGCTACTGTTAAATAACTTACCAGTTGTATTAATTAATACTATAAATACTCCTGATTTCTGTTGCATTTCTCAAACTTCATTTCATTTTTACAAACCACTACACAATCAAAAATTAAAAGCAAGAGTTAGAGAGAAATTAAAGAAAAATGTCATCAATGACAAACACAACTTCTTCTTCATCACAAATTATGAGATGGAATTCACCAATCCCATATTTATTTGGTGGGTTGGCTCTTATACTAGGGGTTATTGCTATAGCACTAGCAATATTAGCTTGCTCTTACATTTACAAAAAGAAACATCTACCCTCTTCGTCCTTTGACGACACTACGGGAAAACCCGTGACCACAAACAACGTGACAATCCTAGATGATACGCCAAAATTCGTCGTGGTCATGGCTGGAGACGAGAAGCCAACTTATATAGCCATGCCTATCAACGTTGCCTTGCCCTGTCATGACGATTCCATAAATCATCCTCTTCCTCCTCCTCCTCCTCCAGCCGCGGCTGCTGATACACAAGTCTAGTCGACTAGTCATATGTATGTGCTACCAACGCATATGGTAGCAACAAAATTTTGTCCTTTGAATTTTCTTTTATTTTTGTATTTTTGGGTTTGTTTTATTGGTCGTCCTTTGTTGGCCTACAATTTTGATGAGATATGTATATTGAAGAGCATATACATACATGTTCTTGGATGAAAACGGTAGATTACTTTTGATAGTATATAGGAGTGGTTTAGACTTTTAGATATAGAATAGCCATATAATTAAACGATTTTGTGATATCTAACATATTTTGTTTCATGGACACATCCATGAAATGTAACTCTTGATATTTATTATGAGTTTCGAAATTTTGATGAGCTAATTAAGTTGATTATTTAATTTATGCTTACCTCCCTTTAATTTGTAAAAATTATAAACTATCTACGTCGTAATTTTAAAAAATCAATAAGCTAATTGGATGTTTTTGAGATGAGCGCCTAATTCTAATACAATAAAGGTCTATCAGTGCAAGTCAGCTGAACACCTAAGAAAGTGTGGGTTGTTAAAAAGACTCAGGAAGTCAAGTTAATTATATATATATATATATATATTATTTGATAATCTCTGTATATATCTTTCTTTTTAGTAGAATTCTTCACTTTTTGTTTCTTTGAATTATACTATAAGATTGTGTAGTTGTTGCTAAAGAAATGGGTGCAAATGATGCACAAACACGGCCCGATTGGGTCGGGCTCAGACTTGGTGGTGCTCATCAATAAACATTTAAACCCTTGAATTCACATAATAATGCAAACTAATAACACCAAGCATTGTATTTAGACTTATAAAATTAAAAAAAAAAAAAAAAAAAAAAATTAAGTGTATGTATTGTTCTTTTGATTAGCATCTTCATACACGTAATGATTGTAAACAAAAGATATTGGAAAATGAAAACTCAAAAAATTAATTAATTAATTAATATTTCTTTCTTTTGGAAAAAGTCATTCAAGATATTTGATTGGTTAAAAGAGAATATTGTCACGACCCACACATCCCCACCCCTCACTAGGGTCACAAGGCAGCAAGCCATAATTGTGGCCTAGGGGATTGCCCTCGATGCATGGTTGGCTGGGCCAGAACACCTTTTCCTATAAAGCTTTATATAGCAGGCTGCCAATATAATGAGTGAACACCCAAATGACAGTAACGCGATAATGGGTCATGGGTTGGGCCAAATGGGCTCCAAATGAGCCCAAACTTGGTGGCCCACCATTTTTGGGCTCAATAGAATAATGGTGCAATCAGATTTGGAAGATGGGGCCCACAACTATCCAGAATGTACGGGAGAGCTCAAGATGCACCCGAAAGTCTCTAGAACACTCTAGAGATAACTTGTACATACTTTAGATGCTAGATCTTTGTAGATGCTTCTAGATTATTGTAAATAAGTTGTATGTACTCAGACTTGTATAGAGATCTCTAAAACCCTCCATTTGAGGAGGTTAAGAACTATCTAGGCTAGAACATTCTAGATAAGGGAAGGAGACTATAAATAGGAAACCTCCCACACATTTTTGTTATGTTCAAACACTTGTACTCTCTCAAGCATTTATAAAAGCATCCTTTCTAAAACTCTCTTATATTCTCACTTGTGCTTTCCAAACAAACCACACTTAACCTACAACATCAACACTTAGCCTTGCTAAGCATTCGGGGAGCCTTGACTAGTAGTTTAACGGGTGGTGACTCTAGTAGGCCGCGTGCAAAGGACTTAGGGAAAACAGTCAGCACGTGACAATACACAACAACTCGACCATGTAAGGTTGGGAACTACTAAATGTATTTTGTCCTTTTTAGTGGAAAAAAATGTTGTATGTAATGTATTTGACTGTACACTTAAGATAGAACAGGAGACTATTTCATGTTGAATAGACTAGATATGCCTGGTTGTAGTCTTCAAAAAAGGAATACATACTCGATTGCTGATCGTAATCTGAGGTTCGTATGCCACGCTGATACCTCTGAATTTTGCGAAAAGTTCAACTTGGATGAAGCAGGGGGAAGTTGGACTTATTGCTGTCAGATTAGACTCATTTGTGACCTCGATGACAATAAGTGTTGTACTTTCTATCGAAATTTCAATGCACTTTTTCACTGTGAAGGGGTATTATGGGCAGTAACAAAGATAAAAATATATATATATATATATATATGCCTGATAGTTCAGCAGGGGAGGCATGTAGGCATGTTTGGCGACTCACAGTCAGTCATAGGTATAATCCTACTTCGAGCATTTAAATCTTTACTATAACCAATATATTATAAAAATACTCAAAAAATTAACACACAAATGAATAAGATTATAAGAGTTGCAATATACCATTCAAACACACTTCGTATTTGTTATACCTGTTTTTCAGTAGTCGTCGCAAGATTTGCAGCATTAGATAGTGTTATTTGCACTGGATTAAAGACAAGAACCCATGCTCTAATCCGTGTCAATAATATATTGGTTATAGTAAAGATTTAAACGCTCGAAGTACCTGATGACTAACTGTGAGTCGCCAAACATGCCTCCCCTGCTGAACTATCAGGCATATTTTTTTTTATCTTTGTTACTGCCCATAATACCCCTTCACAGTGAAAAAGTGCATTGAAATTTCGATAGAAAGTACAACACTTATTGTCGCTGAGGTCACAAATGAGTCTAATCTGACAGCAATAAGTCCTCCTCCCCCCTGCTTCATCCAAGTTGAACTTTTCGCAAAATTCAGAGGTATCAGCGTGGCATACAAACCTCAGATTACGATCAGCAATCGAGTATGTATTCCTTTTTTGAAGACTACAACCAGACATATCTAATCTATTCAACATGAAATAGTCTCCTGTGAACGAATTGGGTTTCGAAAGTGCTTTTTACTGGATCACTGTAATTATATATACAACCCTCCTCTTCACTCCATGGCCCTGCCCATATATATGTTTTTAGAAATGTATGAAATTACTATAATTATTATTACTATTATTGTTGTTATTGTTATTATTATTATTACCATTATAAAATCTTAGCTCAAGCAACCAGAAAGAAATTAACGTTGATATGTAAACATTTATCATTTTTTAAAATTAGAAATTATTAAACAAACAGTTTTTTAAAATAAAGGTTAAGTCTCTTTGATTACGTACCCAATCTTGACGCTATAAGGGTGATAGTTATAGTCATTAGCAGCCGGAGAGGATGAAGATGCTTCATATAATCATACATTAATCAAAAATAAAATCAGAATTACAACTATATTTCATTTGAATAATTTGATTTATCAAATTAGGTTAAAGAAAATATAGAACTACCTGAAGTTCTAGCATATTTAGGCGTTTGACAATGGAGCGAAGCAAAATCAATTCCAGTCATCAGTACTCTTCCAACACCATATCCTTAAATTGATGATCGATCATAATTTTACTGAAATTATGACAATCATCATGAACTTTGACAGTAGCAGCATAATACCTCTCGGAGTCTTTCTTTGACAATTCTCTGGTAAAAACCCTTTTAACGACACCTCGAAACCTAATCTCGGCCTGTTCTTCGTCTGTATCGACTACAAAATCATCCGACTTAACGCCAGGCATGTCTATTCGTAGATAATATCCATTTTTCAGCTTCTTCATGTGATAACCTCCTTTGGGTCCTCGAATTTCGTTCACTTGCAGCGGGTGAACTTTTGCTGGTTCTGCAGTTTAATGATCAAACCATAGATGAATTATTGAATTAACATTAACCATATGTTAAGAAACCAATGTACTGTACTAAAAACAAGAAATAAGTGCAAAATATAACATTTCAAAGTACGTGAACATTTAAAGAAATTACATATACTACTTACCATTAATGTAAACTATTTATTGTAGTTTAGTTGGTTACTCTATTATCATATGATGAGATACTCCAGTAGTTTAGTTGGTAATCATTGTAGCAAACTAATGTTTTTTTCGTTTTTTTAATTGAGTCACTACAAGATGGGCCACTCTAGAGGAGCTAAGCATTGCAGAGAGAACTACAGAAAGTCTGCTCTTGGCCGAAGAGACCATGATCCTATCTCAAAAATATGATAGTGGAGAAAGTAGGGAGTACATGGACATTTCATTGTATTTGGCTGCTGACGCGAAGGAGAAAGTAGGGAGTACATGGACATTTCATTGTATTTGGCTGCTGACGCGAAAGAGCTCCTAGGTAAGTACAGAATGTGCTTGATTCGAACAGAAAAAGACATGACGACTATACAGAAAAACAACATGGACTATACATCATGGACTATACATATGTACTGATCCCTGCAGCAGAAGACTGCACATATTTTAAATTTCTTTTTACCAGTGGATGAAAATTCTAACAAAAAAGCAACTGGAGATGAAAGTTCCACAAAAAGAAGCAAAAGAAGACGAGAGTATTCCTAAAGAAGAGAAAAAGAAGATTATACTGTATCTCCCAAGGGTGTAAAAGAAGAGGTGGTTTTCAATGTTGGGACGTGGATGCAATTCTGAAGTCATACTACTAGTTACTTATCTAACAAGACTAGGACTTTAAATTTGAGGCTATGTGACCTAAAAACTTGTTCAGATTTCCTTTATTTTTTACATGAGGATGTTATATCATGGATTTTTTTTTTTTTTTTTTATTGTTTTTGTAATATACTCTTTGATTTGATGGAGTTGAAGTTTTAAAGGCTACTCAGATTTTTATGTGACCTACTCAGTTTGTGCAGATGTGCATTGCACAAGTAATTTGGATGAATCTTTGACTATATAACACTTTTTAGTTACCTTGTTTCTGAAACAGGGGAATTGTAAAAACAACAGGCCAAAATTGCACATCTGCACAAACTCCATGTCATTGTCCACATACTTGATCCATAGCTCCTTGTGTTGATTCATTGCAATATCGAGCCAAGGCTCCATGCTCCCACTAAAATAAATGCCTTCTGCATTAGTAATTCGTAGCATAGAAATACAAATATTAGAATAAAAATACACAAAGCTCAAAAGGGAGGCATAGTCATACCAAGTTCTGCCAGTAACGGTACTGCTCAGTGCATTTCTCAGGCCTCCAAGCATCCAGAACAAATATGTTCATCCCATAAGCCCGTGCACAGGCTTTGGGGTTGAAGTCCTCCCAAATTAGATTATGAGAGAAGTTCAAGTACTGTGAGTCTGTGAGTACCTATGGAAGGACACAAAGCAAGTCTCAACAACACCATTCACCATACCATCTAGATCAATGTTCCATAAATCAGTCAAATCTTTCTGAACCTCCACATCATTGTCCAAAAGCCAATATGGTGCAGGTCAGGATACATCTGGGGCAAGTAAAATCAGAGATGACTCAGCATTGACAAGTACTTGGTATCTTTAGTAGCATTCTTTGCCTGGTTCTCAGAGTCATAAGTTTGTGACTTTGCTGATTCAAGCTGTCTAAGCACTGGCACATAAGATGGGTTCGGTGTGGTCTTTTTTTTTTGGGCTGGTCTTGTTGATGAATGCTTATCCTCAGACACTGAAAGTCTTCCACTGGTTTCACTTCAACGTGGGATCCCCCTGTGGCTGGTCTCAGCTTGAACCAAACCTTTATTGCTGCAACAATCTTCCTATCTGTCAGTTGTCACCACATGGAAAACATGCTTCCATGGCTCTTTTCCGTTCTTCACCACAGAATTCACAAGAACTAATACAGCAATGACATTCTCTGAGACTATTGCATAATTACACAAGGTTGGGTCCTCAAACCCAGGTTTTAGCTCTTTATCCTGATACTTGGGCAATTCTCTCTCTAACAAACCTCATAGCTAGAGACTGCAAACTTTTAGGCACAGATTTCACAGCAATGTAGCTTGCAATTGCACCGTTCTTTTTTGCTTTAACAAACTGCTCATGAACAATATGGTGTCCTTTAATTGATTGTCATACGACTCTTTAGCTTCAGTAATCAATCATCAACCTTCACTTTATCCTTCATTTCCTTCTCAAATTGCCTCAAGACATCCTCATCCACAGTGCCTTCAGTCTCAAACAAAGCAGCATGGTAAGCTGGTTCAGACAACATGCTTTTAAAATTCTGGGCCAACTCATCATACAACTTGAGCTGCCGTAAATTATCGAGCTCCAGCTTTCGTGCATAGGCATGAACAAGCATGACATGATCATGGGCTTGTTTATAAATCAAGTCCAGCCAGGTATTCAATGGATTTAACTTCAAAGCTAAAAATGACCTATAAATATATGCATTCCCAGTTGTTGGCAATTCCTGTTTCAACCACCAAATCAAAAGCAAAAACAATTCCAATTTCCATAACTATACAAATTCCACCAGACACCACTTTATCTAGCCGCAATAATAAAACATACAGGAGACAAGACCAAGCTAGGTTGCAGGTTTATAATACACATCATACCATTTTCACATCATAATTCCACTCCCTCCATTAATCCCTTCAAAACTAAAAAAGGGAAAACAATTAAACAAACCCTAACATTCCCCATAACAAATCTATCCGAATTTTCCTCAAACACATTCTACAGCAAGATTGAAAATACCCACAATTGCTATTGCACAAAAATCCATTATACACACTATTTACAAGAAAAGAAACTAAATTTTAATTAAATTAACTGTTTTTCCTACATAATCTCTCACTATTGTCTAAATTAACAAAGTCTGATTCTAAAAATAAAATAAAAAAGGAGCAAAATCCAACAAATTCAATGAGCTATAAAGCCAATTAGAAAATCAATAACATAAACTATTAAAATATAAAATCAATTGTGGGTAAGCTAACACTAGTGATACTAAGTATAATAACAAACATCATGAATTATTAAATTAATAACATAAATTATTAAAATGGAGCAAAATACAAGAGTAAAGATAACATACGGGATCTGATTATCTGAAGAAGATGTGAAGAAGAGTTTAAGAGCAGCAAGGAAGAGGAGAGAGAAAATGACGGAAGATCGGGTATGACATTATGCTTCGTATACCCATCAAACCCGACCCGGACCCACCTCTTCCTCCTCTCTCGGCAACCGCCATTGTTGCACTTCTTCAGAGATCTCAATATACCCTTTTCAATGGATGATTCAAACCCGAATTTCAGAATCTGGGTTTTGCAATTATCAGAGAAAAGGTGTATTTGAGTGTAATATGAGAGTGAGAGTGAAGAAGATTATTTTGGGTTTGGGGAATTTTTGACGGAAATTTTAAATTATTTTTCTCAATTAATCATTCGATCTACCATGTCGGTAGTGGTTGTTGTTATTTACTTATTTAGAAGAAATTATAGTGTTTCTCAACATGAATCAGCGGTTTTGAGTTTCCTTTTTTTGAAAAAAAAAAAAAGAGTAACGGTTACGAGAAATTAGGGTGGCCTCGTTGTTCAGATAAATCATATTGATGAAATTTCAAATTTAGCTAACTCGAATCTAGATGGTCAGACCTTATTTTTTGGATTTTCGGCTAGGTCTAGGGATGCTAATTGAGTTGAGTAGCTCGCGAGCAACTCGAACTTAACTTGGTCAAAACTTGACTTCAGTTGGCTGACTCATGTTCGGCTCGACTCGAGACGTTAACGAGCATGAATTAAAGGCAAGATCAAACTCAACTTAATAGGCTCGTGAGCAACTCGATAATATATTTTAGAAATATAAAATTTGAACACGGTTTTCATGATTAAAAAAATTTGACACTTAATAAGAGTTTATTTATATCATCAAAAAATTAATGAGTAAAGTTCTAATAATAAATAAATAAAAAGAAAACTTATATAAAGTGGGAAAAACAAAGGCATAGATATAATTTTACATTGACCAAAACCTTAATGAGCATATCGCGAGCTACTAGACGATACGAGTACTAATGAACTTAGCGAGTAGCGAATACGAGTTGAGCCCATGTAAAAAAAATCGAGTTGAGTCGAGCACCCCTCAACTCGTGATCGACTCACTCGATTAGCACCCCCTACTTAGGCCGAATATGTATTATCTATGTTTTTTAGTTTACCCCAAATGCTTGAATTGATTTGGCCTATATTCATGACATAATATCAAAAAAAAAATTATTTTATTGTGAAAACTCATTGTAACGAATATATAATCGTTTTACTCTATGTGGAAAAAAAAATTCACATGAAACTAGTGGAAGTTAATGTTTAAAGGTAGCAAATACGAGTATAATATAGCATAATAAGAATAATAACGTCTAAAATGAATGTTTCAAGCTGGAAAATTAGGGTAGTTGGTCACAGCCTTTTATGTTAGCACAGAATTGATGGTGCAAAACTGTCTTGAATTGCAGCACACAATACCTGGAAATTTCAGCATAGACATGGATGGCAATTCCAGTGCATAGTTCATTGTTAAACCACTACACTTACTACTAATCAAGTCAAGAGAATACCATTCAGCATTCACATGCAAACCGAATGCAGGATTAGGGGTCAGATTGAAGTGTGAAATAAATACTTGCATATATATAGCTCAAGTACCTCCAAGTAGTGATTATAAAAGCAGCTACTTGGCAGCACAGTCGTCGTATTGAAGATGCAAGAAATCCATCCAACACCAGATTTCTTTAGATTTCTGAATACACAGTTGAGTAATAAGATTACTCATATCCTGCAAAAATGACAGACCCATCCATAAGATATGTTATAAAGAGATGAGAAAATTCAGAAGCCAAAATCAATTTGCTTCTGCTTACCTTAAAGAGAGTAACCGTGACAAGTACAGACTCCCAACTTAAGGAAATAAGAGGAGAGAACTGGTTCAAAAAACGTTTTCTCCTCTAGGAAATATTGGATGCATATCCGATTCTAAACAAGTTTTAACTGATAGAATTAGTTAACTCATTCTGCATCCTTGATATAATTTCGGACATAAGAAGGGTGTTTTGCTAATTATATTATGTTGTCCTTGTGTCTTTATCTAAAAGTTCAGTTCAAACTTCAGAATGCTTTTCAACTGATAAATAATTTTGAGGATGGCATATAACTCCATAATATAAAAAGGTAATTATTGAAACAATTTTGGCACTGGCTGATTACATAATTCTATAAGCAGAAAACACAAATAACTGCCTAAATTTACAGTATCTTTATATTTTAGTTAAATAATAAAAAAATAAGTGTACAATTCAGCCACTACTAATCATGAAATATCAGCTGGACATTTGTATACAATATTTTCCTGAGTTCCTGCACACATATCTTGCAATTTTCAGCATCATCTGCCCTCCATTTTACACGTTTTTCCACAAACAAATCATTTCCAGACCTATGAGTAGCATATGCACTGAGATTAATCTTCTGGAGAGAATCGGTGCATTCAACAAGATAGGCAAGAAAGTCTATGGTATATACATCGGCTCTAAAGCCAGACAACTTGACCTCTTTAAGGTTCTTATGTGGAGACATAGACGGCAATTCTAGTGCTTCCATTTGCTTGAGAGAAGCTCTTGTTGATGAAAGCTACAAGCCACACAAAGAAAAAATAAAATCAATTAGGACCAGGAATAGGGGAATTCAGATTGACATGTGAAAGAAATACTTACATGTAGCTCAAGTAGCTCCAAGTATGGGGCTGCACTGATTATAAAAGCCGCTACTTGGCAACATAGTCGTATTGAAGATGAATTTGCATCCAACGCCAGAGTTTTTAGATTGCTAAACACACAAAGTTCCATAAAATTACTCATATCCTGCACAGATGACAGACCCATCCATCATGTAAGCAAAAGTAGCCAAAAGATAAGAAAAATCAGTACGCTCAATGAATTTGCTTCTGCTTACCTCAAAAAGAGCAACTGAGACAACCATAGATTCCAGCTTAGGGAGATAAGAGGAGAACTGGTTGAAAATAAAGTTTTTTCCTCTAGGAAATATCGGGTGCATATCTGATTTTAAACCAGTTTCAACTGATAGGCACAGGGATGCAAGCTGTGGAGCATCCTTAATACATAATCTTACCTTATAACCTCCTTCATACATGAATGACACAAGATTTGGGGCCAAAAGTTCCAATTTATTTAAGTCAAAACAATCGTGCAGCTTCAGTGATTTCAGCTTTAGGTGAGGAGCTGTATTCTTAGCATTAACTAGCCCACGATTAAATCTCAAATGAAAATTTTCTAGAGAGGAACAATTGTATAAAATTATGTCAAATACTTGGTCAGAAAGGTTTACAGACCTAAGTCGGAGATCTCTTAAAGACACAAAGCTTCTAACATTGGGAGAGGAACGATTTAATATCATCATCTCTTCTCGAGCAAACACATGGAGAGGAACATGATAATCGTCAAAACCTTCATGTCTAGGCCAACCTCCGAAGTCGAGTTCAAGCTCAGAAACACGATTTCGAGTTGCAAAGGAAATCCATTCATCGATATGAGACTTAAATCTCTCAGACATTGGGTGCACAATCCTGAATTTATGCAACTTTCCACCATTAAATTTCTCCAAAACTTTGTTGACTCTATGCACAAGTATTTCAGTATAATAGGTTTTCTTAAGAAATCCAAAGTCAAGAATAGGGTATGATACCCATACATCAGCCCATCTCTTTGAAAGGATGCTAGTAGCTATTGCTTCCTTCAATGTTAATCTTGCCACAATATTTGACAGGAGTTCATCTGGCAAATCACTAATCCGGTCTTTCTCTTCAATTTTTTTGAATCGCTGAATTTTCCAAACACAATTGAAAAAAAAAACATAAATCATGTCGCAAAACACAAAAATTTAATCATAATACTATCAGTTTTGTTTGTTGCAAAGAACAAAACTTTAATCATAATACTATCATTTGTTTGTTGCAAAGTATTAAACAATAACCATAATACCATCAATCGTATTGCAATTTGCAAAGCACACAACTGTTACCCTAAATTGGAATACATTGAAAAGCATCAAAATTAACCATAACCCTCGATTTTTTTTGGGGCAACCCTCGATTTTGTTTCTAACAAAGCACAAAAATAAAACCATAATACGATAAATTAGATTCAAAGCACAAAATTGTAACCATAAAACTATCAATTTTGTTGTTAAAAAAATACCAATAAAAGCTAAACTGACCTTTAAATTACGAAATAGAGGATGACCCAGAACACTTGAGTCGGCCATGCCTTTCGATTTTATACAAACTTCGATCCGGACCAATTAAATTAATGCTGAAATCAAAAAGAAATTCCTCGACTTCAAATCTGATGGAAACCCCTGTATTTTAGTTTTAATCTTATGTACTTTTGAAGGTTACTTGGAATTTATGTCAATTGAACTTGATTAAATAGCGAAAACATCAGGAAACCAATATAATTTTGTAATAACAAGATAAATACTACTTGTACGAGTATTAGGAAACCAAACCTATGACTAGTATATTACGGGGTAAACCATATAACTAGTTTCCTTTTTCTTTTTTTTTTTTTTTTTTTTTAAGCACAGTTTCCTAAAATAAATGAACTACCGTAAATACTACGTTATGCATATTAAAACGTAAACACGTAAATTGAGACATTTTTTAATAAGCAAAACGAGTCATTTAAGTTATTTTTTTTGCCAAGTTTGAGCTCATTTTGGACCCATAAGGACTAAAATAGGCTCGAAAATCTTTAACGAAAGGGTTAATGGCAAATCGATAAAAAAATATTAATAAATGGAAAGTGGGCCCCACTAACAGAATTTTTTAACGGCTGAATAACAGCAAGGTTACTGTAAGGAAAAAAATGTATATTGGAATTACAGTTTAGAAAGTGATATATGATAGGACACAACGTAGAAAAGTGAAATTAACAAGATTATTTAGAAAAATCCCAAAAAAAGAAATTAATAATATTGTGGCCTTGCGGATGTGGTTTAACAATTTCTACTTTATTATTTTTAAAAAAGGGGACCACAACATGCCTTTTGAACTCAATCTAACATCATCAAATGTCAGAACTTTATCTAACATTTACTCGTAACTACAAAGTACGAAGTACTGAATACTTGTACTCGTACTTATTGAGTTGGATTCGGGACCACAACATGATCAAATCCTTGAAGTGTCTGTTAATGAGTTGACTCATTGTCATCAACTATCCAAAATTCCTAATACGGAAAGTTTATGACCCTAAAATACAATTGGAGGTCACCTTACGAACACAAGAGTAATGAATTATGATGAGTTAATTTGTACTTCGTACAATGTAGTCTACCAGCTGATATGCCTGAAAAGTTTTCAAGAAATTAAACTACTCGGCATAAAGTTATGTGTATAACACATGTTATTTTTATTTTAATTATTTTCATAATTGTACATTTAATTTCCATAAAATTAGAGCTGTCAAAAGACCCGATCCGAAAAATTTACCCGAATTCGGTTATTAACAGGGGTGGTTCTGAGCATGTGCAGGGTGGTCGGTCGCACAGGGCCCCTAAATGAAACTACTATAAAAGGGCCCCGGTTTTTGAATTTAATAACATATTTTTCCTAAAAAAAAAAATTTAAGGTCCAATTTAACAAAATTGGACCGGGCCACTTTCAGTGTTAGCATTTGTAGCCCCGCCTCTGGTTATTAACTGATCTGTTTGAACCCGAAAAAATGGTGACCCGAACCCGATATGACCCGACTTGAACCCAACCCTAGACCCGAGTATTTGAGACTCGAACCCGAACATGAACCGACCCGAAGATGACCCGACCTGAATATAATTCGTAATTTATTGACCTGAACCGAACCTGACCCAAACCCGTTTTAACCCGTCAAAACCCGAATTTAACCCGACCTGTAACTAACCCGACTCGAATTCAACCCGACCTGTTACTAACCCAACCTGTTATTAACCCGACCCGAAATTCAACCCGGTCTGTTACTAACCCAACCCGAAATCAATACGACTTGTTATTGACTCGACCCAAATTCAACTCGCGTTGTTCTTAACCCATTTCGAACTCAATCTAACCTATTATTGACCTGACCCGATTTCAAATCACCTTAAGTTCAATTTAGACACCTTATCAATATATAGTTATATAGTTACGTACTCATTTCTAAATTATTTCTACTAAGAATATGATGTTCGCTACGCAAATAAGAAGATTATATTATATGAAATTAATGACATCTTGTGTGTGTCATTTGTGTAGTTGTGTGCTTGTGCAAATGAGTTACTATGAGAAGTTCAATAGTCAATAGTTCAATACATACAACTTCTTACATAGACTAATTATAGCTATTTGCTCATTTCTAAGTGTTAGAATATATTTAGCATATATTCTCTAATTATTGTATACATCTTTATTATTGTAGATATTGACTAGCTAAATAGAGATATATACAATAATTAGATAATATATGCTAAATATATTCTAAGTTACTCGTAAAGTCGTAACTTCGTAAGGCTAAAACTACTCTATGTACCCGAACCTGATATGATCCGACCTGAAATCAACCCGAGACCCAAATTAACCCAATATTTGAGATCCGAACACGAACATGACCCGAGTTGGAAATAACCCCACCTGATTATACTCGCAAATTATTGACTTGAACCGAACCTGATAATGACCCGACCTGATTATAACCTGCAAATTTGACTTAAACCGAACCCGACTCGAACCCGAGAATGACCCTAACTCGTTTTAACCCTTTAAAACCCGAATTAAACCCGACCTATTATTTACCCGACCCGAATGTAACCCGACCTAAACCCGACCCAAACCCGATAAGATGTGTGACCCGACTCAACCATGACCCAACCCGAACCCGACTCGCAGAGGTTACGACATTAACCCGAATTGACCTGACCCACACTAACCCAACCCAAACCCGACCCGTTTACCCGAATTAATAGCTCTACATAAAATCTATCTACTTTGTATATGATATATGTACGCATTATAGCAATTATTAATTAGTTTTTTTTTTTTTTTGTTCCACCCGGCTCAGTTCTGAGTGGTTAGGTTTCAGTCCCCTCCCAATTATTGTTGTAGGGGATCGAACACGCGGTCATCCCTACCAAGTGCAACCTCAATCACCACTACACGAACAACCAATTGGTACAATTATTAATTAGTTAACACGAATGGGTTTAACTTTTAACCAAATCGAGTACTTATTCTATTTAAAAATTAATGACACACACTCCCCCCTCCCCCCTTTTTTTCTTTGACGTCTACACTTTCTTACTAAACTAGTACTCCTACAACCATGTAGTGAGGCCAGTGAACACAGAGCGAACTAATTAAACTAGTACTCCCTCCGTCTCACATAGTCACATTATAATTCTTGTTTTCATATTTTAGGGACTCAAAATGTTGAGCCTCTTTCTGTTTTTGGATAGTATATAAACACCATTATCCTCATTTTTTTAAATTTTATTCATTTAACTTTCTAATTTACCCTTGAATTGTCCACTTACATTGTACTTTTTTCCACTCCATCTCTCTAACTTTTGTCTATAATTGTACTTTTAATAAATAATGAACTCGTTGTCTCTTCTTTATAATTTGTAATTACCTAAAAAAAAAAAAAAAAAAAAAAACCACTCTCATACTTCTTCCGATTTTTTAATTGCATAATTTTCCTTTCACAGAAGTTGCAAATCAATTACACCACTCTCATACACCTTTTGCATTTGTTCACACCAAATGTCCAATTTACCCCTACTCACATTTGATATTTATATTTTATTATCCCTCTTTTACTCTCTTTCCTATGTATGCAGACGTGCAGTGACTCAATTAAATACTACTTCTACGAGTATTAGGAAACCAAACCTATGACTAGTTTATTACGGAGTAAATCATATAACTAGTTTCCTTTTTTTATTTTTTTTATTTTTTTTTAAGGATAGTTTCCTAAAATAAATAAACTACCATAAATATAACTCCCTTCGTTTCTAGGCAATAATTGGACCATTTTTATTTTAATTACTTTGACTATGAAGTATGGGATAAATATTTTATTTTATTTTATTTTATTTTATAACTTAGTCATGTAGAAACTTGTTTAAATCATTGTAGGTAGTAGATATCAAATTTTATTTTCTTGTCCCATGTAAAGTGGGAGGGCAATCTTGTTGCTCACCATCTCGCAAAATTTATTTCGTTTGGTGTTGATCAAATATGGGTAAATAATAGTCCTTGTAAGTTTTATATATTAATTTATTGCTTTATATCTTGTTAATACAATTGAAGTAAATATTTACTTCAACTGAAGAATTGAATTGGCGCAAAAGTAAATTGCTAAAGAATACTACAATAAATAGTTTATTATTAATCTTGAACATTAATGGTAAGTAGTATTTGTAATTTCTTTGGAAAAGTGTAAATAATGCAATTAAAATAACGGATGAAGTAATTAACAAATTACATAAAAGTATTTATGAATAACAAATTACATAAATATTTATAATTATAAAAACAAATGATTTATTCAACAAAAGTATTATCATTTAGCCCTGGGCCACCAAAATATTATAAACGGCTATGCTTCCAACACCATCCTTAAATTGATGATCGATCATAATTTTACTGAAATTATGACAATCGTCATGAAATTTGACAGTAACAGCATAAGACCTCTCGGAGTCTTTCTTTGAAAATTCTCTAGTAAAAACCCTTTTAATGACACCTCAACCTAATCTCTGCCTGTTCTTCGTTTGTATCGACTACAAAATCATCCGACTTAACGCCAGACATGTCTATTCGTAGATATCCATTTTTCAGCTTCTTCATGTGCTAACCTCCTTTGGGTCCTCGAATTTCGTTCACTTGCAGCGGGTGAACTTTTGCTAGTTCTGCAGTTTAATGATCAAAACCATTTTAGATGATTTACAGAATTAACATTAACCATATATTAAGAAACCAATGTATTGTACTAAAAACAAGAAATAAGTGCAAAATCTAACATTTCAAAGTACGTAAACATTTAAATATTCATACACCTCTTTCGAATTTCTTTTGTGATTTCTCCGTTAGAATATTATATTTTTAAATATCATATTTTTAAATATTTATATGTATAATTTATTGCATTCGCCCCTTAATTTCGTGATTAATCAATTTATTACATTGTTATGACACACACAAAATGTGCATAATTACACTTCTACGTTGGAATCCTTCTTTGACTCAACTCATTCTATGAAAGAGTATTAAATTTACTTGTCGCAATCTATAAATATGAGTGAGTAATAAATAATAATCATGTTTCATAAATAATAAATGTAGTTATTTCTTATAAAATTGAATTAAGCTTACATTAATTTTTTTGTATCATGTCATAATTAAATTGTCAATTCTTATCATATTTGTAAACAAGTCATTAAATAGAATTTATCAAACAATCCAAAAATCATAATCTTCTTATAATGATGTCACTTCAATTTTCAAAGTATATAAAATACCTAATATGATACTATGCGAGTATGAAAAAATTCATACATGCATACATACCAAATAAAATTATGGTGAATAGTCACAACCACTAAAAATCATCTCACTCGAATTCTCCTACATCGTAAGAATAATTATTGTCAAAATTTTAAAATATTCTAAGCCTAAAACAAGAAAAAACCTTCTCATGTGAGAAATAAAAATTTGTAGGAAAACTTCTGAAACGATTACTATCATCAGTAACACATACACATCTAAATCCCTTCCAATTCAAAGTGGAATCTCGATTTTGATAACTTTGATATAAATTAGTACTATAAAAAAGTAACATTCATTAAGATATTTTTATTTAACTACAATTATAATAAATCATTTTATAATAAATTCAGACATTTAATGCAAAAAAAAGTAATCCCTCCATTTTTTTAAAGTGCGCATCACTTTAATCGGCATAATTTTTTAGGAGATTGACTTGAATTCTATAAATAATATGCACAAAAAAAATTGATACATTGTATAAAATTTCATAGTATCAACTAATTATAATAAATATACAATCAAAATTATTAAAGGTAAAATAATTTTATGTATCAACAAAAATGTATATTAAAGTGTTTCAATTACTTTAGGATGATTTTGTTTTTTTTACAAAAACTTTTGGATGATTAATTTTGTAGGGTACCCCTCTGTTTCTTTTTATTGGTTGTTATCAGATTTTAAATACTATTCATAATAATTCATCCGTTTCTTTCTATTGGTTATGTTTAGATTTTAAACATTATTCATAGTAACCTTCGTCCCAAAATATATGAGATGTTGGACTTTTTTCACTATTCATGTATTAGTTTTGATCATAATTTTTTACTAACATAATAAAAACATATTTTATCATAAAATATGTTGTTAAATAGGTATATATATAAAGTTTCAAAATATAATTTTTAAAATAATTTTCATTAATATTTAATTATATACAAATAAAGTCAAAGTAGTGCATTGACATGTGTGCAATGTTGACTGTGTCATGTATTCTGAGATAGAGGGAGTATTAGATAATCTTCAAATTTACTCACAAAAGTAAAAGAGTCATGTGAGATCATGTTTGATTCATCGCCGGAATTCGTTTTCAAATTCAGCGACACACCGTACCATTTTTCCTTTGATCAAACAGACACATTATTCTTATATTTTTGCAGCCTTTGAAACACTTATTTTACACCACTATACTACGTATGTTGTTTTCTAGTGGAGACAATAATAAAAATACATTTAATTTATTTTTGACTGATTTAGACTCTATTCTACAGGATGTTTTGTGTAATGTGCCGTATTTTAATTTTATTTTCTAGTCCCATGTAAAGTGGGAGGGCAATCTTGTTGGGGTTGTTGCTCACCATCTCGCAAAATTTATTTCGTTTGGTATTGAACAAATATGGGTAAATCATAGTCCTTGTAAGTTTTCCCCCATATATTTGTATAGACAAAAATGTGATAAATTAAGGAAAAATTGTCAGGAACTACCCATCTAATAGGTCATTTTATCAACATCTACTCGCTTAAAATTTTTATAAAAAAAACAACCCCTTAAATTTAAAAATTTTGAGTGGCACTACCCATTTTGATTTTCCGGCAACAAAATCCGTCAAGAGTGGCCGAATTTTATTTTTCCTTCAAAATTAAGCCTAAACCTATCTAAACTCATCCTCTTTATAACTACACAACCTAAAAACACAAAAATTTTAAAATTTCGCTAATTGAAGAAGGGGAAAGTAATTGTGGTTTTTAATTAATAGATATGTAATGTTTCTAAATTGATGTTCAATTCACTTATTTGGCTTTTTAATTGTATGATTCATCATTTTGTGCTTAAGTTTTGGAAGGGAAAACAAAAGCGAGCCCCACTTGCCGGATTTTGTTGTCGGACGACCAAAATGGTAGTGCTAGTAAAAAAAAAATTAAATTTTGGGTAGATTTTTGATAAAATTTTAAACGAGTAGTTGTTGACAAAATAACCTATTAGGTGGGTAGTTCCCGATAATTTTTCCATAAATTAATGCATGAGAATTTGTGGTGTCACAAATAAAATGTACGGACAAACTATTTTTACACACAATCATTGTGGTCGAGTTATTAGTGTGTATTTTGTATGAATAAAAATAATTGTTAGGACGAACACATTCAGTTGAATAGAGGAGAAGACAAGTTGTAGACATTAAATCATCTTAATCTGATCTAGACCTCATACGCATAATAAGGATGATAATTCATCTCTTAGCTTATGACGATGATGTACGTTGCTAATTAATTATTGTTTGCCCTTGATATCCACTTGACATCTTAATGTGTAAGGCATAATCATCTTAGGTAACTTGTACAAATAAGGTTACTTGTTCTGCGAATTATTTATAATTTTTTATTTATTTATTTATTTATTTATTTTTATTTTTTTTTAAATTTAGAAACTAATAAAGCTTTGTTAAACTATTAAAATAGGCAAATCTATTTATAGCTTGGTTGTAGTGAATAATATTAATCAACTTTCATTAAACAATTACATAAAATCAAAGCCAGCATATTTTTGTCCTTAAACCTCTCATCACCTCTTTCCCCATAATTATACAAGTTTGTCACAATTCACAAACACATACAAAATAATATAGAATTATAAAAGTAAAAAAATAAAAAATAAAAATCGGTTTGTGCTCTTCCACTAATATTAAATCAATCCAAAAGTGTAAGATATTATTATCATTTTCTATTAGCCATTTATGTTGTTTTATAACAAAGTATTAAGAAGGAATAAAATTTCCACCTGAAACATAGTTTGTTCTCAAAGGAAGAACTTTATGTGGCAAGAAAGTGGAGGGAGGTCTATTTCAATGTGCGTAGTACTAACCTAGTATTACCATACGTATCATGCAACATTGAATTGTCCCCATCAAATTGAGCTCCCAAATGAAGTACTTATTTCATATATGCTCATGTTTTCTGATGATAAATCATGTAGTTTTATAACGATAAGTAACATCTTTTTCATGATAAATACTAATATCTATATTCACACTTTATTTCAGACACACCTTGACGAACATTTTAGAAAGACGTAACTACATTTTATATGCTCTTTTTGTTCAAATTTAATGAGTTGATGATTAATTCGAACAAATTTTACTGTTCTATATACTCCGATATGAATCATTGTGTATGGAATACTACGCTAAACTATTCAAGTTTTAATTAATTTGTGATTATATTAGTTATATAATCATAGGTTGTTAACTATTGACATTATTTAATGAACACAGGCCACTTTTCTAGTGCCCCTTTTTCTCAAAAGGCCAAAACCATAGAATACACCAAGTATCTAGAAAGCTTAACAAAGTATCTTCCTTCAATAAGGTCATTTTAGTAATTACACAATACCATACCAAATATTTTTTTGAAACATATTTGACAGCTATAAATACACACACCCTTTTGTAACCTTCTCAAAACACACCAAACAAAAACAACACAAACACAAATAAAATGAGAGAAACAAACACAAGTACTTCTGTGTGGAGATGGAACTCTCCAACACCCTACCTCTTTTGTGCCGTGGTTCTACTCATGGGCCTAATAGCAACTGCATTGCTTATGCTTGCTTGTTCGTACCGAAAGCGGCCGGTCTCCCCCTCGACCTTGTTCGATGGGGAGCCGGTTGGATGGGGAACGGCCGGGAATCAATCAAGCACCGAACTCGATATGAAGTCGAAATTTGTTGTGATCATGGCTGGAGATGAGAAGCCTACCTTTTTAGCTGCACCAACACAAACACAAACACAAGCTGTTTCTTCGAACCACATTTGTAGATGTGATTCTCCGGTCTAAGCTCTTAGAAGTAAATTACATTCATGTTGTTTTAGATTAGAATTTTTATTATTTTTAGGTGAAACATCCATTTATGTAATAGTAGTTTTGGTTTTTTTATGAACCATTACTAAATTACTTGCTACTTGATTTAGAATGATATGGCTCATAACTTTTACACTTACGTAATTACTCGCGTCATCTAAATTAGTTGTTACGTTACTTGTTCAATACAAAGTTGTCCGTACTATTTTCAAGAATACACAATTTATCTAATCCAGAAAATGCTCCAAATGACGAATAATCTAAGGAATAAAAAATATATTTGTTGGGAGATAAAAAGAAAAGGCGGTATGAACTCTAAACTGAACTTTTAGATAAAGACGCAAGTACAACGTAATATGATTAGCAAAACACCTGAATTATTTTAGGAAGATGATTATACTATTAAAAACTATTATTAATCTGTCAATTTCCGCCTTGCTTAATTACCACCTTGCTTAATTAATCTGTCAATTTCCGACTTGCTTAATTACTTATTTAGTCAGGATCATAAATGACGTGATAAATTGTACAACGTACATGTTATTTTTCTGATAATACATATGGTCTCTTAACTAAAAAAGCTACGAAGTATTTAATTTAAGTGGAATTCTTCGACATTGTGTCATCATTCTAGAGAAATTTTGAAAAGCAATATTAAACAATGAGCATGTTAAGTAACTTTAGACTGAAATTCCTGGTCATTCCTTTTTTGACAAAGGTTCTTATGATAAACTAAACGCCAGCCCTTGAATTATATATACATACATACAATTATTGTAAAATATAATTAAGGACAAAAATAAAATAAAAACTATCAAAAGTAGCACAATTACTAATAACTTATATTATCTGCAAAGTTTTATGGTTGGCCAAATTTTGTATGTATCGGATTTACAATAACTTATTTTAATAAGATTAGAGTAATTTTTTATTCATTTTATGAATATTTTTGTGTGGCATAATTTATTTGAGAATAGCATTTAATAGCTCAAAGATCACAATAAGTTACAATTAATACTCTGTTCGTAAATTATTGTAATTTTGACTTATATCGCCAAAATATTGAATTTAAATGTTAGTGGGATGCAGCAACTCGAAAATGAAAATCGGAAAAGGTGGAAGAAAAGGACAAAAGAAACAAATAGAGTACTGTTGAAGAAAGGAGACATCTGTGGGTGGTAATGTTTATAAGCAGGGAAAAAATCATTGGGCTCCCACAGGTTTATATTATGCTACGGATATTCTCTTATCTCAAGTATTATAAATAAAGTAACTTAATTAGCATTACATTTATGATTTATCACATCACAAACACTCCATATATAATAAAATAAGTAGTTTAGGCATTAATGCATAATTTAAACTTGTGAATCATATAAAATTCATATAGCAGTAAAAAACAATTTGATGACCAAAATAGTTGCATCAGAAATTGCAGTAGAAAAGGTATTGGATGTTAGAAGCGGCAGAATAAAAGCCAAAATTAGCATGCACAAAGCCACCAACTACCCAAGTTGCTTAAACATAGCACTTCCTTGATTTTTTTTTTTGACTTTTTATATTATTTACGTATTTTAATTTGATGATACCCCTCAAAAATAAATAATATGACGTCTATGTATCAAACAGTATACATAAACACAAGTACAAAAAGTTGTATTTGTGGCGCACACGTCTTACTAGTTACTCCTACACATGCCAAGTTATACATGTATTAACATGTACCCAGTTCTAATAGCAGGTGCCCTGGTGTTCTTCTCGACTGAATGTCACTTGTCTTTTATATTCTTATTAAGTTATTAGTCATGAGCAACTTCACTGCCTACGCAAATACAATTCGCTTGGAAAATGAGGTTGAAAAAAGTCACTACTCACTAGTCAGTAGTCACTAGACTATGATAACAGTATAAATAAAATGCTAGCAATTCAAACCCCTAATTCTGAAGCCTTACACCAAGCTCCTTTAGTGCACTTTTTATATTGCATGCCAAACAACTAATCATAGTCGGAGATTTATATAAAGCAAAAGGATGATTTAAATGCCTCAAGTATATTCTCATATTCTTCTGTACAGTTAACATGACAATCCTCTTTAGTTTAAACAATCACATGCAAGTCACTTTGTAGGATGGAGAACTAACTAAATGTCATTTGATAAGGAAGGTTCAGCAACAACATGGAACTTATGCAGGAATGAAGAATCAGATCCATTCTGATGTTTTGTTTGAGGACAAGTTGTTATCAGATGTGCATAACCTTGAACGATGAACGAAACGAGACTAGTTTAGAGAAGATAGAAACTTCGGAATCTTCTTTAGGTGATATATCTGGAAAAATACTGACAGACTAGCATAACAGAGAGAACTCTAGAAAAGATAATAAACACAGAGTCTCTACTAAGCTTATGTAATCTTCCTCAACCCAGCCTTAGCAGGCTAATTTAACACCAGGTGGTTGTCGGCTGCTGGTGGTGGTGGTAGACTGGTAGTTGCCTTTAATGGAGTGTTTGTATAGGACCAATGGAGGCAGATAGAGGGTGCGGGGATGAAGGAGATATGGGTTTGTGTTTTTCCCCTAACTCTTATCTCTTAGTGGTGTTTAGAGAGCCACTAGGGCGGATGATGAATATCGATCCTAGGATCCCCTGGAACCGGGAGGAAAGCTCTAACCAACTGAGCTATCCCTCACTCTCAATGAGATATGGGTTAATAAGCTTAACATCTCCTTCACCTCGGGTAGTTTGTGTTAATAAGCTTAATGAGCTCATTAACCCAATATCTCATTAATGAGCTTAATGAAGCAAAAACTCGTATGTAATCAGCCAGGGCCAAAACTGTTTCAATAGAATACCTTTTTATATTATGGAGTTATATGTCATTTTTGAAAATATTTATCAGTTGAAAAGCATTCTGAAGTCTGAACTGAACTTTTAGATAAAGACGCAAGTACAACATAATATGATTAGCAAAACACCCTTCTTATGTCCCAAATTATATCAAGGACTCAGAATGAGTTAACTAATTCTGAGGTAAGAATGAATGAAGAAGATGTTAATACGAATGCAGAAGAGAAGATATAACTTTGAGCCCCATGAATTAACTAATGCTAAATACTCCGTATATATAACTGCAACTGCTTAGGGAGTCTTTATCGCAAGTCTGAAGCCAAGAAGAGTCTCATACAAGACTTTGGCAATAATGTCATCAAAGACTATCATGAGTCTTGCATGCGGTTTGGCAGATGAAAACCCATCTTAAGACTATGCATGTGGGGGCAATAAGCTGACAAACTTTGCATTGCCAATAATATATTGCCTACTCAACACAAGTTAATGAGCCCCCACATGTGTTCCCTCCTTTTTGCCTCACATTCTCTTCCCTGCCTTTCTCTTAAATCCTTAAAACCAAACACACTCCGAGGAAAATAAAATAACCAAAGTAGACAATAAGGGAGAACGCATCACTTCTCTTAATGGGAGAAAAGGAGGAAGAAATCCCAGAAAACACTAGGATTTATACTCCTCCAGAGCATCATTACTCCAGCTACAAACAAGGTGCCCTACTTTTGACACTTTCCTTCAGTTTAATCAAATCCCAGTAAATCAACCAAACAGCAGGGTCCTATATGAGTATATGCATCCTTTCTCCAGAGGAACTTTCATTAGCGGAATCATGCTAATTAATGACTTGTAAAGACATCAATAGTACGAAAAAAAGCTACTCAATCCAAGAGTCAGTGAAATATAGTGAGATTGGACTATAGAGTGCAGTGAACTATACTGACTATCCAGGTTATCCAAAGCCTCATACTACTCTCATCCTCAATTTGGCTATCTAAGTTTCTAAGCTTTTTAATACGAAGTAATCTTCTAAGCTAATGTATAAGATTCAGAATCAAACAAGAGCAGAGGCTAGAAGGACTCCTGACACATGCAGGCATTTGGAGTTTTTTTACCAACAAAAAAACGAAATAGAAAGATGGAATATGCTTGTGGCACCGACATGAAAGAGGAAGATACCTAGGATCTATCTACAAAGAAGTCAAAGCAAGCAGATTTCCTAGCTCAGCCAATGGACAGAAGAGGTGGAAATTATGGGCTACTCAAACAGTAAACTACTTCCTTTGCCACAGATGAATGCAACCAAAATAATACCATTGTAAACCACCTTCAATACATCAAGTCAACCATACATACAAACTAAGTAGAGCTAACAGCGTGTAATCTTGATCAATTATCAAAAATGTTGTCTACATATTGCTAAATCCAGTCACATAAAGTGTCTCTAAAAAATACATTCTGTAAATCTGTATATAAACCACCCAAGCTGGGTGTTTTAGTACATCCAACAGTAGCACCTTCGTGGCTGAAGGAAGATGGAATGGGATCAAGAAAATAAAATATAAGACCAATATGGAGTGAAAAAAAGAATGGAGTTAGCATAACTAAACTTATCGGAGGGGCTTGCAAGCAGAACTGACATGTACGAGTAACTCAGATGAATCTTTGACTATATAACACTTTCCAGTTACCTTATTTCTGAAAGAGAAGGATTGTAAACATCTACAGGCCAAAATTGCACATCTGCACAAACTCCATGTCATTATCCACATACTTGCTCCATAACTCCTTGTATTGATTCATTGCAATATCAAGCCAAGGCTTCATGCTCCCGCTAAAATGAATGACTGCTGCATTAGTAATCTCATCCATGCTCACACTTGGATTATAACCAAGCCCAAGGACGTGCCAAGATTTGTCCAATGTCTTTGTTTTCAAGTAGAAAGTGGCCAGGCCAGCTGGAAGCGTTCCTAGCTGCCACAAGGTATGGTCTTCATTCTAGAAAACAACATAAGAACGATGAAGTCAAAAGAGGATCCAGCTCAAGACACTTAACAATAGCATAGATTTATGAATACTACAACAACAACAATAACAGAGCCTTAGTACCAAAATACACGAAGCTCAAAAGGGAGGCATAATCATACCAAGTTCTGCCAGTAATGGTACTGCTCTGTGCATTTCTCACGCCTCCAAGCATCCAGATCAAATATGTTCATCCCATAAGCCCATGCACAAGCTTTGGGATTAAAGTTCTCCCTAATTAAAGGATGAGAGAAGTTCAAGTACTGTGAGTACCTATGGAAGGACCCAAAGCATGTCTCAACAACCCCATTCACCTTACCATCTAGGTCAATGTTCCATAAATCAGTCAAATCTTTCTGAACCACAACATCATCATCCAAAAGCACGATACGGTGCAGATCAGGATACATCTCAGGCAAGTAAAATCGGAGATGACTCAGCATCGACAAGTACTTGGTATCTTTAGTAGCATTCTCTGCCTGATTTTCAGAGTCACGAGTTTGTGACTTTGCTGATTCAAGTTGTCTAAGAACTGGCACATATGATGGATTTAGAAACTGGAAGTCTTCCACAGCTTTCACTTCAACGTGGGCTCCCCCTGTGGCAGGTCTCATCTTGAACCAAACCTTCATTGCTGCAACAATCTTCCTATCTGTCACCACATGGAAAACATGCTTCCATGGCTCTTTTGCATTCTTCACCACAGAATTCACAACAACTGATACAGCAATGACATTCTCTGAGAATATCGCATAATGATACAAGGTTGGGTCCTCAAATTCAGGTTTCGGCTCTTCATCCTTATACTTCTCTGGATGGGCGATTCTCTCTCCAACAAGCCTCATAGCTAGACAATGAAGACTTTTAGGCACAGATTTTGCAGCAATGTAGCTTGCAATTGCACCATTCTTTTTCGCTTTAAGAAACTGCTCATGAACTGCAAATATGGTGTCCTTTAATTTCTGAATCTTCAACTGATTGTCATATGACTCTTTAGCTTCAGCAATCATCAGCCTTGCGACCTTTACTTTATCCTTCACTTCCTTCTCAAATTGCCTTAAGACGTCCTCATCCACAGTGCCTTCAGTCTCAAACAAAGCAGCACGATAAGCAGGTTTAGATATCATGTCCGTAAAATTCTGGGCCAGCTCGTCGTACAGCTTAAGCTGCCGAGAATTATCAAGTTTCAGCTTTCGTGCATAGGCAGCATAGGCATTAACAAGCATGACATGATCATGGGCTTGTTTATGAATCAAGTCCAGCCTGGTTTTCAGAGGATCTGACTTCAAAGCTAGAAATGACCTATGAATATATGCATTCCCAGTTGTTGGCAATTCCTGTTTCAGCCACCAAATCATAATCAAAAACCCAATTCTCATTTCCATAATCTACACAAATCCCACCACTTTATCTAGCCGCGATAGTAAAACATATAGAAGACGAGACCAAACTAGATTATATGTTTATCCTACACAGCTAAATACCATTTTCACATCAAAATTCCACTCCTTCCATTAATCCCTTCTAAACTAAAGAAGAGAAAACAATCAAACAAATCCTAGCATTCCCCTTAACAAATCTATCCAACTTATCTCGCCGAGTCTCCCTATTTACACATTCTCAGCAAAATCCCACCAATTTCTACACCACAAAAAAGCTAACTCTTAACTACTCATACTGAGTTCAATTTTAGCAAATACCCACAATTGCTTAACAACAACAACCCATCATACACACTAATCACAAGATAAAGAAACTCAATTTCAATTAAATTATTTATTCTTCCTGCATAATCACTCCATAATATTGCCTAAATTAACAATAAAACTTGAAAGTAACAAAGATCTGATTCTAAAAATGGAAAAAAGCAAAAACCAACAAATTCAATGAGCTAATAAAATCATTAAACAAGCAATTCAACAAAAACAGCATCATAAATCATAAAATCAATAACAAAAATAAAAAAAAGGCATCAAAATACAAGAGTAAAGAAAACATACAGGATCTGAAGAAGATGGATAAGAAGGAGAAGTGAAGAGAAGCTTAAGAGCAGCAAGGAAGAGGAGAGAGAAAATGACGGAAACGAAGATCGGGTATGACATTATGCTTCGTATACCCATCAAACCCGACCCGGACCCACCTCTTCCTCCTCTCCCAGCAACCGCCATTGTTGCACTTCTTCAGAGATCTCAATATACCCTATTCAATGGATGATCCGAACCCGAAATTCAGAATCTGGGTTTTTGCAATTGATCAGAGAAAAGGTGTATTTGAGTGTAAAGTGAGAGTGAGAGTGAAGAAGATGATGAAGATTTTGGGTTTGGGTCGGTGGTTTTACAGAGGATTTTTTTTATATATTTTTTGGGAATTTTTGATGAATTTTTTTATTATTCTCTATCGATCTACCATGTCGGTAGTGGTTGTGAACTTTATGTAATCTATTTTGTTTTTATGAAGTTTTGCTGTAATTTTTATTTGATTTTGATTTTGATTTTATGTGAGATGAAATTCTTTAATTTTGTAGTTTCGTAATTTGTTTGTTTACCATTGAATTGAGTAAATTAATAAATATTCCATAGGTTATTATTTTGATTTGATCAATAGGAGGTTAATTGGACTTTGTATTTGAATTTTGGGTGAAATTTG
This sequence comes from Chenopodium berlandieri, assembly GCA_034703905.1. Classification (NCBI taxonomy): domain Eukaryota; kingdom Viridiplantae; phylum Streptophyta; class Magnoliopsida; order Caryophyllales; family Amaranthaceae; genus Chenopodium; species Chenopodium berlandieri. The sequence goes on from CM068279.1 coordinate 55,040,072, forward strand.
GATCGTTATTAATGGAATTTGAATCTAAATGGTCGAGCTTTTGGGGGAATTGGCCAATGTTCATACTTGAATATGTATATATTTTAGCCCAATGCTTGAATTGATTTGACCTATATTTTAGGTCAAATTTGACATAATACATGGTTGTTTTTTATTTTAATGTCAAAAATCCATTATAAAGTACTATAATATAATCGGTTTACTCATATGATAAAAACAAATTAAAAAAAACTCATGAAACTAATGGAAGATGTTTAAAGGTATACCAAATAAATAGTAATTCGTATAATATAACATTTTTTTTTAATGGAATAAGGAAGGGTGATTTCATTAAATAATAATAGTCATTCGACACTTACAATCATCCCTTAAGAGATCTAAATTCTCAATACAAGAATTAAACACCCCTAAACTAATGGCATCGCTTCTGAACTGCCCCTGGATAATTTTATATATCTTTGCATCGTTCTTGACGGAGCTCCATTGATGTATAGTCGCAAAGTGATAAAACTTGATTGGTCATCAAGATATGTACCCTTATACCAACAGACCCGCAATTCCACAAATTTGCAAGTCAAATCTTCCAAATTTGTATCACTGCACACACTAAAAAACAAACAATACTAAACCTTACATGGAGGGACTGACTATAATCACCATGCTGTTGGTGATCTTTATTGGCTATAAACATTAAATTAAAGAAGAATTTGGGGCTTACCATCGATAAAAGTCGATGGCAACCCCTAAGTTTTACTATGGTGGGTAGGTTTGAAGAGAGAGAACAGAGAAAATTTTAGGATTTTACTATTATGTTCTCGTATAATATAACATAAATACATAATAACTAATCAATAACATAATACTAAATCAGACACCAGTAATGACACATGTCACTTCATAGTATTGTATTTTCCCTTCAAAACTCCCCTTCCCCTTTTAGGAAAAAAATCTTTTATTTTTGGAATATTTGTATAATACAACTATTATAAATTATTCTAAATCGTATATATTATTTTTGCATAAAATGTATTTTTTTTTATTTCTTATTCTTATTTGTTCCATACACATTTACCTAAAATATTATTCCAACTCTTTTTTAATTATAGAAAAAGTGAGCCACTGGTTTAGGTACAATATACTATCATTACCACCTGGATATGTTTTAGACGGAGTACTAGATTAATACCCGTGCTATGCACGCATCTAACCAAAAAATATTTCGTAAAGTTGTATATTATTAAAATTAAATTAGTTTTTAAATAAATAAGCAACTTACTACAATAATAATATTTTATACTCTTTAATTCAATGGTAGTTAATTTACCAAAGATAAGGAAGTGTAGTTGTGTAGTGCTTAAATAAAAATGAAAACAAAAAATGGTGCAACACTTTAAAAAAGTAGAGTGAGTGATAACAATTATGCTTTGTATGTGTAATGTTTTTGTAATATTAAGTTAAGATATTTCTAATATGAAGTATAAATTGAATGAAATTTTTTTTTGTAAGATTAAGTTAAGATATTTTCTAATATGAATTATAAATTAAATTTTGTAAGATTAAGTTAACAATTATACTTTGTATGTGATATATTATTTGTAATTTATATATTTACATATATCCTGTGCTAATAGTTTTATTGTAGATTTTATTCTGTTGTTTGAGTAATATTTTCATGTTTATTAAAAAGCATTTATTAATAAGTCTTTAGTCATATAGTCACTAGATTGTATGTTTTATTGGGAAATAATATGCATCATTAATGTAATTTATTGTATACTACTTTTAAATATGTTCAACACAACTAATCAACAATAATTTTTTTTTCTCAATCATAGTTTTAATAATTTTTGTCTTATTATTTATTTTTCTATATGCGTTGCATTTGTTTATTCCACATAAGTTGCCTCATTTTTGTATTATATAACAATTAATTATGGGAAAAATTTTATTACAACCGTGCATCGCACGGGCACTAATCTAGTTAAGTCTAAAATGAATGTTTCAAGTTGGAAAATTTGGGCAATTGGTCAACTCTTTACATTCCGGACATGTAAATTGAGGTTTGATTTTATGGTGAATATGTTGATAAATTAGTTACCATATATATTTTGATAATATCAATATTTTATATTTATATTAATACAAATATAAAATTAAAAATATTTTATGTATTGGCAAATGTGTCCAGTCACACTACTGCAATTAAGAAAACGCACTTAATGACCACCACTATTGGGTTGATTTGGTGGCAAGTCTAAGAGACTACTCTTGTCCTTGAGGAGCAAATTGACATTCTAAAATGCACCATTTACATATATATTAATGACTAGGGTAATTATAGAGTACTCTACTATTTTCATTATTGATTAGAGTACTTACTCCATTATTTTAGATTGTTGACCTTATTCTTTATTTTTACTGATTCCCTTTTATAATTATTATTACTAGGTTAGAACTTGGGCGATGCATGGTTTATATAAAATCTATTTTTATAATTTATACATTTTTAAAAAAAATAGATAAATATAAATAAGAATTATGCACCCTGTACAAGAATATTTGTAATTTTAAAATTTTAGATTTTCATCAAAATTATGATATAATACATGTTCAACGTCGACTAATACATATTTCAATGTAGGAGTCCATTTATTAGTGTGCTATTTACAATTGTTTTTTTTATAGGATAAATTGATAGATTGTAGTTGTAATGTAATATTCAAATTTCAAAATTGTTAAATATGGTAGCTCCACAAAAAAAAAAAAAAAAAAAATGACATCATTCTTGTATTTAGGCGGAATTTTTTTTATTATGAGAGTGACAAATGAACCGTGACGAAATCAACAATATTTTATTTTGGTAATTGTTAATAGAATAAATTAATAGATATTTACTAATTTTTTCTTAATTAAAATAATTTTTATTGAACTAAACTTATTTTCATTGAATTGAAATTAATTTTTTAATAAATAATTTTTTTTTTCAAGGTGATGAGAAAAGGACCTTCATCCAAGACTATAAAAGCCGTGAAATCATCGTTTTTATCTTTCCCTCCTTCGTTAAGAAGCTTCTTTCAGCAGCGCCAAGTCCCAAAACCTGTGCATTACTCGTTGCAGCAGGTAATCAAATCTCTCTCCTTCCAAAATCATATGTGTTTCGGTAAAAACAATATGGACCTTCAACAGGTCCTTCGGATCCGTGGAGCCGAAGCCCAATTCGAGTGATGACCGAATTGGGGATTTCCTGCACAGCACAACAAACGTAAACTGGCCTCGGGGGTTGTGCCGAGGAAGGCCCCTCCGATGCCGAAGTCAGTACGAGTGTAAGGTAAGAAGAAAAGCTATGCAAGAGAGTTTGTTGCTTGAGGCAATATCAGTGAATGAATGAATATTGGCATAAGAATGAGCTTTTATACCTTGTTCCAATTAGGTGGACTGGGCTTTAGAAGGTCAAATGGGCTGCCATTTGACTGGCCTTGACTTCATTGACTTGGCTGATAAGAGAGGAGGGTTGAACCTTGCCATTTGGGCTTTATTATTTTCATATATGGACTGGGCCCAAATATAAGTTATTTGGACCCCAAACAACTTGCCCCCGAGACCCGATTCGTGAGGATAACGGGTCGGGTTTCAGCTGCTGATGCATTTGGAAGGAAATAAATGAAAATAATTTAAGTATTTTTGAGAATTTTGCACAGTTAATATAACCGTTAATCGATGATTAATTAACCTTAATGACAGTTAATTAAGGAGAGTGGGGAAGTGGAGTGGACTTAGTAGAAATTTTTAATTTTTTGGCGGTTTTGCAATTTGTTCAAGAAGAATTTGAAGAGTTTGCTAAGTGAGTTCAAGTGAGTGGGGATACTTTACCGGATACTTTAACGCATTTCGCATAATCATTTCCTGCATTCCCAAATCAAAACGCACTTGCACTTGCTCTCACATTCCCAGCGAACTCGCGCAAAACCCTTGATTTCTTTTGCCAATTTCCCATATTTCCGAAGCTTTTGAACAGAATTCGTTGCTCCGAATCATTGTATCGGCGAATTCCGAGTCTGATAGAGGTAATTTTCTCCGAATTTCATTCGGATTTCCCCTTCTTTTAAGCTACTTTCCTTTTTTCTTTGTTTTTGCTTTTTCCGTTCGCACTGTACCGTTGCCAATTACAAAATGGCCGGTGACCGAGGAAAGAGGCCAATGGAGGCTGAGGAAGAGGCTGAGGTGGAGGTGCCGCAGTTGGTCCTGAAGCGTAACCGCCCTTTGCCGTTAATGCCGTTTTTGAGCGGCCGAAACCCTAATGCCCGAATTGAAGTCGGTTCGTCTTCGAATGGTGGGGGTTTGAGGGCTATCCCCCTAAACAGCGCCCCGCCTAACGAGTCAGCCGAAGCCAGTACCTCTGGCCGAACCACCTTTTCTAGGCCTCGGCCCTTGACCCCCGAGGAGCAGGAATGGACTGATGAGTATGCAAACTCAGGTCTGCTGTTAGTTGAGCCAGCCAAGTGGTGGCTAGATAACAATGCTCGGTATCACTTTGCCGAACAACTGGAGGTTCACTATGGCATCATGGAAGCCGATGGGTATTGGTGCCGAATGCCCACGGTTCTAGAAAGAATCTACCGAGCACCTCCTGGCTATATTGGGGTCTACGTCCGGCAACTGCAGTACGGGCTGCGGTTTCCAGTCCACCCCTTCGTCATAAAAGTTCTGAACGGGTATAACATTTCTCTGGCTCAGCTGACCCCCGTCAGCATAAAAAGGATTATGACGTACTTATGGGTGTGTCTTTTCTATGGGCTGGAGCCGAGCATTCACTGCTTTCGGTGTACACACAAGCTGTCGCCGAACACCCAATCTAGCAGAGTGCATGGCCGAGGTTGGTGGCACATAGAAGATGAGAGAGGTTATCTGACCTCTTATCCGAATGATACTTCGGATAAACATTGGAGGGAGCAATGGATTTGGGTACGAGCCCATTCGGATGAGGGCCATCCCAACTATTTCGGGGGACCTCGCTATGTTAGAAGGCCAGACCCTTCCATGTCAAGCATTGGTGATGATGATTTCACCGAGGCGGATCGCCATCAGATGGACTTATTTGGCCGATCCTCAAACCCCAATGCCACTGGCCGAATGACCATAGTGCCAACTGTCTGGTTGCCCTGCTGTCATTACATCTTCCAAGAGAAGATGTTAGCAGTTGTCGGCCTCAGCCGAAGATACCAAGGTGGTAAGTGATTCGGCTGGGGCCGAAGCTTTTTAATTTCTGTTTTATTTCCTGAATCCGAAGCTTTTTTCTGAACTAATGTTCTGCTTCTGATCATTTTCCAGAAATCTGCGAAGAGAACTCCGGCATCAACTACGAGGAGCTGGGTATCAGCCGAACCAGGGAGGTTATCACCAACGCTCCTCCTATTACAGCTTTGAAGGATCGGCCGTTGACGCTTCAGCCGAGGAAACTTGAGTTGGTCAGTTCTTTTGACTACTTGGCGCAGAAGCCCTGGTTCAAGAAGCTTGATCCCTTCTTCCTTCCTTCGGCTGAAGAGGAGGCTGCCGCTGCTGCTGCTGCTGCCGCTGCTGCTGCTGGAGTTGACTTCTCGTGGCAAACACCCCCGCCTGAGCCGCAAGAAGGAGAAAATTCAGAGAACACCGAAGAACTGTTCGGTGCTTCAGTAAGTCCCTTAGCAATTTTTTATGTTTAACACTTCAGCCTCTGATTTCTTAGCTTGCGAAGTATTTTTCTGAGCATGTTGTTATGTAGCTTCAGTTTTTGAGTATGCATGTTACGCCTCTTTCTTACCCACTTCCTTGCCCCCTCTTTCTTTGCTTCTGCAGTCCGAGGAGGAAGTAGAGAAAGAAGAAGTTTCTGTCCTCTCTGAGCCTGCTGCTGAAGAAATGGCTGGTGGCCGAAGGAGAACTTTAGTTCGGCCTGGCCAGTTCAGGGCACCCGAACTGCCTGCCAAGAGGCCTCGGCTCGAGGAGGTCAATGTTGAAGAGGCTAGGGAGGTTACCTCCCCATCTCGGGATATTGTAGCCGAGATCATTGAGCTGAAGACTCCTCCTCCTTCCCCTCGCCAAGAGCCAGGACCTTTTGCTGAGAGCATTCAGCAGGAGGCAGATGCCCTGAGCCTCAATGATGGAGGCATCGGACAGGCTGAAGTACAGGATGAGCCTCGGATGGCCGAGGTCACTGAACCGAAGGACCCTGAGATGCCCTCCTTCTCTGCTGGGGGTTCAATCAGGACCTTCCAGTCCTCTGAAATGGGCTTCGGCTCGACTCCGTTGGTGCCTGTTCCAGCACATGCTCGTGCTGTTTTTGAAGACAGGCATGATTCGGCCCTCTCCTACTTCGGGCATCTGGGCAACCTTTCAGCTGAAGATCGAGCCCGAACCTGGATGGTGGGAGCTGCTGCTGGGGCGGCCGAATCTCTGGAGAAGGTGCCGAATCCTTTTTTAGAGAATCAGAAGATGCTGATGCAGGTACTCGGCCTTCCCAACACTTTTTTTCCATTATCATTGAAGCTGCTGTTGTTGTTTTTTGTTTTTTTTTTTTTTTTTTTTTTTTGGAAATTTTTCTAAGTGTTGGACTTCGGCTAACCCTTATTTTCACTTGCAGGCCGTGCACAACCATTTCCTTGCTGTGGAAATGTTTGATGAAGTGCAGGCCAAGGTCGAAAAGGCTGAGGCTTCTGAAGCTCGAGCTCGTCTGGCCGAGCTGAAGCAGGTCAAGGCCGAAGAGGATGCGTCCCAGCTGAAGAGGGACATTAACGAGATGAAGGCCGATTTCCTTCAGGTCTGCCAAAATTTGGAGACCACCCTTTTTCCTTGGCTGGAAGAAGGGAGAGCTCTTATCCAAGAGTACGGAGCCGATACTATTCAGGACTTCAAGGCCCGTATTGCAGATAAGATGAAGGAAGAGGCTGAGTCTCGGCAGCGCCTCATCACTACCCATGAGGAACAGTTGACTCAGGTTCGAGAGGCTGCTGAGAAGGAGAAGAATGAGCTTCTTTTAGCCAATCAGAACTTGAAGGATCAGCTGGAAGCTGTGAAGTCCGAGCTGGGAAATGCCCAGGAACTGCTCAAAACCCACAAGTACACCGAGGAAGAATACGCCGAAGGGTTTGAGAATGGCTGGAAGACAGCTCGGCGTTTGGCCCTTCATGCAGCTCCTGACCTAAACTGGGATCAGGTTGAAGCTTGGTCGATGGATGTTGACAACCCTCGAATAAACGAGGCCAGTCAAGCTGAAATTGACTTCTTGGTTCGGGAAGCTGAAGCCGAAGCCAAGAGAGCTGAAGAAGCTGCTAAAGAAGCTGAAGCCGCTCCTGCCTCCTCTTCAGCAGTTGCTGGCTCTTCTGGGCCTCAGCCTGGGGCTGAAGCATAGGAACTCGGGCAGCCGTCTTCTGAGTCTTGCGGATCAACATGCGCTTAACCTTGAAAATGCCGCATCAGCTTTTGCCTGTTCTTTTGTTTCAGCTTGCCTTTGTACAAATACTTTGTTTTTGTGTACTTTCGGCAGCTGTGTTTTCCGCTGTGTGGGCGGCTGCCGACTTTGCTTTTTTGTTAGTCTCTAGTTTATCCGAACTTGAATTTGCCTCAGATTTTGCTGATCGTACTTGTATCTTTGCATGCCTTGTTTCTTAACTGCTTTAATTTTTCAAATTTCTTCAAAAAATTCACTAAGTACAAAGCTTCGGATGGCAAAGTTTCGGCTAGGAGCTTGGTATGAGAGTACCATTTCTGGCCCCCCAGAATTTTGGAGATGACGTCTTCAAGATTCTGGATGTTACGGATTATTTTGATGCAGCCGAAGCTTTTGCTTCTTGACTGAACTTATGTTTATTCCTTGCGTTTTACTCAATTTTAACTCATCCGAGGGAACGGCTTCCGTGGACACTGTGCCAGGGCAGTGATCTTCTGAAGCACAAGGCACAAATATGCAATGCTTCAGAGGTGCAATCGCCACCCGGAATTGACTTTCCGAAGCACAGGGCATCATTATGCAATGCTTCGGCGTTTTATCAATTCCTATTTTCGGCTATGCCCTAGATGAGCCTATGGCCTCTTTACCGAGAGCAGAAAATCCATCCGAGGTACAGTGCATCACCATGCAATACCTCGAGGTTCTATTTACTACTCATTTTTGGCAGGTTCTTCGGCTTGCCGAAGTACAGTGCATCACAATGCAATACTTCGGACAGCACCGAGTGTAAACCTTGAGTTTTTTCAAAAAATTGGCAAACACGGAATAACAATAAAATTTATGAATAATTATGGCTCAAAGGCCTTTCATTAATCTGAAGGGAGTGTACTTACATAGATTTTTCAAACATGAAATTTTCTAAGTACATCAGCGTTCCAGTGATTTTTCAGTTCGGTCCCATCTAACTGCCGAAGGCGATAAGTCCCTGGTTGGAGCTCATCATATATTTCATATGGCCCCTCCCAGTTAGCTGAAAGTTTCCCATGGATGCGACTTTTCTGGACAGCCGCAGCATTTCGAAGTACAAGGTCTCCAACTTTGAGGAGTCTTGCTTGGACTCTTCGGTTGTAGAATTTGCTGATTCTCTGCTTATATACGGCCATATTATCTCTGGCCGAATTACGGATTTCATCCAGGAAGTCAAGGGATTCCTTCATGAGCTGCTCATTTTCTTCGGCTGAAAACTGGCTCACCCGAAGGCTCTCTGAACCGATTTCCACTGGCAGCACGGCTTCGGATCCATACACCAATTCAAAAGGTGAATGTCCCGTTGCCTCTTTTTCGGTTGTCCGAAGTGACCACAGGGTTCCAGGAAGCTCTTCTATCCACTTGGACTTTTGATCTTCAACTCTCTTTTTGAGAGCGTTGAGTATCTGCTTGTTTGCGGCTTCGGCTTGGCCATTACTTTGCGGATGACAGACTGCCGAATATGCCAGCTTTATACCAAACTGATCGGTATATCGCTTCAGCGGCAGGTTATCAAACTGTCTTCCATGATCAAAGACTAACACCTTTGGAATGCCGAAGCGCGTGATAATATTCTGCCAGATGAATTTTCTGACAGTCTGCTCTGTTATGTTTGAAGCTGCTTCGGCTTCAATCCATTTGCTGAAATAGTCCACGCCAACTATCAGCCACTTTTTCTGATAAGGAGCCTCGGGAAACGGCCCCAAGATATCCAATCCCCATTGGGCAAATGGAAGAGGATTCAAAATTGGCTGAAGGTCTCGGGATGGCCGATGGATGACTGGTGCGAATTTCTGGCACTTTTCGCATTTCCTCACCAGCTCCTTGGCATCCGAGACCATGGTTGGCCAATAGTATCCTGCCCTTAACGCCTTATGGGCCAGGGTCCTTCCCCCGATGTGGTTTCCGCAGATGCCGAAGTGGATTTCCCGAAGGATGTAATCCGCATCTGTTGGACCCACACACTTCAGCAATGGCGCTGAGAAGGATTTTTTCAAAAGTTCGCCATTGTAAACAATGAACCTTGAGCTGATTCTTTTTATTTTGGAGGCCAAGACTTTGACTTCGGGGAGTGTTCCCTGGAGCTTGTAAACAAGGATGGGGTCCATCCAGCTCGGCTCAGTTTCGGCGCATTGGACACCCACTTCTTGGTCAATGCTTTTATTTCGGCGCACCTCCACATAAACTGACCGGTTCAGCTCGGTAAGAGTTGAACTCGCAAGCTTTGAAAGTGCATCGGCTTGAGCATTCTGACCCCTTGGGATCAGCTCGATTTCAAAGGTCCTCAGCTTCGCTACAACTGCTTTGATCTTCGCGAGATATGAGATCATAGAGGGCTCTTTTGCCTCATATTCGCCTCGAATCTGGTTAGCAACAAGCTGGGAGTCTGTCTTTAAACAGACATGTTCGGCTTCGAGGGCTATGCACAGTTCTAAACCAGCTATTGCTGCTTCGTATTCGGCTTCATTGTTGGAAGCTCTGAATGAAAATTTCAGTGCATACTCGAAGTTTTGACCCTCTGGAGAGGTAATTACTACCCCTGCCCCCGAACCATTCACGGTGGCTGAGCCATCCGTGAAGACAGTCCAAATCCTCTTTTCTTCGTCGAGGGTTTCCTGATAGGAACACTCGGCTAGAAAATCTGCTAAGGCTTGAGCTTTGATGGCTGCCCTCGGCTGATAGCTGATGCTAAACTCAGTGAGCTCAAAGGCCCACTTTGTTAGTCTGCCTGATTTTTCAACCTTGCCGAGGACTTTTTCCAGCGGTTGATCTGTTAAAACCACTATTTGATGTGAATCAAAATAAGGTCTTAACTTCCGAGCCGCCACTACCACTGCATATGCCACTTTTTCGAGCAGAGGGTAGCGTGCTTCGGCATCAGTCAAAGTATGACTGACAAAGTAGATTGGTTGCTGGATCTTTTCTTCCTCCTTCAGAAGCACCGCACTGACTGTAGCGGGGCTCACTGCCACGTACAGGTATAAGACTTCTCCTTCGGCTGGCCTTGCCAGCGTTGGAAGATTAGCCAGGTGCTCTCGGAGTTGCTGAAAGGCTGTTTTTTGCTCGTCTTCCCATATGAGCTCTTTAGATTTTGGAGATTTCAGCGCTTTGAAGAAGGGTAAGCCCTTATCCGAGGCTTTTGAGATGAACCTAGACAAGGCCGCCATTCTTCCCGTAAGACGCTGTATGTCCCTTTTTGTCTTTGGCTCGGGAAGATCAAGAGCTGCTTGCACTTTTGCGGGGTTGGCATCAATCCCCCTTTTACTGACCATGAAGCCTAGGAATTTCCCGGACCTCACGCCGAAGACACATTTCTTCGGATTCAGCTTCATCTGATGCTTTCTCAGAGTGGCGAACGTTTCGGCTAGGTCCGCAACATGGTCTTTCGCTTCTTTGCTCTTGACGATGGAATCATCAACATAAACCTCCATGTTGCGACCTTTTTGCTCGGCAAACACTTGGTCCACCAGCCTCTGATATGTTGCCCCGGCATTCTTGAGGCCGAAGGGCATCATTTTGTAATTATACACCCCGGCATTTGTGACAAATGCTGTTTTTGCTCTGTCATCGGGGTGCATGAAAATCTGATGGTACCCGGAAAATGCGTCCATGAAACTGAGTAAGGCGTGACCACTTGTTGAGTCAACCAACTGGTCGATCCTTGGCAAGGGATAGAAGTCCTTCGGACAGGCCCTGTTCAGATCTGTGAAGTCCACGCACATTCTCCAAGTGCCATTAGCCTTCTGAACCATTACCACATTCGCAAGCCATTCGGGATATTGGCAGGGCTCAATGAACCCTGCCTCCAGAAGTTTCTTGACTTCGGCTGCGATGTTCTGGTTCTTCTGAGCAGAATAGTTCCGCTTCTTTTGCTTAACCGGTCGATGTGTGGGATCGACATTAAGCTTGTGCGAGATGAGGTTCGGATCGATCCCCGGCATGTCAGCTGCTGAGAATGCGAACACATCTCGGTTGTCCCGAAGGAGTTGGATCAGCTCAACACGGAGGTTCGGATCGAGTCCTTGTCCGATGCTGACGCACTTTTTAGTATCCCCCTCGGTCAACTGGATTGATTCGGTTTGATCGTCTGACTCCATAGCTTTGGATCCAGACTCCTCTGGTTCGGGTCTGCCGTCAATCTCGGCAGACCTTCCTTCCTTCGGCTGGCCTTCGTCCGAATCATTTGGTCCATCCGAAGAGCCTGCCTTTTTGGTTCCCGAAGATGCTCTCTTTTTCGGGGAACCTTGAGCTGAAGCACTTAGACCCTTCGGCCTTTTAATGCCTCTCGCTCCTTTTCTTTCTCTTTTTCCTCTTCATCATCCTCGTCGCTGCGGCGACTCTTGGATGGTTTGAGGGAATTACACTCTCGGGCCTCTCTTTGGCTGCCCAATAATTTTTCGGAGTGTCCCTCATCTGAAACGTAGATCATTGATTGATGATACGTCGAGACGACTCCTTGAACATCATGAATGAGAGGTCTTCCCATAATGACGTTGTACACTGATGGGGCATCGATGACCAAGAATTCGGCCATGATGCTCCGTCTCGCCCGCTCTTGGCCGAGGCTGACGGGAAGAAGAATTTTCCCATCCGGATATGAGGGAGAGCCATTGAATCCAGTGACCGGATAAGGGACCGGAGTTAGATGCTTGCTCCCCAACTTCAGCCGGTCGAATGCCTTTCGGAAAAGTATATTCGCCCCACTGCCACCGTCTACCAATGTCCGATAGACGTTGTGGTTTGCGATGCTTGTCCTGATAACCAGCGGATCGTCATGGGGATATACCACCCCCCTGCAGTCTTCGGATGTGAACGTCATGTTCGGCACCGGTGACTGCGGTCTCTGGAACTCGGCATGATGAATCTGATGGGTGAGACCCCTCAGATGGCGCTTCAGCTCGTTCCGAGATACACCACCGGAAATGGTCAGGATGTCATTATGCCCCCCTTCGGGAGGTTTTTCCCTTTTCCGGTGGTAGTCCAGCTCTTGCCGAGAGTCTTTCTCGGCTTTTTCTTCTTCGCGGCGTTCCGCGACATATTTCTTTAAGTAACCTTTTCGGACCAGCTCTTCAATCTGGTCCTTCAGCTGGAGGCAGTCCTCGGTACGGTGCCCACGAGATTCGTGGAACTCGCACCAATGGTCCCTCCCTTTCTTTTGATGCCAAGAAGGAAGAGGCTTCGGCTTCCTGAATCTTCCCTCATCCTTGGTGGTGCTAAAGACTTTAGCACGCGGTAAGGTTAAGGGGGTGTAAGATTCAAATTTTCCCGTATAGGGAGCCTTATCCTTCTTCGGCTCTGCGGTCGAGGGAGGTTCTGAGGTCTTTGCCTTCCCTTTCCTCGACCCAGGAACTTCGGCTGGCTGGGATTTCGGCTTTGCAGCCCCTGCCTGAGATTGCAACTTAGCCTTGTTCCATTCTTCGGCTCGGATAAACTTATCCGAAGCGTCGAGGGCTTCTTCCAAGGTCTGCGGGGGATGCATGACCATGAAATCCAAGAATTTGCCAGCTTGCAGGCCGTTCCGTAGTGCGAATACGGCTAGGCTCTGGTCCAGACTTGTGATTCTGGACGACTCGTTGCTGAAGCGAGTCAAATAATCTCGGAGGCTTTCGTCCTCCGCTTGCTGCAGACCCATGAGCTCTGCGGTTGTTTTCTCTCGGCGGTTAGCCGTAGAAAACTTGCTTTTGAATTTATTGGCTAGATCACTCCAGCCAGCTATTGAGCCTTCCTTCAGCCCTTTGGTGATCCATGATTGGGCCACACCTTTAAGGGTTGTTGGGAAGTACTTGCACCAGGTAGCTTCGGACCTGGGGTTAAGGTACATATGCCCCTCATACGAGGCTATGTGGTCCTTCGGATCCGAAGTACCGTCGTATGTAATGTGTGCCGGAATTTTAACCGTCGGCACATGCTCCTCCAGTATCCACCTTTGGAATGGGGAACTGGTCGGAACCATTACAGCCTTTCCCTTCTGCCGAGCCGAAGGAACCCTGCTTCTCCCTCTCGAAGAGGTGGATGCAGGGGGTGTCCCCTCGCGCGACATTGAAGGGTGAGACTCATCCGGAAAGGTGAGGCGACTGTGCATGCTCGGTTCCTTGCTGCCGAGTCGGTCGAGGACGCTTCGGCGAGCAGTCTCAGGTTGCTCTCGGTGAGTAGATTCTGGCCGAGAAGCTGAGCTGCTGCTCTTATGCGTTTCTGGCCGGGAGGTTGTGGATCCTTTGAAGAAATGAGGATTCTTTTTCTTCTCTTCTTCAGTTTTCCAAGTATCCTCTTCCCACTCCTCCAGTTCCCTGAAAGAAGGAAGTTTCCCACCATCATGGTCTAGCTTCCTCCGCTGACGCCAGGTATGCGGAGGAGTTCGATCACGAGGTGGCGGCATATTTTGTGCCCTCATTGCCTCCATGAGCACTGCCAACGCTCTTGCCACCTCCTCCGAGCTGGGCCCCGTCAAAGGGGTCCTCGGCTGAGCATGGGAATGAGAGCGGACGGTCGATGGTTGGCTTTGGGGCACTGAATGTGCCCTATGATCGGATTGACCCCTGCTAGACCGAGAGTGACTCGGCCTATGATGGGAGTTATGAATCACGGGAGAAAGGGATTCCTCCCTGTATGATTCTCCCCCCGAGCTGGCACCCTCTGGAGAGTTCCGGCCCGGCGAGGGTGATGGAGTAGGGGTTTTAGGCTTTTCGCCTGCTCCTTGACGGAGGCCTTTGCTCTTGCGATTCTTAGCCATTGCTACTAAGATAATTGCAAGATGATCTTGGCTAGAAATTTGGCTTATAGATTTTTGAAAGTCCTCCCCACAGACGGCGCCAAATTGTTTCGGTAAAAACAATATGGACCTTCAACAGGTCCTTCGGATCCGTGGAGCCGAAGCCCAATTCGAGTGATGACCGAATTGGGGATTTCCTGCACAGCACAACAAACGTAAACTGGCCTCGGGGGTTGTGCCGAGGAAGGCCCCTCCGATGCCGAAGTCAGTACGAGTGTAAGGTAAGAAGAAAAGCTATGCAAGAGAGTTTGTTGCTTGAGGCAATATCAGTGAATGAATGAATATTGGCATAAGAATGAGCTTTTATACCTTGTTCCAATTAGGTGGACTGGGCTTTAGAAGGTCAAATGGGCTGCCATTTGACTGGGCCTTGACTTCATTGACTTGGCTGATAAGAGAGGAGGGTTGAACCTTGCCATTTGGGCTTTATTATTTTCATATATGGACTGGGCCCAAATATAAGTTATTTGGACCCCAAACAATATGATTTGCATTTTTATCCTAGGGTTTCCTTTGAAATTTATCATAAATTTCTGTTATATTTATACAAAATACATCATGAAATTCAAGAATTTGGTTAATTTTCAGTATATTTTGGTTGATTGTTATTAATATACTACGTACATTTCATTGTGTTTTAAATTCTAACTGCAATTTAGCTTTGAAACTCTAGATTTGTTAATGTACTCTTGAAGAATTTTGATTCTAGTACTTTATTTGTATTATACTTGTGCAATTTTGAGGGCTTTCAATTTTATAGCAAACTACTTTGTTGCTGATGAATGGAGACTAGTAATTAGTAGAAATTAGCCAGTGGAGTGAACTTTAGTTGGAGCGGTCGGAAAGGCGTTACATTTCCGGAGTTTGTGTAGGGAATTCTCCTCTCATAAGGAGCATGCTTTAGAAACATGGCTGTTACATTAGGAATGATGGGTGTAACAAATAATCAAGTTTAATCTGGGGATACTGAGCGGCGATATTTCTTTGTACGTGGATGCATTGTCTCGAGTTTCTTGACTTGGAGAGGATTGTTTGTTGGGATATTGCTTTGTAAATGGAATTTGAAGGAGCTAATATATTGATTGTGAATGAACTATCATTTCGACTCGTGTTGATTATACTAGGCTGAAATTTTTCATAGCTATTGCTACGTGGTTTTCCTTTCCCCTCATAAGAAGAGTCGTTGGGTTTTTCACACTGGAGTAGATCTTTTAATTTGGCATCAGTCTATACAGGGGTTTATTGTATATATTTTACCAATCCTAAACCAAGTAAGCCGTTTTCCCACATGACAACTTCCTCTACAAAGTATTCTTCTTCTTAGACATCTTTCCAACTCGTTATACCTCTTCAATTTCACACTAGCTTCATATTTGAATATTTGAATCATCTTAGGTGCTGTCCATCTCAGCTCCGTTCCCCTCCCAAAAACCAAGCCACTGCAGTACACCCCACAAAATGGGTATATGATTACTTGTTTGTCTATATGATTACTTGTTCAGAGTTCTATTGCAACACCCTATCTCCTCTAAACCCTATTAAGATAACCTAAGGGTTGTGTAGATGTGTGGGCATTGCTCTAGGAAAATAAATAATACAATGCCTTCTAGAACGTGTAAGTTGCAACCAATATATAGTTCCATCTGTTATGTACATTCTTATCAAGAACGATTACGTTTGAACTTTGAAGTGAGATAGGTTTGTAGAGAAAATTGGTCACAATGTATTAGTGTAACACAGTTTACATACTATTACTAATATTATGAGAGTGAAAAATAAGCAGTCTTTTGCATTGGTGGAAAAGAACTTGTGGTGACGGATTTACTGATAAGTTATATAGATACAAAATAAAGTACATCAAGATTGACTACAATTATATAGCAGTGAATTCATTGTCAGCAATTTTAGGAGTACTCTGATGAAGATTTAGATGGCTTAATGCATGGAATTGATGGTTAATGGAAAATTCTATGGCTTATCTATACATTTCTGCTCTTGAGAGTTCCTAGAGCCACTTAATGAGTTCATTGCTCTTAGAGTATAACTCCTTACGTTGCCCAGTCTCGACTCATCCAAATCTTTCATTGTTGTTCTGTATTTCCTTTTTATTTTAACAATCAATATTTCCAGGGAGGTGGATGGGGATATAACTGATATATCTTATAATCTGTACCTGGTTTGGAGAAGTTTGGTGGTTCTCTATGTTGTGCTTGGTTTCAAAAGAGGGTTCAAGATGCTGAAATATTGTTAGTGAAAGATACTCAACTCATGAGAGTGATTGCCTTTATCCACGGGGTTAGCAGGAGGTTCTGTTCTAGTATTGGTATTTTGTTCGGAAAATAGTATATTGTATTATGGTTGGATTGTGCAGTGTTAAGGCTCTTTTCTCTATGGTTTAATTTAGCCCCAAATAGAGTACTTAACTATTAAGTTTGGCTAATATATTTTTTTTACATATTTGGATGAAGCAAGGATTGTATGGACATCTATGTTTAGAGAATTTCCAGCTGAATTTCACTGCACGTGTGGATGTGCCAACATGTATCATATTATAATTCCCCAATATATTTATTTAAAGTCAGGACTTCAACTACTGTGATCTTTTGCAACTTATTCTGCCAATCTTGTTATAGATTAGCTTACCCAATCCCAGAGATAAATTCATTTTTGCATTTCCATATGTATAATGGTACTAGTGTACTACCTATTGGGAAGTAATAAATCTCTTACATTGTAGTCTGACATTTCTTAGATATTGTAAAGATCGTTTGTGATGCACATCCTAAGACTTAACCAATTTTTGTCAAAATGATAGGGGTTCTTGTCACCAAGAGCTTCATCAAGGGAAGAGGACTAGCCCTTGTATTTGGAGGTTTCCCTGAACTGAAGCAGCCTTTCTTGTCTATTCTATGTATCGACGGAGTAAGATCATATTATATTGGACCAATGTGGATTCTAATGCTAGTAAGAGGATCATATTGAAGAGTAAGTTTATTTTAACAATTCAACTGCCAAATTCTTCATTGGATGTTATTTAATCACCTCATACTACTATAAAATAATTGTATAAGTGTCCTTACGTACCGTTCTATTCATTGCTGCTATACCTACTAATTTATGTGCAGAATGTGCTGCATGTTGTTCAAATTTACTAATAAAATCTGCTGTCTACTTCAGTATTTGCTAACCTTTTCCATAAGTACATTAATTAATTCAATTCTTAATAACTCTTTTGTACTTCTCTTAAGGCTTAAGGCTTAACACCATGAAAAGTCAAGGAGGACAAACACTTGGAACAGAGAGGGAGTTATAATTTATGGTCAAAGATTAAACTTGTATTCTAAAAAATTATGCAAGATGTTAATTATCAATATTAGCTAGATTTTTAAGAAAAGTTAATTGTTTATAAATTTTGTTCATCTACCCATGTACTCCATGCTAATTTAAATTATGTTACTGGATAGTTTATTAGTCTATATAAACTATTAGCTTGGTATCCGGTATCCCTTTTTTTTATACTAAACAATAAAAGGGGTAATGCTAAACTCTGAATTGATGGCTTTTGATTTTTTTTTAAAAAAGTGAAAGTTACCAATAACGATTTCTAAAATTTTGAGCAATTGTTATCCATTTATTTAAGTACCTCTTCCCTTCTTTTTATTTTTGGTTAGTTTTCTTCCCTGACTGAGGATCAGGAACCCCACCACCAAGTTGCCAGTATCTGTGTAACTATTACTTACGTGCACACAGTACCTATCATGCGACTACTCTTGCATCAGATTTAGACACCTGATATGATGAACCCTCATATTTTGTTATTTTATAAACTTTTTTCAGGCTATTTCCTATGTTTGATGCAGATGGGGACTGATTGTGATCAATATTTAAGGATCATGGTTCCTGACAGGAAGATTTGGGTCAGTAACTTCATAACTTGAGGCTATGGTTGAATGACATTCTTGAATCTTCATAAATAATTTTATGGCATGTCTGCATGATTACATTTTTGTAGTGTGGTGTCACTGGTTAGATGTGTATTAAGCTTGTCTGAACGCATGTGTGAAACTCTGATTTTATTGAAAAAGTCTGAAAAGAAGCAAATAACATGTAGCATCTCATTATATGTATGATAGTGGCAGGAATTCTCTAGATGTATTCTTGCCTGCACTAGTTTTCCTCGAATAGGATACTGCTTAAAAAGAGGCAGAGACAACGACTAATTGACCTAACCCCATGAAGAGGTAGAAACGGATATAAAAAGGTAAAATCATAGTCATCCTAGAGGTAGTGAACCCATGGAACTTTAGGTCTAGTTTGGTGACTCGTCTTCAAGGTAGGCTTCATTAGCAACCTCCTCTAAATCTCTTAGAGCGGAGTAAGGGCTACTGAGCTGCATGTCAGTAATCATCTGACGAAGTCCAGAAGCTTCTTCTTTAAGTTGAACATTCTCTTGAAGGACGCGGTCGTGGGACTCCGTAACATGGTTCAGCTTGTCAATGAGCTGGTGATTCTCATTTCTGAGCCAAACAACCTGGGACCAGAGCTCATCCAGGTGTCTCTGCTTGCGCATACGTGATCGACGTGCAGACTCTCTGTTGGATATCATCCTTCTTTGTTTCCTCTCATTAATGATACTTAACTGTTGCTCATCAGCTTCATCAGATGTTGAGTTATTGCTAAAACATGATGGAAGTGGATTGAGTTCTTGAAGCTGTGGACCAATCTGGATATTGTATAATAGGTTGGTGTATTTGTTGATCTGATATGGGGATATATCATTCTGTGCCATACTGGAAAAGTTGGGGTATGAGCTTTGGCTTGAAGGATATAAATATTGAAGACCTGCAACCCCATTAGACTGCATGGTGATAGGTTTAAGCTAGAAAACTTGAAAGGAATGTGAAGTGTAGCTGAATGGAAATTGATTATAATAAAGAAATGGGTTTTGAGAGGGAAAACCAATGAAAAATATGAGACGGGTAGGGAAGTGGGTAGCCAAGTCTTATATAGGATGGTAAAGATAGTAGTGGACATAAGTAGTAAAGTTATTTGAGAGAAATTATGTGGATTATGTCTGTGAATATGTAGTATTTATTCAAGTATTTACAGCCGGTAAGCATTAATCCTTCAAATTTCTTCAATGGATCATATAGGCACGCGTTATGTGACGTATTTACCCCGTGCAGTTGCAGACATACATTGACAGATAAGAGTTTTTTTTAATGATTTTCATGTGAAAAAAAAGGCTGCTTACATAAGAGAGAGAGAGAGAGAGAGAGAGAGAGAGCTCACTTATTTGGGGACATTATTATATTTGTGATGAATTTGAATGGATAATGAAAGAAAGGAACCAAATGGGGTCATGGAGTCAATTTTTAGAAGGTGGACTTCTGGTGCCAATCAAAGTTAATCTAGATGATTTTGGATCTCAGAACTCTTTGAGCTAACTGTTGAGTATGACGTATTTGAAGAAAGAGGAGTAAGGTTAATAATAATATTAGGAAGCTTCTTTTTCTTCACTATATATATTTAAAGGACTTAATGAGTCAGCCACTCACAAGTTGTTGGCAAATCTTCATATAATATAATCCTAATTTGGCTTTAACTCAGTTAATTAAGGAGCATCATCTGTAGGCATGTATCATTATGTGCAAATATTGTGTGATAGGATGCTTTAGTCATTTTACTATAAATAGAACAATGCATACCATAATAGGAAGGGTGCCCCATACTTCATTTTGCTGCAACATGCAGCCTGCAAGCTATTTAGTTATGTTGCTATAAATTTATCTGGCGACTTTTATTTCGATTGTCACAGAAGGTCTCCAGTGTTCAAATCAAGAACACCTTATCTTCATGTAGATAGCTAGATGCAAAGATATGCTTAAGGTACATTACAGGTTTACAACCATTATAAATTATTGTTACTGTCTATGTTAATGGCTTTGAAAAACTGTTTAAGCTCATGCAATAAAAGTTTCCAGTCTTGTGCTGTGTATGCTAGTTGCTTAATAAAGACAATGCTGACAGTGGTAGGTAGTGTCATTTCCATATCGTGGCTTTATTTTTCATTTCCATTGATGGAGGGGTAGGTGAACATTTTTGCTACAATATGACTACAGGAAAACCTGCATTAGTGCAACCTTTTTGGCTATTCGCTACCCCTGCAAACAACGGTTTAGACGTACGATGGTACATTTTTGAACTAGTTTAACAAATCGAGGTAGCAAGTTGGATTCCTGTACCAGTTCTGTGTACCAAAATATTATGAATTAGGTAACATTGTCCTGAATTGGTTAATGATTATTTGACTTTCAGGCAGCATGTTTTTAGTGCATATATTCTATATATATTTATTTTTTGTGAGACTTCCTCTTAAACTCCCTGGTTTTGTTGGATATTGAGGGGAATGGAATATGTTATCATAGATAAGCATGCTTTATTTGGTCAGAGTGGACATCCTTAAGATTGTTTGTACCTCTGGCCCTTGAATTTCAAAATTATTTCATGATAAACTTGGATTTATTGACAAAGTGTACATTAGATTGCAAATCATTGTCATGAGTTTATGACTAAGTTGAATTAGTATTTAATGACCTTCTTAACCAATCAGGTTGTACTTGAATTATGATCAAGTTGATTTGCACTTTTAATCTTCAAGTTAGTTTTGCAGGTTTAGACAGGATCACATGGACAAGTAGTATTTGTCGCAACCATATATCGGAATTGAGGTTGATAAAAATCTTTGTTCATAAGATGGTGGGAAGGGACTGGCAGTTGTGGATGTGCTTTTAAAAAAAAAAAAAAAAAAAAAGGGAAAAAACCCTCCACTATGAAAATGTGACCTGAAGTAGAATCCTATGGAGGTGAGTCTTTCTCTACTTTAGGTTGGCCCAGATTAAGTGGACTGTATTTTCAACAAGATAATTAAGACAGATGTGGACTAAACTTTCTTTTGTTGTCTTCTTGTGTTTTCTTTGATCAATACATCTTTCCTTATTGCAAATTTTTATATATATAAATTTTCTTATATTTATCTATTTTCAAATTCTTCTAGTAACATTTCCACATTTCACCTGTGCGCTCTGTCATTGAATACTATAGAAAATACTTGTGTATCTATGTTCTTCTGTCCAATGTACTTCTTGCCCACATAGTACTTAGCTTTTACATGTTTAGTTGCTCCACCACCTGGACTTATTCTTTTATTTTAAGAAACTGACCTCCCAAAATGGTCAAAATCTTTCACATTGTTGCTCCAATTATATTGTAACTTCTTCAGATTTTTCATCTAAAAAAATGTGTAAATGCTCTTTGTTCCTTGAAACTTGAATTTAGTTTTTCCTGCCAAGGTTTACTTTTCGTTGAATGGAAAATAGTTAGACTCAAACCTGATCATGCATTTGTACTTTATATTTTTATGGATGGAATCAACATTTGGTAAATTAGCCTGTTCATCATACTGACACGTATATGGATTGGTTATCCGTTGCCTTCGGTGTGATACAAAATGTTCTGTGCTAATTGTTTTATATAACAGCATTGTTGCGGTCTTAAGGAGGAGACATACCCTCACAACTCAGTAACATGTTTTGAGTGATAGACCAACAACTTAAGTTGCTTGGACTCAAGGACAAAGATCGGTTGAGTGTGGATTTGAGTACAGCGCCTTTATGAGGCATTTATTCTTGTCTAATCTATATTAACTTCTGAATATAATATGTATCTTTGTTTCAGGCATTGGGTTAAAATGTAAAATCCAGTTATTAGTACTATTAAATTCATGAGCAACCTCCAATATATTTCATGTATTAGGCTACAGCCTACAGGTACCTCTAGATCTTTTATTTTCGTCGTTTTCCTGCAGTCCAAACAGAATTGGCACTCAAATCACTCATGAGATCACAATATGGTTTGAGAAATCAAAATTTTCAGCAAGTAATCATGATATGATTTTTTTTTTCCTCGAGTTATCTGAATGTGCTTTGGAGCCGGCCAACAGCGCCCTTCAGGTATGCTAGTCATTGAAATTAAAATCACGCATTTGCTGAGCCTTATATGGTGTAGGCCTCAAACTTTTAATTTTCTATTTATTTATTTTTTATTTGTGATTATGCTTTTTGATAAGGCTCACCATTCTACAGGAGCAAAAGGGGAAGACAAGAAATCTATTTGGCCTGATTACCAGGTGATCTCTGGAGATTTCCCTGTTATTCTTTTGACAGCACTATGAATTATAATTTGTTACTGTGTCTGTTAGGATAGCAAAACCTTTTTCAACCTTTACTTTTATCTAAATGTTTATATTTACATTGGATTGAAAGACTTTTTGGTTGAAATTTCATTTTCTTTTCCTTCTTGAGAATACCTCCTTTGAGGTGTACGTGAATCTGCAAGATTTTGGTGAAACTGACTGAAAAGGCCAAAATGATTAGGAACTTCTGGAATGCAAAGAACAAATGCCCTTGCCCTTGCCCTTCCTCTTGTTTTGGCCTTTTTTTTTTTTTTTTTTTTTTTTTAAGTTAAAAATTGGGGTGTGGTTTTTCGGAGAGATTTTTTCAATCTTCCCATTAATTGCAATTTGTTAATGGTTTCGAACCACCTAAGTTTAATGCTTAGGAAATTTCTGTAAAAAAAAAAAAAAAAACCACCCATCACTTTTTTACCCCCTTCTTTTTCCATCAATACACTTTCTTATCTTTAGATACACACTCTCTCGATCTAGTGATTAATTTCCGACACGAGGAGAAGTGCTCAATCTCATTGCATCATGAGTTTTTTGCTTCTTCCGTTTCGGTGTAATTGTAGTTTTTACTTCTTATGATAAATGCAAAAGCATATTAGGATGATTAGGGAAAAGATTAATCATCAGTCTTCTCGGTGCTTCATCCAGGTTGTAGACTTGATCAAATCTACTTTGATTGGGTCCAAGGGCTAAGATAAACAAGATTTAATCCAATCGTTTATTTCAGAATTTTTTCTTTCCCACCCCAAATACTTTACCTTGCTTATGTTGAGTTGTTGACTATGTTATTGGCAATTGTGAGTTGTGGTTATATTAAGAGTAGAAAGAGTAAGGCGAGTTAGGTGGAGTCTCCTTCTGTAGTGATGTATTGGAGGAGTAAATGTGGGAAATGGTAACAAAAGTCGAGTAGAGTAAGGATTGAGGATTGAGGATTGAGGATTGAGGAGAGTCAAGTAGAGTCCCCGAGGGAGAGAGTTAAAAAGAAGAGTGGTAACTTGGTGGCAAATTCTATTTTACAAAACCTACATTTGGGAAAATTATCCATAACTAATTAACAACTTTATATTTGGGCTCATTTCTTAATACATTAATATATTTTGAGAATGTAGACAAATTCTTGGGTATTGATTGGTTCAATGGTGTAATATCTTGCTTATTAGAAAAGAAAATCATGTATATGGTGTTTGGACATCTCTCACCATATAGTAAAGCAGGAGAATGATGTACTGTAGTAAATTTCATACTTATGGACAGATTAACTTTGATTGTCTTATAAGGCTGTTGTCTTTTGTTTTGTTTTTTTTTTTCTTTTTCCAAATTGCGTCAAGCAATCTCTCAAATACAAAATGCAATGATTGAAGTAAGCACCAATTTATTACTCCCTAAATGAGTGGGCTCGTCTTATCTAAGTACTTTTTTTCACCCAAAAAAAAATATTTTAAATATAAAATTAAAAATAATTCTCATAAATCATAATATTTTCCACTCTCCACAATTTTTTCATAAAGTACCAAAAACAATGATGGGGACAATTTTGGAATTGAAGCGACTGACATTCTACCAATAAGAGGCAGTGCCCCTAATTTAACGGGTGAAGTTCTTGCATGGAGGGGTACCCTATTTTCTTACTTTGTCTGTTTTAGGCTTCTAGGCATTGGTCTTTTTTGTGTACTAGAGTACCTACCTATTAAACGCAAACACTAGAAAGTTAAAGCAACAAAAATCCCACTTTGTATTAAAATTTTTAAAAAAGAAGTCGACAGTATGAGTTGGGTTAAACTTGTGGCCTCTTTGAACTCATCTTCTTGAATTAAAAAGGATGATTTAAAAGGAGTAAAAAATCAATCATAATTTCTATAGGTTATAAAATTCATTTGAGAGCGTGTGTTCGTGTAGGCGTGTGTGTTACAAGCGTCAACTTTAAAAGTTGTACAACGCATTATGTTGCAGCTTTGGGCCAATATATCTATATATACAATTACAATATATGCCTATTGATACACTTTTTTTTTTGGGTGAAAAGACACTTGTTTTATGTATATGGATAAATTCAGTTTCAATTCTAAAAAACACCTTATGATTTGAGGTCGGTCTAACCTAGAATTACACCGACGTCAACAATGTTTAATCCTAACAAATTGGCACATGGGCATCAATTTGTTACCAGTTTTGATTGTGAAACTAGGTTGACCCTTTCTCCCTTATTAAATAGGTAATTGCTTTCTCCATCTCAACTTATTTGTTCCCATTTAAGACATCTTAAATAGAATTACAAGACAAGTAATATAAAGCAGATGGAGTAAGAGGAAAATGGTGGTGCACGATAACCACGACCCACAAGACCTTGCTAACGAGCGCTCATGGGTGTGGGATGCACCACCTGCTCACCTGTATTATATGGCCTGTCACTTCAACCAAAAATACTCAACTAAGAAGAAGAAGAAGAAAAAAAAAAAAAAACTCTTGGTGGTACCATTCTTTGTACAATTTGTGCACCCCATTTAGGTTACCTTAATTTCTATATTTCTTTATATCATGGTTTGGTCACTCTCCTGAGTCCCCACAATGATCATCAAATGGAATACACTACATTTTACTTTGGTTGTTTTTCTTTGACGATCAAAGTGTCACATCTTTCTCACTACTAGTAGTAAAATTTGGGACTCAGGCCATATGAAGATATGGAATTGATTGGTGCCTGAGGGCCGGAGCAGCAGGCAGCAGTGACTTACCCGAACAGTTTGTACAAAGTATTGTGTGTAACAGTGATACAGTAATTATTAAACATAGCGGCCATGATATGATTGTAGGGATAAACCTGTTGTTAAATCAACAATGTCTTGCTATACAACTCCTTGAAGGCAATGTTCCATTGCTGCTGGACTAAAATCATCTCAAATGTATGTAACCATGAAAATGTATTTTGAAATTTTTTGTAGGTACATTCGAGTTATGAGCATGAGTGCATGACCCGTCTATCTCATGGATTTCAGTTCCAAGGACGGGAAGGTAGGGTAAACTCCCTACAAGCGCTAGAAGTTGGAACCATGATATAATTCTTAGTTTGCAAAACATGAAAAGGCGAAAGCAACAAGTAAATCATAATTTAACCATTGAATTAAAACAATATATTAGAAAACTGTTACTACTAACTTTTTAAATGGATGGAAAGTAGTGGAATCAGTTCAATAGATATAGATATATGACAACAATCATGAAGCTTAATGATGCTTTATTCACTTAAAAATTATTTGATTTGTATGTCAAATTCCGTGCTCTTGCGTACTTTGAAGATATTTGATATCTAATCCACTACTAAATGATGTGGACAGCAAGGTGTTTGATTTTTAATTAATGTAATTATTATTTGATAGATATGCCTTTTCCCTGTTTATTTAGTGAGATGACACAGGTCAATACAAATAATACTTCCTTGTATTATTTAGTGTATATTTTTTCGCATTAAATTTTACTGGTAAGTATTTTAGTACAATAATTTTGGCAGATCACTATTTCAAACAGGCATCTTAATCAACAATACTTTGTATAATTTAATTTTACGATTTGTTACTGTCATTATTATTATTATTATTTTTTTTAAGTAACTGTTGTTGCATTAGTATATTTTTTTGTTATTGGAAGATCATTTTTCTCAGTAAGACAATCTAGTGGACAAGGATAGCGGGTCATTCGTCAGCATATCGGTTCGAATTTATTTGGTCTTGATCTGATCATATTCGGGTGTTCAATTCCTCAAAAAAAAATATTCGGGTGTTTAATAATTTAGTTTGATTTTGGATTTCAAATCGGATCAATTAAGGTTCATATCATAGTCAAACTTATTATGAAAATCCAATTACTATTTTCACATTTTTGAGTTGGTCAAGTTACGATTGGTTTATACTTCCTCTGTTCCATTATTATTGCAACAACTGGACTTTTGCACTATTCATCACTCTTATTTGACCATATAATATGATTTCTACGTTAAGCAAAATATAGTCATGTGGATCTTGTAAATTCCTCTCATAAAATATTTTCACAATATCAACTTTTTATAATTTTCTCTTATGCAATTATAGATATTTAGCATACAAAATGTGCTTTAGGCTGCGTAATTTTATCCCTATTACAATATTATTGGAACGGATGAAGTATAGTGTTTGATCAAATACTGGGATACATGTTAGTTTTGTCTAGTCTACCAACAAACATCTTAATCACTTATGCTATTTATGCTAAGTAGTGATAATTGTTTTGATTGGTTATTGTCATCTTTTTTTTTCTACTATGATTGCTAGTAGATTGAAACGTGTGAGGTGTTAAGTCTGTTAATTATGAGAAATTGTGAACCATGTATCCGCATAATTCCGGAGAAATGGTGTCTTTGTCAAAACAGGTTTCATTTGATTTTAGGTCTGACTACATTTCTTTGGTGGACATTGATTAGTGTTGTCTTAAGTTCGTTTATGTCTAAATCACTAATTAATTAACTATTAATTTGATTGGCTTTAATAGTATTATATTTCAAGCGAATGAAAGATACTAATTACGGTTTTAATTAACGTTGGTGGGGAGGGTTTTAACTGGTTTTCTTCTTCCAATAATACATGCTTAAGTACTAATTACGGTTTTAATTAACGCCACAAGCTTAGCACACTGAGTGGCTTATTTAATTCAGCTAAGAAGTCATCAGTTGGTTGATACTCCCTACATTCTTATTGGTAGTCACATATTGAATTTATATGTATTCAAGGCACCCCTTTGATTGAATACGAGGTTTAAGATATTAATATATGTTTCAATGCATGTGGAATAACAAAAAAGAGGAACTTAATCTTAGCATTCAAAATGTTTAATACTTATGTCACATACCAGGTAATGAATACGAATATATAAAGTATTAATTAATATGTTTGGGAAATAACTTATGTTACTATTGTTTGAAATAACTTATGTGACTATTGTTTCTTGGTCTTATAAGAGAGCCACAAGGGCGGGTGTTGAAAATCGATCCCGTGATCTCCTGAAATCGGAAGGAAAACTCTAACCACTTGAGCTATCCTTCACTCTCTATGTGACTATTGTTTGAGTCAATGAGTGATGTTGAGGATAAATGCGTGTTATATAGAAGTATTGTATTTTGAACGTTTATAAATAATTCACATGTAATTTGGACTTAGTTTGTTACATTATTGTATTCCTTTCTAACAATTATATGTTTGAGTCCTTTGAGACAATCAAGTTGTTACTTGTTATAGTATAGTGGATGAAGGCATGAAGCACATTATAATATAATTACACCATTTAAGTGTTAGTAGATGAGTATATATATACTATTTAAAATCCTACTTAGTCTAATTATATTTATTTAATATTTTCAAAATTAGAGTGGACGAATAAGAAACCCACAGCGATTATGTAAGGATGATTTGAGTGTGACATTAGAAAATACAAATCATTGACACGAAGTTGAATCGTACCATAAAAATGGGTGCTCCCTTTACGGCACTTATTTACCAAGGCATCAAGATTTTATCGAGGTGGGGTGTTCTGTCGACTTATGCTTCTCAGCCCTCTTAGTTAATGAGCTAAGCTTAGGTATTCAACAAATTACTCACTTTCATTACGAATTACTTGTCACATTTTCATAGATTGTAGAACCAAATTCAAGTCTCTGATTATTTTTTGGTTGAATTGGCCATATATTATTTGATTAAGCATGTTTAAAAAAAAAAAAATTGCGGATTTTAATCTTATTACAAGGTGGAATATTTCATAATTTAGTGTTGGGTATGATTGTATGAGGAGAAACATGCTACATGTTTCAAACCTTTCAGGCTCTCAACTTGGAATTTTAACTATCCGTTTAAATTTTAGTTGAGTTGATTCTTTAGCACATTATTGTTTATTGACAACAATAAGAGTGAAAATTAGAGAGATGGATAAAAAATCTTTACTCTCGATGTGGAATCTAAGTGAAAAGAAAAAATATTACTATAAAACAGATGTGACTAGTGAATTGAGGCAATCCAAAAGGGAAAATGAGACCAAGTAAAATAAGATAGATGAAGTAATTTTCCATATCATACTTGTATTATATATTTTTATAATAATGGCAATGGTCAAATTGAAGGAAAAGTTAAAAGAAAATCCAATATGGTCGGCTACTTTACACTCGATGATAGGAAAAATGGTAAAATGATCACATTTTATTCATAAACAAAAGGAAATCAAAGTAGGAAACACAGAAGTAAAAGAAAAGACCGTGTGTATTCGCTAAAGCCAAAATGATAGGCATTACACTTTCTAATTGTAATACTACTTGGTACGAGAAAAAAGAAGCACCAACCATTTTAGGCATATCCATAAAGATTAAAGATTAGGGTTCTTTTATCTTTTACAATTTGATGTGTTTAATGCATAGCAAACAAATTTACGAAAGATTTCAACACTTTATGTAAAAATATGATTATTGATGTTTCTCTCAATCTGGGCAATAGATTCTTGTCAGCCTACGAAATCAACCCAAATATCTCAGCTTCTTGTTCGATAAGAAAAGAATATCAGGCTGCCTAGCCTATTTTAGCCACATTCCAAACAATCTTCACCTAATAATTCATCTAACATAGGAAAAAGAAAAAGGAAATTTATTGATAGACCAATAGTTATTTTTAGAATTTTCTCGAGATTATTAAGGATTAGAACAAATAAAATGGTGTAGACAATGTTTTGACTCCACTAATTATTTATGTCACGACAAGTTTTCAAATCGCTTTTTAGTCCACGAACAATTATATGTGATACTTAGAATAGAAATTGAGAGAAGAAAGCATTTGAAACTAAGATAAAGTATTGTTGAGATGTAATGTGATAAATTTTGAAATGCTCCAAGTCAAATGATCAAGTTGCACATTGTTCTCATAAAACATATCTTTCTCTAATTGTAACAGCTCTAAAAATCTAAGTTCAATATACCTTACTGGTAGACATGAAAGTGATTTTAATTCTAAATTTATTTCGAATCCTTGATTCCACAAACTGAAAGTTAGAACTCTAAGGGACTAAGTAACTTGTAC
This sequence comes from Chenopodium berlandieri, assembly GCA_034703905.1. Classification (NCBI taxonomy): domain Eukaryota; kingdom Viridiplantae; phylum Streptophyta; class Magnoliopsida; order Caryophyllales; family Amaranthaceae; genus Chenopodium; species Chenopodium berlandieri. The sequence goes on from CM068279.1 coordinate 55,069,612, forward strand.
CAAAACTTGATTTCCAAAATTCTTTGAGTGTCCAATCTTGATTGTTTTTATTCCTAAAACTCCCCTAGTACGTAAGAAAACTATAAAATTTCCTTCAATATAGATTAATTGGAAGATTTTTGTCGATGACCACACGAGAATAATTATTTTTTATTTATGTAGCCGACCCCACCTATGGCATTAAGGCTTTTATTGATTGATTGATTGATAGATAAATTGAAGGCAGTCAAGGGCAAGGCCTCCAATTCACAATTTGATAACGACGGAGTATTTGTTGCTACTTGCCTTAAGTGTAAGCTTGCGTACGTTTTGCTTGTGAAACTGCATAGGGGCAAAGCGTAAGTTGCCTTGCAATCAAGTAGCCCAATAGAGCTATATTGTTTCTCTCGGATCCAAATTTAGACTTCGTATAATTACATTAAATATTTACCAATTGAGATTACTTGTAGTAATTGAAGGTGGACGGTTGTTAACAAGGTGGTGACTATCGTAGTAATAATGGCTAATGGTCAGAACATGGATGAAATTGGTGAGTTAAGTGGTGGTTGATATAGGGGTTAGATTTTATAATTAGTAGGATTATAATGATAGTAATTTTGATAATATAAAAGAAGTGTGGTTCTAAATTGGGCTAAAGGGTGGATTCGTGGGTGGGTCGGTGGCTGTGGTGTGAAATGTGATGGTAATCGAAAAGGTGGCTGCAAATCGCAATTGCACCGGTGGTTGTAGTGAAATTCATTTAACAAATTGTTCTTGTATAGAGGTGGTTGCGGCAGTTTTTGGGTATATAGTGGTGTAAGGTATGGACTATGGCGGTCTTGGAATTGAGATGGTGATGGTCGATTGGTCGTATTGGTGTTAGCTACGGTGGATATAATCGCAACTTGTGATGGCTATGGACTACGGTGGATTTCGAATTGAGATAGCGATGGACCTAAAATTGCTATGGGGGTGCTGAGACTGCTGATGGATTAAATTTAAGAAGTTTTTGAAAGTTAATTAATAAAATAAATAAATATGGCCATTATTCTCACTAAAAACAAGAAAGGAAACGTCCAAAATTTAATATCAAAATCGTAGAGATGTTAAGTTCTATATAAGCATAATGCCATAATATAGCCTACACTTGCATAGACAAGAGGCGACACTGTATATGGATTTGCTCCCTACAAATATCATTCCTAATTCTCACGCTTAAGGTCTAAAGGAGATATCTACGATTTGACGTCATAAATATTATGCTATGAATCTTTTATATAATTTTCCATGGGTCCCAAGAATCATCCCAAATCCCAATCAATAAATCAACAACCTTGACGCTAAACGATTTATATCTTGTTGTCGATAAATAATGTGTGAAGAAGGTCAAGTAATGAGGAAAGAAATACTTTCTCCGTTTCATATTATGTGCAATAAAATGGGTTGTAAATTTCCCAAGAAGAAACTTTTAAGATAGATTAATTAAAAAAAGAGCAAATAATTAAGGTTATAACAGGACACCAACACCACCACCAGAAACTACCAAAACCCACCTCCACCCACCTTGCTACCACCGTAAACCTAGAAACGCAACAACCACCAGACCTACAACCACCCAAGGTCCACCAAACCCACAACCACCCAAAACCGACCAGACGCAACCACTAAACCCAAAACCCGCAACCTCGTAAACACCCTCCCCTCTCCCACCCAGACCACCAACCACACACCGTCTCCCCAAAACCATAAGCACCCACCCTCGCCTCTCACCGAAACCCACAACCACCAACTCACCCTCCCCTCTGCACGAAATCCACAACCAACCACCCTAAAAATATGAAGAAAAAAAGCTTAAATTTGGAAATTATTACCTTCTCATGGCTAATTTGGGGTTTATTTGGTCAAATTTGACCATAAAAACCTCAACTTTAAGCTTTAATGGTGTTGTAGAAACTATAAAAGAAGAGAGAGGAGGAAGTCGGCGATCCGAATTGACGAGGAGGGTGGTGGCGACGACTTTAATGAAATATCTTATGGTGGTGGTGGTGTAGTGGTTGTGAGAGAAGAGAGAGAAGATTGGTGGTGAGGGTGGCTTGAAAGAGAGGAGAGAGAAAATAGGGTGGTGATGGGTGGTGGTTGTTAGAGAAAAGAGAGTGAAAGTGAGGGTGACTTGAGAGAGAAGAGAGAGAAAATATGGTGGTATGGGTAGTGGATGTAGTTGTGAGGGAGGAGAGAGAATGCGTGTTAGTGTTATTATTGAGGGTTAATTAAGTTGGGTTAATAAGTTAATGTGTTAATTGGATTGAAATAAGGGTCTTTTAGTAAATTTACTCAAAAAAATTTACTGTATAAGAAAACTTTTTTTTGTTGCACATAACTTGTAACATCCCAAAATGACAAATGTTGCACATAATATGAAACGGAGGAAATAGATCAAATATCAAATATGGGATGGAGGAAGTAAGGATGTTTTATTCAAATGAACGGACTAGTATTTATTTCCCACTCAAAAAAAATAAAAAAATAAAAAAAAATAACAATAATAATAATAATAATAATTCCAAAGGGATATATTGTACTCAATCAGAGCCAACACAAATCCAGACTTTAATGAGTAAAAGCCCATCCCCAAACCCAAACAAAATCAAGCACCTTCTGACTTATAAAATAATCCAAAAGTTCGAGTACAAGAGCTCATGTACAAGTTATTGCAATGGTTTTGGTTCCCTATAGTCAACCTTGCTCAAAGAATCAAATCTAAGAAATTTACTCCGTATCTCATATTCTACTCGTAAATCGTCACTGTTGTTCATTCTATCCTTTTACAACGCATACACATATATATCACTTATTCCCCAAGCATACAGGAATCGGCTTCCTCCTACTTATTCCTGAGCTAATTAAGGATCTCGAGCTAGTGTCAAAGGTATCAAATTCCTCAGTTGCATGCTGCTTCAGCTAAGTACCGAGCAAAGCATTCAACAGAAAAATAAAGTAATTCTTATTCATTTACAGGGGATATCTCATGGTAAGCTACCAAGCTTATCAACTAGATTAAAATTGTTTTATAAAACTTGATAACCTAGAGTCTAGACAGTCATACCAGCGATATTAAGATTTTCCTAAACCCCGATTTTTTATTTTTTTTGCTAGGTCTTAATCAGATGAAGAGAATCTTAGTGACGGGTAGATCTAGTTTTCCATCTGCAGATTGACCCGAGCCTCCAAGATTCTAAATATAACATCTTTCAACAAACAAGTACCTATTTTCTAACAAGAATGGCAGGTAGCAACATTGATCTTTAAAAACCCCTGCTGCGTGAGACTGACACTCCCTACGTGATATTAAACTTGGATGGTTAAGAAAGAGAGCAGCCTCTCCCAAGATCAACAGCAAGATCTAAAACTGGAAGCCACGACATGATGTACCTTATGGCCTCAAAATCAACTAGCATAACCTGCCTATAAGGATGTAATCTAAAGTTTTGGCAAACGCTTACATGCTGTTTCCTCTGGTCTGCATGATATCAGTTATTCTCTCTGATATACACTCACATTATCTGTCACTGACTATGTTTTCCTCTAAAGAAATAGTAATGCCACCGGCCATTTTTTTCACTAGCCATAAACTCTATGTCCAGTAGATTGATATCTTGAGCACAATACTCAATTTGTTCCAACTATACAGCCAAGGTTAAAATTTATAAAGTTACAGCTCTATTCCTCATCTAACTACTGTGATAGAGAACCTGACTTTGCCATTACAATTTAACTTCCACTCCCATGAAGTATAATTTCAATATGTTATCAGAAAATAAAGGTAGTCACTCCCAAGGCTACGACACTGCCAACACAATGATTCCAAACAAAATAAAAAACTTCAGGCCTAAAAGACAGCAAATGGTTAGTCACATTGATCACTGAGGCTCTCCTAACTCTGGATCACCAACAAAAGCCTATCTATACTTCCTCCTCTAACTTCCGTGATTCATAACCTGACGTTGCCATTCCAATTTAACTTCCATCTCCACAAAGTAAATTTCAGTTTTTTTTTTCTGAATATAATGGTGTTCACTCCCAAGGCTACGACACTGCCAACACAATGATTCCAAACGAAATGAAAAACTTCATCAAAGACACATTGATCACTCAGCCTCGCCTCGCCTAACTCTGGCATCACCAACAAAAGTATATCTATACTTCCTCATCTAACTTCCGTGATTCCGAACCTGACTTTGCCATTTCAATTCAACTTCCACTTTCATGAAGTACACTTTCAGCGTGTTTTCAGAATATAATGATATTCACTCCCAAGGCTACGACACTGCCAACACAATGATTCCAAAGAAAAAAAAAAAAAACTTCAACAAAGACCTAAGAGACAGCAAATGGTTAGTCACATTGATCACTCGGACTCTGCTAACTCTGGCGTCACTAACAAAAGCATATCTATACTTCCTCATCTAACTTCCGTGTTTCAGAACCTGACGTCGCCATTCCAATTTAACTTCCACTTTCATGAAGTATAATTTCACTGTGTTTTCGGAATATAATGGTGTTCACTCCCAAGGCTGCAACACATCCAACACAATGATTCCCAAAAAAAAAAAAAAAAAAAAAAAAAAAAAAAAAAAAAAAAACTAAGAGACAGCAAGTGATTAGTCCAGATTGGTCACTCAGACTCAGACCTAACTCTGGCATCACCAACAAAGGTATATCTATACTCAACATGCATAGGGAAACGACAACATCCACAATTCTTAGCTCTGTTTCTTTTAAATAAAATAAAAAAAAAATACCTCAATTTGATCACTCTTGAAGCATTTGTCGAGGATGCAGGCTGCTTTGGCTATGAACTACCAGATATTCTATTCAATCTATTTTACATATTTGACTCAGGAATATTCAAAGTCAAAAGAAATCTCAATCAAATGCACATATGCATCCAAACAAGTATCGGCCTTTTTTTTTTTGGCAAACAGATTATACAGTATTCCACATTACGCTTAAAAAACATGACCATTTGCCAATTGAGTTGAGCAATTGCCATTTTTCAATTTTAGAGTACATTTGACAAACTCGCTTGTTTTACCAACTTAGCCTCCACTTGGGTTAAATGGGCAACTTACCCATTCAAATCAAAGGACTGAGCATTGAGCAACACTAGACTTTGCTTTCAAAAGAAGAACATATATCTTAACCACATGTCCACATCATATTAGCAATCACAGAGGGCCACAAAAAGAATTCTACAACACCACATGATTTTTTTTATACTTGTGCTATATTTACAACTTAGCTACATCATACAAGCAAATCATAGAGGGCAGCAAGAAAGATACCAACAATGGCACGAAATTCTAAATACTTGCGCCATAATTTTCAACATATATACTGTACAATTTTCCAATTTTAATTTAAAATTACAGTTGCTTGAATTTGCACCAGAATGATCCAGCTAACTTTGTTCTGTTGCATTGACTATATGACATTTAAATAGCTCCAATAAAACAATGGAGGCATCCGACACTTATCAAGACACCAACATTCATCAACATCATACATGACGATCAAAGAAACACATGGAAATCAAGTCTAACCTGTGCATCCCGTGACAAATCTTCATGAGCATCAACATTCAGCCCTTCTTCCATCTCCCTTTCCCTCTTCCTGTACTCATACTCAGCATCATCAGTGGGCAGCTCATGCCGACAAACAGGACAAGTGTTTCGCATTTTCAACCATGGAACTATACAATCCCCATGGTAATAATGCAAGCAAGGAAGCTGCTTCACCACATCCTCCCCTGAAACTTCATCCTTACATATTGCACAAACCACCTCACCCTCCCCCAAACCCTCACAAGACAATAGAACACTCGGAAGGTTATCAATAACGGAGTCAGCAGCCGGAGGACTTCCCCTCCATTCGTTCATACGCTCCTCCACCTCACCGAGAATTGCCTCGTACATATCCACATTGAAGTCCATATCATAAACCTCCCTATTGAAATTATTAACAGCTAACAAGATTTCCCACTCCAAATCACGAATTGCTTCCTCGCCACCGAGTTCTCCCTCCTCATCAGATTCAATAGCAATCTCCTGCTGTTCCGCCCTCATTTGATAAGTATCGAACACATTCGATACATCAGTATCCAGCTGAATTGGTGTTTCTTCATCATCATCATCAATAACAATAACATCTTCAACAAAAAACCCATCAAAATTATCATTCACAACACTAACAACATCAGATTCTGGCTCTTGAACCTCAACATTTTCGCTACGATTTCCATTGTTAAACCCCAGATAATCCCAGCAATACGGCGGACGATCAAAATCACTAACCCCACCAAACCCTCGATTCCGATGATCACCATTCTCAGAATCTGAATCAGAATCATCAATATTCACAACACGCAAACCCTCAAAACGCTGCGTTTCTTCATTCATCGGAGATACATGATTAAAACGACAACCAACATCAACAACACCTAACCCTAACCCTAATTCTAAATCAACCCCATTATTATTATCATCACTCAACCCATTAATCCTCTCACCTTCACCCAAATTCCCACAATTCGGGTCACCCGACCCGGTTCCCAACCCTAACCCCAACCCAATTCCAGCATCAGAAATAAACGCGTTCTGAGAAGAACTACGCTGAAACAAGTTCGAAGCAAAGCTCACCTGATCATACCGACGATGATGATTTCGAACATCTTCTTCATCAGGCTCAATAATCGGGTTCGGGTTCGGGCCCAAATCGCAAGAATCGGGCTCAGAATCCGAGAGAGAAGGAAGCGAAGGATTAGTTGGGCTTTCAAACCCAGCAAAGAACATAGAAGAGAGAGAAGTGAAGGATTGAACTCGCCGGCGTTGGCTATGGTGGGGTTGTTCAGATGGGTCCACTTCCGCCATTGCTGTTAAGCTTGAAAACAGAGAAAAAATTGATTTTTTTTGTGAAAGATGGAAGTTTTATCTGGAAAAAACCAAAAAAAATAATGAATAAAAAATGAGGAGAGAGAAAAAAGAGTATTGGGAAATGGGCAAAAGAAAGGACACGTGGGTGAGGAAGAAGGAGGAGGAAGAAGAAGGTGGTGAAGTGAGTAGTTGTTATCCGAGTTCCCGGCGGCGGTGCCGTTTGTTTTCGTTTTTCTTTCTTTCTCTCTCTTCTTGTTTTTCTATGGTTTTGAGTCTTTTGACCTTTTTGGTTTGGGTTAAGTGAGGAATAGTAGGAAACAAAAATGACCAAAATGCCCATGTGAGAATGTCTAGTTGTGAGGGTATTTTTGTAAATTACCAGTGTATTGTCTAATTAGAGTGAGAAAACCATATTACTACTCCCTCATTTTTTAAATGAAACGTTTTGAGTTTTTCCATTGCTCAACCTTAACTAACGTGTTTTATACCTAAAAAAACATAGTTTTGTGGATATTTATTGAAATTATCTCAACTACGAGTGATAAATTATTAATATTTAATTATTATAATTTTTTTATTCGATAATTAAAGATATTGATTAAAGATTCATAGCAATATAGCATAATAGTGTTCTTTTTTTTTCTATTACTATATAGTTTTTATGTGGATCACATGTGAATATGTGACGGAGTAAGGAGTGATAAAAAATAAAAAAATAATAATAAAAAAAAACATTTAAAATTCATAAAATTCTATTGGTACTAACAAAGTTGTGTAGGAGTATTAAACTTCAGCTTACTTGGTACCAAACTAGAGTGAATATAGTGTGTATTTACAAACTTACCCCTTAATAAGTTTATAAAATTATCACAATTAGAAATCGGACAACCCTTGTTTTTTTTTTTTTTTTTGGAAACAAACCCTTGTTTTAGACTATGTTAACCTATTTTCTTCCCCTAAAAAGGTCATTTTTTTTGGGTTGGTAGGAAAAGAGTCATATCAGGGCGGAATCTCTCACAGGTTCTCCTAACCCGAATTAGTGGGCTAGGAGCTTTGAAAGTGGGGGAAAGGATAAGGAAATCCTTACCCTAAAAGCCTAAAGTGGCTCTAGTGAAGTTTGATTTCACAACCTCTGAAATAATGCGTGGTTGGTGCACCCGGGTGCCCCATGTGCATGGTACACCCAGAAAGAACATTAGGTATATTTAAAAGAACATGAGCGAAAAAAGAACATTATAGACATTTATAAAGAACGCGAGCATAATATGTTCTTTGAGTTTGATTATTATGTTTTTTGAGTTTGAAATATATGTTCTTTACATTATACAATATGTTCTTTAATGTATGTACATACAAAAATGTTAAATTCAACCACCTGAGTAACTAAGAAAAAGATCATGTTCTTTAATGTATTATCATATTCTTTTTGTAAGGACTTTATAGACCTAATCATACTTAGCCCAGCCCGAAATTTTATTTTTTTTGGACGGGTTTGAGAATGTGTTTTTATGCATTTTTAGTTGTTTTTTTTGGCCCGGCCCAAAAAGCCCGCACGACCTCGCCATCTAGGTGGGTTTAGGCACAAAAATTCTGGCTCGAATCTTGGCCTGACCCGAAAAGTGGGCTATTTTTTTGCTCTCGGCCCGCCCAATGATCACCTCTAAGAGTTAATGTTCTTTGTAATGCCATGTTCTTTTGTCAAATATAGGGTTCTTTTTCAAACACATTTAATCACCTGAGTAACCATGAAAAGAACACGTTCTTTTTGTAAAGACTTTATGTTGTTTGTAATGCCATGTTCTTTGTCAACACACAAACATGTTCTTTTGTCAATTCAAACACGGGTATGTTTTTTTTTAAATTGGTAAAAATAATCCCAACTTTCACGTATTTGCTTTTAATAATCCCAACTTTGTATTATTATTAAATAATTCCAAATTTGGGGTGTATTTGCTTTCTTTGGTCCCTAACCGGTTACTAACCTGTTATAACAGGTTTTTGGGACACGTGGCATCACATAATTAATTTTAAGAAAAAACTAAAAAACTTTTTTTTTTTTTTTGGAAAGGAAACTAAAAAAAAAAAAGCTTAAAAAAAAAGAGAAAAGTTAAAAAAACAAACCCAGCCCCCCACTACCACCATCTCCACCACCAACCTCCGCCCACTCCCGGAACCCCCATTTCCGCCGGCACCAAGACGCCCAATCCCGCCAGTACACAGCAAGCTCCGCCGCGACAAGCACCAGCCCATCCACAAACACACATCAATCACAACCACCACGAAACCACCTTGTGGCAGCCCCGCAAAAAATGACCACAATCCAACCAAGTTTCTCCTTAAATTGATCTGGATTTTTCGCAATCAAGTCGCAAAGCTCTGTTAAAGCTTCTATTGATGATTCTACAAAGATTAATCTAGAAATTGCTGCAAAATCTAGGGAAAATTGTTAGGGTTAATTGCAAAGATTAAAGGAGGTTAATTTTTGCAATGGAGGTTATGGGGGTTTTGGTGGTTTAGGGGTACGGAGGAGGGGGCAGCTTCGGAGTCAGCACCGTCGCGGGGGAGAGGGGGTCTGGGCGCGACGATTAGGAGCGGCTGATGTTGCCGTTGGTTCGGTTTTTTAGGTTGCTTGCCGTGGTTCGATGGTGGTTGTTACTTGTTGCATTGGGGGTGTGGGCAACAGTGTTGGGGGCGATTGGGTGGGTGGCAGAGGTTGTGGTTGTTGGTGTATGCGGTTGGGCGGTGATGGCAGGGGAGTTTGGTTCGGTGGGTGTGAGTGGTGAGGAGCAAGGGAGTTCTGGGTGTGGAGATGCGTGGTTGTTGGTGTTTTCGGGATGCCGACAGGTGGTGCGGTAAGCGCAAGTTGTTGCGTAGGTGATGGTGGTTACAGGGGTTGCTGCACAGGTGATGGTTGGAGCGTAGGTGGTTAAAGATGATGGTGGTGATGTTGCCGTTCGAATTTTGACTGTTTTTTTTTTTTTTTTTTTTTTTTTTTTTTTCACATTTCAATCAATCACGTGGTGACACGTGTCACATAAACTTAAAAAAAAAAATTACCTCTTTAACAGGTTACTAGTCGCTTGGGACTAATTTGAGAGAATACACCCTAAAGTTGGGATTATTTAATAATAATCCAAAGTTGGGATTATTAAAAGCGAATACGTGAAAGTTGAGATTATTTTTACCAATTTTTTTTCAAATACTAGTATGTTTTTTTTCAAATGCTAATATAGTAGTATGTTCTTTTTTTCGTTCATGTTCTTTAAAATATGTCTAATGTTCTTTGCGGGTACACTATACTATTTTCACCCGTGAAAAATGCAAACTTTACTTAAGACAAAGGTCAAATTAAACATAACATTCAGTTACTCATTACTAAGTACACTGTCCAAAACCCTACCCAAAAGCCCAACTAAAAGCGCGCGCAATCTTCCCGCTTTCTTTGACTGCCATTATATACTTAACCCTTCGCTTTCTTCATCCCCTGCTTCGCAAATCGTAATTAGTGAATTAATTGCTTTCCTCTCTTTGTAATTCAGGTTATTTTCTTTCATATTATGTTCGTATTTTTCTAATTTAATTTCATTCATATGCATTATTTTTGTTACTACAATCATCTGGGTTAAGTTCATGAATCTTAACATAATTAAACTATTGATTAATTTTTAAATTGGATGTATTGTGTTCGTAATCTTTGCTCATGTTATTGTGTAATTGTATTTTGGTGCTAGACGATACTCCGTAATCCTTATATTTACCTATGTCCGGCACTCCAATTTCCAATAGAAAGCGCCGTCGGAGTACTCTATCGAAACAAGTTCGTGGCAATACCTCAGGCAAGTTTTGTTATATCCGTTCTTTTTTAGTTGACACGTTTCTTTTACCAAATATTATATTTGCCAATCCATTAAAGTTGAACTGCCAGTATCTATCTTTAATTATCAATGGTTAAAAATTAGGAAAAGATGATGTTTGATTGTAAATTGATCATATATATTTGTTTTAATATTAGACTATGGAGAAGCCCCATTTTATCATATAGACAAAATTTGTGATCGTTTATTTAGTGGTAAATAAATCAATTATAGTCTAATATATCTATTAACTATTACTAAAACAAAACATTTTCTGACATCATCAACTTTTAAATTATCCTACGTGTCATTCTCGCATTAAAAATTTTCCCTCCATTACTAAGTGTGATGTCATCAATTTTTTTTTCTAAAAATCTACACTATATTTTTCAAACATAAAAACTAACCAATATGTATAATAATAAATTTTTTTAAATCGTGCCACGTAATGAGTCTAATCTAGTTTTTGTAAATAAATAAACATTTAAGGGTCCACATTTAATAAAAAAAAATAGGCAAAATTGGCCGCAACACTCTAAAGTACGATTTAGGTGCATTGAGCACTCTAAACTTTGCGTAGTAGCCAAAACACCACCAACTATGGTATTAGGTGCAACGCGTGCCATAAATGAAAATTTCCGGCAACTTATTTCACCGTGAAGAGGTGAATCTTCACTCTATACAACAATTATATAGTCTTCCATCCACTTAGCACGCATGGATTTTCCTCCTCCGATGAAATAAGTGGTCGGAAATTTTCATTAAAGTCATGCGTCGCACCTAACACCATAGTTGGTGGTGTTTTGGCTACTACGCGCATAGTTTAGGGTGCTCAGTATACCTAAGCCATACTTCAGCTTATTGCGGTTAATTTTGCCAAAAAAAATATTATTTTATTCGTGAAAATGCCACCACATAAAACCTTTTTTTTTTTTTTTTAATCGTGATGATAAACTTGAATTTTCCTAAGCACAATAGAGAATTGAAAGTAAAGTATTTGAAATAGTGTCAAAAGTCAAAACTGTGTCGACTAAAAAACAAGTAACTAAACTTGTGTAAGTGACGAGTATGGTGTTTTATTTATGTTTATCCTTGCTTTGTTTAAGGTGGAGGAAAATTTGAGGAAATTTGAGGATTCTGTTTTCATGGAGATGATGATGTCCGCTATCATAGAACACGGTCTTCCATTGACATTGTTTGAGCATAGTGGCACTAGAGACGTCTTGGCCTATCTAAAGCCGAATGTTAAACACATTAGTACAGATGCGGCCAAGGGAAAGTGTATGGAAGCGTATGAAAGGGAGAGAGCCAAGTTTAAACATGATTTGGGGAGTATTTCGGGTAGATTATGTTTGACAATCGATATTTGGGTGGATCCTTGTACTAATGACTACCTTTGCTTGACCGCGAATTATGTGGATTCTAATTGGAAATTGCAAAGCAAGTTTTTAAATCTTTTTCGCTTGTCTTTTCCGTGGGGTGCATCTAGCCTGCGATCAGCAGTTTACGATGTATTGTGCAAGTGGGGAATCGAGAAGAAAGTATTTTCTATCACTTTCGATAGTGGAAGGTGTGATGAGACTGTACAAGACCTGTTAAGGGAGTGTCTTAATGGGAAAGATGGAGCTTTACTTTGCAATGGTGACTATCTTCATGTTTGTTGTGGGGCTTGCTTCATGGATCATATGGGCGAAGAGTGTTTCAAGCTGATTGATAGCCCTATAAGTAAGATCAGAGAGGGTGTGCATTACATAATGGGTCATGAGAAGAACAGACTCAAGTTTGAAGAAGCTGCATTACTCATATTCCAAGGTGAATTTGAGCCTTTGTGGTCAGATAGCTACTTAAGATGGAATTCCACTTATTTGTTGCTCGAGAGGGCAGTTAAGTATCGGTATGCCTTTGAACATGTGATGATTGATGACGAGTATACTGATTGGCATTTGACAGTAGAAGAGTGGTCTAGGGTTGAAAAGATGTGTAAGCTTCTGAAGCCTCTTTATGACATAGCAAATCTGTTTTTTAGGCACTGAACACCCAACAGCCAATTTATACTTTATAAATGTTCTGAAGATTGGTTTGCTCCTTGTGGATGCATTGGAGGATAAATACCTTGAGATAAGTAACTTGGCACGAAGGTTGAAGGGTGAATTTGATGTGTACTGGGATGCTTGTCATGAAGTTCTTGCGTTGGCTATAGTATTTGATCCTCGCTACAAACTCAGCTTTGTCAAGTTTTGTTAGACAAGGCAAGTGCAGAGAACAGGTATGAGTGCACCCGTAAACGGCTTGATAGGCTCTTCCAAAGTTACAATGATCAACTGTTTGAATCACACTCAAATGAAATGAAAGATGATATTATCAAGGTATGTAAATTGTATATATATACTAGTCCTACATGTTGTAATGTTGTATATTTGTCCTGTTTTATGACATATTTGTTTCAAAGCAGGGGTTTGACATATATTGCAGAACGAAGGAAAACAACTAAGTTAGCTCAAGTCTGAATTTGTACTTGAATGAACCGAGTGTCCGCTGCCAGAAACAGATGGATGTTCCCTCTTGGTGGAAGGAAAATGAACCGCGTTTTGGACAAGAACTAACCCTTATGGCAAGGGATATATTAAGCATCCCTATTACCTCGTTTCCTAAGGATTCAGTTTTTGGCATGGGCTACAGAGTTAAAGACAGATTGAAAGGTGACTGGTATTCCAAGTGTACAGAAGCGCTGATAGCTACTCGAAACTGGTTATACGGATACCCAGGTAAGATGATTTTTTCATCAAATTGATCTTTTGATAGGAGTTTCAAACTGACTTGAGTTATGCATGTTTTCAATCTTTTGATTGTTCACTTATTTCAACTTACACACTCTTATAAATATATACTTTGTAATAATTTTCCTGCTCTTTCAGTTGAACCTGCTTACCCTGGAGGACTTATGGGCATTGAACAGCGATTTTGGCGTACCTCAGGTGAGGAAGAGTCTGATTGAACGTTCCGGAAGTAAAATTGCTAATTTTAAACTGCTGTACTTTCTGACAGATTTTAGCTGCAATAATGGGAGTTTTTGTACTGATATATGTGCATGTTTTTGCAATCAGAACATTACCTGATTCTGAACTGTTAACAATCTGTGGCAGTGTATTATAGGTTTTGATGATCAGAGCTAGTGGTTTAATTATATGCCATGCCCAAACAGCCCAAGGTTACATATTTTTGTTCAGATCTCGATCCTTTATGCTGTACTACTCGAATTTAACGAGTTTTATCTGCAAATCCGTGTTAATGGAAAGATAGGCCCGTTTGGTAAACTAAATGTGCAAGACTGCAAGTGCAGTTACATCATGTTTTTTCATATCATATTTATTTAAAAATACAGGGAAAAAACCCAATGAGAAGTTTCTTAAAAAGTAAGTATTTGTCTTATTTCATACAATAGGATGTGTACTCGAGCCATTAGTATACTACCTCCGTTTATTTTTATGTGCAACTTTGAGGAATATTTGTGAGACATAAAATATTCCAAAGTTGCACATAATAAAAAACGGAGGTAGTATTTCATATCCTATTTCAAATCTTATTAGCCTAATTTTATCAGTAGTTAGACACTTTGATGTAACCAAACTGCTTAGGATTATCAGACTGTGTCAAAGTCTTGAGATCATTAACAATCCAGCACTTTAACTTCTCCTCATCGTAGAAAAAGCCCGCACACTTGCAGTCTTCGCTACACTTAGACTTACATTTCCTTTGCGTTATCCCCTCACCTTCTGTGTACAGGCTACTGAAATGTCGAACGCCTACAACCTTGTAGTACTTGGCATTGATCTCCCCACCATTGCATTCCAACTTTGGTTGTGCACACTTTTCGTTCCAACCCAAGAGTCCTCTAGGGGAAGGGCAAGCCACACACTGGTTTTTGTAACAAACACCAAAATCGCCACATTTTTCAGGCATCTGACATTCAGTTGCTCCTAATTGATCACCCGGCAATGGCTCACCCTCGAAAAGAGTGAACTCCACTGTCCATATATCCCTATTCAGAGGATCAAAACTATAGGTACGTAGTTTACCATCGATGTCTAGTCGAAGGAAGGAGTATGTGCTATTGTACCACGTTTCGGCTAACAGCTGATTTGAACTAGATAGCCAATCTGTGGTTATGTATTGTAGGGCTTGGAATGTAAAATGTGAAGCAAAGTTTGTAACCCCTACAATATAACTGAATTCTTTAGAAGGTGTTGTCCCAAAAATTTGATCAATTCTATAGTAAGGAAATGGTGTTGGAGTTTTTGGACTCTTATAGTACAAGGACACATTGTTGGGTCTCATCTCTAGGGTGTAGTTCCCTTCAAGATCACTCGTAGGCGATGCACGACTTACAAGCTTAGTAGTTAGCCCAACCTTAAGAGACTGGCCGGTTAATAGTGTATCCGAGGGGTAATCAAAACTTTGCCAGATAAAGTTGTTTTTAGCATCGTATAATACCATGTTGCCGTTTTCAAGCATCTTCAATCCTACCACACCCTTGTTGGCCGTGTTGGTTTGCCAAATAACGCGGTCATCAAAATCGACTAGTACAAGATTGCCATCTTTTCCAAGGTAAAGAGCAGCCCCTTCGCCAACCGGAGCATTCCGGTTTGCGGCCCAAACCCATTTAGGTGAGAACCCCATGCCTATACCAAGGGTAAAAGATTTCTGGTCATTAGTGTGAAAGTATAATGAGAACCTTGGACTGTCTATAGTTACACGTCGGAAAGAGGTGTCGAATTCACCAGTGATATCTTCAAAGTCACCTTGATTGACATAGAGGAATATTGAAGGCGGGAAAGATCTAGAAGGGAAAGGAGCTGGAGCAGGGGAAGGAGATGAGGATTCTTGACAAATCGACGGCGAAATGAGAAGGCAGAGAGATAGGATTAAGGAGAGGAAATAAACAAAGGCAGACATGTTCATAAGCATGTGTGTACATACATGATATATCCCATTTTATAGGCTTAATTCTCCATCAAAGGGTAGATTTCAATCAACTTACATATCACTGCATAATAAGACTTAGGATTATTTTTTTTCCAAGTTGATAGTTTTATATGATGATACTTGAGATTGAAACAAGTTAATAAGTTATAGTTGTAATTTGAGTATGAAAAGTCAAAGTTGTATACGTCCAATAGTCCAACATCCCCAGTTATACTCAACTGCATGCATTGAGTTTATCTAAATGACTAGATTCCAAATACACAAGTTAGAGCTGTAGTGCAAAAGCCGTCAATGACTTAATTGAAGCACATGGTGACGATGGTGTATTTTCGTGTTTAGTCGTCTAGCCTACCGCAACATTAATGAGCTTACTGAGACTAGACTGCATCATTCATGTTTTTAGGAAATGCTGAATGTTGAGACTTATACTCGGCTTCTGGGCTGCTGCAGTCATCTCTGTTTAACAAGTTTCTGAGAATTTTGAATGAAAAAAATGCTGCAGCTGAATTGGCAGGTAGAATCAATTTATACTCATCACTGCACTTCAGGAACTTAAATTAGTCCTAGCATAGTAACATGGGCAAAGAACTGATTCTTGCTGCAGTAATTTGTGTTTTCCATAATGAACTTATTTATGATCGTAAATGCTGCTAAAAGTCCTAAAATATTGGCAGTGAATTAATTGATTTTGTTTTCAATAGCTAATATAGTTCGTTTACTTCTTACTGGTAAATAATTAATAAAAAAAAATCGAAGTAGGAAACAGTTAATTTCGAGAAATTACAAGAGCAAGATAGACTTAAAAACAGCAGATTTAGAAATGAAAATTGACATAATATATATATATATATATATATATATATATATATATATATATATATATATATATATATATATATATATTATTTTTTTTTTCTTTTTTTTTTTTCTGTTGGGTGCACATGAAAATTGACATAATATGATTAAAGAAAGTCGAATGGAAGTGTGAAGATTTAAACAGTACAATGCAATTGTCAAACTGTTGCAAGTAAAAGAGAGGGAACGGAGGAAGCTAAGAATTATACAAAATGGAAACATTACAATTGCCTAACCTGTCATATTTCCATATATCATTTTTTTTTTTTGGTTTTTGAGAAGGACATATGTATTCATGTATTATTCCACACTATGAGTTAGTACAGCATAATAATGCAAGATTGGATAAGTAGTAATTGATGAGCTTTTAGTGTATTTCATACCCTAAAGCAAACTTCTTAGCCTAATAAATTATTTTATTAGTTAGACACTTTGATGTAACCAAATTGCTTAAGGTTACCAGTTTCTGTCAAAGTTTTGAGATCATAAACAATCAAACACCTTAACTTCTCCTCATCATAGAAAAACCCCGCACACTTGCAATCTTTGCTACACTTAGCCTTACATGCCCTTGGCTTCATAGGCCCCTCGCCTTCGGTATACATGCTACTAAAATGCACAACACCCACAACCTTGTAGTACTTGGCATTGATCTCCTCACCACTGCATACCAACTTCGGTTGCACGCATTTTTCGCTCCAACCCAAGAGTCCTCTAGGGGAAGGGCAAGCAACACATTGGTTTTTGTAACAAACTCCAAAATCGCCGCATTTTTCAGGCATTTGACATTCAGTTGCTCCTAATTGATCGCCCGGCAATGGCTCACCCTCGAAAAGAGTGAACTCCACTTTCCATATGCTTCCTACCCTATTCAAAGGATCATAACTATAGGTACGTAGTTTACCATCATAGTCTAGTCGAAGGAACGAATACGTGCTATCATACCACGTTTCAACTAGCTGTTGATTTGAACTAGATAGCCAATCTGTGGTTATGTATTGTAGGGCTTGAAATTTAAAATTTGAAGCGAAGTTTGTAATTCCTACATAATATGAGAATTCTTTGGAAGGTGTTGATCCATAAATTTGATCAATTCTATAGTAAGGAAGTGGTGTTGGATTTTTCGGACTCTTGTAGTATAGTGACACATTGTTAGGCCTCATCTCTAGGGTGTAGTTCCCCTCCAAATCGCTCGTAGTCGATGCACGACTTACGAGCTTAGTAGTTAGCCCAACCTTAAGAGCCTGGCCTGCTAATAGTGTGTCGGAGGGGTAATCAAAACTTTGCCATATAAATTTATTTTTAGCATTATATAATACCATGTTGCCGTTATCAAGCATCTTTAACCCCACCACACCCTTGTTGGCCGTGTTGGTTTGCCAAACAACGCGGTCATCAACATCGACTAGTACAAGATTGCCGTCTTCCTTTAGGAAAATAGCGGCCCCTTCACCAACCGGATCATTCCGGTTAGCTGCCAAACCCACTTATATGGGTAGCTCATGCCTATACCAAGGGTATATGAATTATCGGTGTTGGTATAAAAGCATAACGAGAAATGTGGACTATCAATTCCTACTCTTCGAAAGTAAGAGTCGTATTCACCCGAGTATTCCTCAAGGTCACCTTGATTTACATAGAGGAATAGTGAAGGCGGGAAAGATCTAACAGGGTAAGGAGCCGGAGATGGGGATGGAGATGAGAATTCTTGACAAATCGACGGTGAAATGAGGATGCAAAGAGATAGGATTAAAGGGAAGGAATAAATGAAGGAAGACATGTTTATTATAAGCATGTGTGTACGTGCTTGTGATCGATCAAGTGCTAATACATACGTTCATTTATAGATTAAAGTCAAGCTTGAATCAACTTAAGTATCACTTCATAGTATAAGACTTTGGATTATTAATTTTCAAGTTGAGAATTTTCTATGATTCCATTTTGAAATAAATTTAGTTGTAATTACGTGTAAAAGTCAGAGCCAATGTATATATCCTCAGTTATACTCATAACAAACTTAAAAAACTAAAGGATTCAATGCTAATTATATTAAAGCTAGTTGATGTTTGATTATGAATGTTAGTTTTAGTAGACTAACCGACTTTTTTTTTCCTCTTAAGATACAACGAGCTCGAGTTTATTTAGATGACTAGATCTCAAAATAGCCATATTAAGAGATGCAGTGCTGATTCCGCGAAGGACTTACTTGAAGCACGCTGTATATTCATGTTAAGTTGCATAGCTTGTCGAGAAATTAATCGAGCTAAACTAAAAGTAGACTACATTTACACCCTATATGTTTTCGAGGAATAATGCTGAATGTTCGGACAATAATACTCTTGACATCGCGCTGTAAAAGTGTTCTTTAAAGAGGAACACTCCAATAAGGTGTCTCGAGATGATGGAGAGGATTGAACGAAGAAGATGATACCATCATTGTGCTTTTGTACACTACATGGAATTGGCTTTGAACTGTAAATTTTTGCAAATAATTTAAAAAATAAGAAAAAAGATTTACATTAAAAAATAAAGTTGAAAGAAATGCATATGTGGAAATATATCCAATCACAACGCACCATATATCTAATATTTCAGTAGTCATTTTTCAAAAGATTACTGTTAATAATTTTTTATAAGAATGGTCATGGAACTCTAGCTAAGAAAGCAAACTCTAAGTGCAATGATCCAACGATAAACCGGAGAGATACATGATGCCTCGAAGCCATGGATAATTGAGTGTGACTGAATTGGGTCAGTTATTGCGCACCGTTTTGTTGGGTATGGATGGATATAGGGTCATTTCAAGTCGATTCATTTTGGGTCCACTATGCCTTCGGGACGGGTTCATGTAATGTCGGGTCAATTTGGGTTTCGAGTCAAGTCAAGTTTTGGGTTGAGACTTTAAGTCAAATTCGGGTCGGTCGAATTTTTGGGTGAAGTTTGGAACGAGTCATATCAAGTCAGGTTAAATCATGGTAGAGACTTCAAGTCAAGTTCGAATTGGGAAAAGTAATGCAACCCCCTCATTATCAAAGTTCGTAATCCTCCGTTCATTTTTGTTCTTTATGTTTTGTATATCACGATATCCAATGTCTATCTTTTTACCACTGCACAAATATATTCAATAAAATATGAGTAAAAATTCCAAAGGATTGTTGTTTTGTAAATATATTTAAGCCAAATTTAACAAAATGTTACATGATATGATGAACAATAAAGTGATTAATATGTAATCATTTACTTATCCATAACCAAGGTTAGTCATAGATTATTATTTCATGTTCCACACTATAGGATATGATGATTTTTGACATTATTATAATAGGTTCTTGATGAACCATTAGTAATCTTATTAGCCTGACTAAATTATTAGTTAGACATTTTGATGTAACCTAAATACTTAGGGTTATCAGTTTTTGTCAAAGTCATGAGATCATAAACAATCCAACATCTTAACTTCTCCACATCATAGAAAAATCCCACACACTTTCTATCTTTGCTACACTTAGCCTTGCATTTTCTTGGTTTCATAGGACCTTCACCTTCGGTGTACATACAACTGAAATGTCGAACCCCTCGAATCTTGTAGTACTTAGCATCTGTCTCATCACGACTACATCCTCCCACGGTTGGTGGCGCGCAAGCTTCGCTCCAACTCATGAGCCCTCTAGGGGAAGGACAAGCCACACACTCGCCTTTGTAGCAAACTCCAAATTTACCGCATTTTTCAGGCATTTGACATTCAGTTGCTCCTAATTGATTACGCGGCAATGATTCTCCCTTGAAGAGAGTGAACTCTTCGTACCAATTAAAATCAGGCGTAGGATAAGAATAGACACGTAGTTTACCATCGTAGTCTAGTCGAAGGAAGGAATGTCTGCTATCGTAAGATGTTTTGACAAGTTCTTGATTTGAACTAGATAGCGAATCTGTGGTAGTGTATTGAATGGTTAGGGAAGTAATAGGATTATTATAATCTTTCACTGATGCAACGTATCTAAATTCTTTGGAAGGTGTCGATGCAAAATTTTGATCAATTTGATAGTAAGGAAGTGGTGTTGGGCTATTTGGACTTTTGTAGTACAAGGACACATTTTTGGGACTCATCTCTAGGGTGTAGTTCCCTTCCAAATGACTTGTATTCGATGCACGACTTACAAGCTTAGTAGTTACCCCGGCCTTAAGAGACTGGCCTGGTAATAGTGTATCCGAGGGGTAATCAAAACTTTGCCATATAAAATTGTCATTGACATCGTACAACACCATGTTGCCGTCCTCAAGCATCTTCAATCCAACCACACCCTTGTTGGCCGTGTTGGTTTGCCAAACAACGCGGTCATCAACATCAACTAGTACAAGATTTCCGTCTTCCCCTAGGTAAATAGCCGCTCCATCGCTAACCGGATCATTTGGGTTTGCAGCCCAAACCCATTTTTTATATAGGTAGCCATCAATGCCTATACCAAGGGTATAAACAGAATTATCGGGGAGTTTATAAAAGCATAACGAGTAACTTGAACTACCGATTCCTACAATCCGGTAGTAGGAATCGTATTCAGCCGAGTAATCATCATGGTCACCGAGATTGATATAGAGAAATAGTGAAGGTGGGAAATATCTATTAAGGATAGGAGCCATAGATGGGGAATAATCTGAGAAAGCTTGATCACAAATCGACGGTGAAATGAGGATGCAAAGAGATAGGCATAATACGAGGGAATTTATGAAGGCGGACATGATTAATATAGCTTGTGATCGATCAAGTGCTAATACATAAGTCCATTTATAGAATTAATTCAATCTCCAACGAAGAAGGGAAGACTTAAAATCAACTTAAGTATATATCACTTTATAATAGGACTTGGGATTATTATTTTCCAAGTTGATAGTTTTCTATGATTTCATACAAGTTGATATAAATTATACTTCGAGTTGTAATTATACAGGCATGTTAAGCAGGGCAGTAGTGATAATGCCGCAAAGGACTTATATGAAGCAAATCGTGCATATGGTATGTATTTTATATATATTAAGTAATAAGTCTCCTAGCTCGAGAAACCATTTGAGTAAAGATCATATACTTCGTATATGTATAGTTGTTAACTTGTTGGGATGAATAGCCAGATTACTGCTTCAACTCTTCCAAAGGGAAGATGAGGAAAGCGCCCATGCCCTTAGTCTAGTGCGGTGGTTTCTACATCACTATAAACTTGGCAGGGTTGTCAAAAACTTTTATGTACACTCGAGTGTATATAAAGGTGCGTGCATTTAATGTGGTTTTTTTGCTCATTTGAAGATTTTAAAAAAATATTAAATGAGCATAAAATACCATAGGGTGCACCTTAGACTCAGGTGCATATACCCCTTAGCGTAGACCTTATCTTGCACTAGGAAAATTAATGTAAAGCTTATGTTTGATGGTTATATATACCCTGTCAACCATATATCATACACAAACACATACAAATATACAATATTACAATGCAATAAATCAAGAACTAATACGAACAAAAATAATCAACAAACAATCAAATCAGAATCGTGAATAAATTTTTCCAATCTTTTTACAAACCATTAGTTTAATTTGTTATATATATACGAATTACTATATTATACGTTAAATGACAACCTATTAAATTATTAATTATATCCATCATAATCATAATTTGCCCCTCCTCCAACAATAGGGTCATCACCATTAGTAGAGCTTGCTGTATGTGGCGGACTAGATGGGCTTGGTTGTTGTGGCAGACTCGAAACTACCACAGTGGCATTAACACGCACTTTTCCGTTAAGTAATCCGACGTCAACGGTATCATTAACGAGCCCTTTTCCATCGAGTAATCGAGCGTCAATACGTACATCATCTGAGAAAGCTAAGACTACCAAATAGAGATCAATGATATAATTGAGTAACCACTTCATCTTCAACCCTATAATTTTATGATAGAGAATTTAGAGGAGTGCGTAGTTATGACTTGTGATTTTGAAGCAACATATACCATTTGAAAGGGCAATAATTCCAAATAGAAACTATTTTATTTAATTGCAACTAAACAACGTTACGTGCTTCCCATTTTCTCCACTAACCATCTTTATATATTCGGTTATTCGCTAATCTTAAGAAATCCATACTAATCTATGACTTTCTATAGACGATAATAAAACCACGAACTTAAAAAAATCAAACAATTATTCAAAATCAATCATCTATTTGTAACATGAATATCAGAATATGCCACCCTTTCCAATTTCTCCCCTTCTCCTAAAGGCCTGAACAATGCACAAACTCCCCTCAAAGTACGCCGGAGTATAGTAAAGACGTGCTAGGCGTCCATGATTGTGATCATATTGTATTCTCTCTTAACAATATCGTAGCATCATTACATAAATTCAAAGAAAGAAATACATACAACTACAAGCCTACACCAAGCATAGATGTAAAGCATATATTTCATAAACAGCAAAATCATCAAACCTGACGAAAACTATCATCTGCATTCTTTTCTTAGGATTGATAAGGGTGACTTAAAGGTCTCGACGTAAAACAAAGCATCCTGATAAACATCCTTGTCGAATATGAAATAAATCCAATCAAAACTTCCGTAGCTGTTACAACCGAAGAATAAAAACCAAGAATTCTGAGGTAAGTCTTCAATGGACACAAAAATAATCAACCCATTCAGAATCCACACAAATCCAAACCATATCTGGACTAAAAGTTGAATGTATGCCCAAGAACCCATTTATTTCACATAATTGAAATTTCCAAGTTACACAAGTCAATTGCAATAACTCTGACGGCCCTAATACCGTTTCAAATTCCTAATTCTCCAAACTTAAAACGACGATGAACACATCTTCGGAAAGTAAGTGCTCAGTGGATTCTTCTATCCAGCGCAATCTCTCATTAACCAGAACCCCTCTTCCTTCAATTCGATACGCAGATAGTTCATATCCACTCGATTCACTGAGTGAATACGATATCTGTTTCCATTTGTTGACCCGAAGTGAATAAACAAAAATCAAGTCATCAGAAGACTTACAAAGGGCAGCAACTACAATCTTGTAGTTATCTTCAGACCATACATACCCAAATCCAGTGCAAATTTGCATTTCTGCATGATCGTATTCTGTAAGCGGGCTATCCTCCAGGGTATGACATTCATCGGTACAAGGATTCCAAATTCTAAAACAGCGGTAACCACGATCAGCATAGCACACCAAACCGTTGCAAGAACCCACCATATGGCAGTACATAGCTCGAACAGTATCAGGTTCCTCGTCTAAAGCATCAACCGAACCATAAATATAAACTCGGTCACCCCTCTCATCCTTCCGAACTGCATAGTCCTCTAAGAACCGAGCAGGATCCTCGTAATTCGGATGAAAGCTGACAAGTATACAGTGCGCCGAGACATCACCGCTTGTCATCAACTCATCATATAGCGTTCAAGGTGTGACCACGAAAAATCATTGCTCGAAATTGTGGAATACCACTCTTTAGAAACAGACTTAAACCAGAGCAAAGACTTGACTGGAAGTCTTGTGAGGATTTCATCAGTGATAAGGTGCTGTGGCAGTTCACGTCGAAACTCATCATCAGGATCATACTCATCAATATTTTGTACCATTAAGTACAATTCAGCAGGGGGGTGTGAATGGACAACCGGCCTTAATACTTCACCACTATCTTCCCTCTTGCCACCAACTGACACCTTGACACCACCACATTGACTGCCAACACTAGCAACGACCACCACCATCCCCTCAATGACGACCCACCACCTTCCCTCGTCGGCGGGAAGGTGGTAGTATTTTTTTATTATTTCCGGCCACCGTACCAACCGGAGCCCAAAACCGGTTACCAGCCACGGTAATCGGTTTTGGGCTTCGGTTACCATGGAAATCGGTTACCAGCCACGGTAACCGGAGCCCCAAATCGGTTATCGCGCACGGTAACCGGTTTTGGGATCCAGTTACGGTAACCGGTTTTGGGCTTCGATTACCGCGGTTGCCGGAAATTAAAAAAAAAGCCACCACCTTCCCGCCGGCGAGGGAAAGTGGTGGGTCGTCGTAGAAGGGGATGTGGTGGGTCGTTATAGAGGGTGATGTGGTGGGTCGTCGGTCAGGGTGGCGGTGGTCGTCGCCGGTTGGAAGGGATGGTGGGTCGCCGGGGAAGATAAGGGCGGGGTGGTGAAGTAGTAAGGGCATGGTGGGATGTGGTGGGTCGTTATAGAGGGTGATGTGGTGGATCGCCGGTCAGGATGGTGGTGGTCGTCGCCGGTTGGAAGGGATGGTGGGTCGCCGGGTAGATAAGGGCGGGGTGGTGAAGTAGTAAGGGCATGGTTGTCCATTTACACCAAATGATGGCGGTGGTGATCATTTTTTATGGCGGTATTTAGCAATCCACTTCAGCAAAGGTTCTTTCAGATTTCAGGGATGTTATGGATAGAAATAGGGTTATAAGAGACTGTTTTTTGGGAAGGATCAATTTATAGAGTCGGATAGGAAGACAAATGGATAACCCAAAGGCTAGGAATAATGCAAAAACTGTTCAGTACAGCTGCAGTTAAAATTATCCATGGTACATTTAAACGCTGCCAAATTCCAAAATCAAGAAAGATGAAAAGTCTCACTATTCTCCCAAAATAAAAGAGGAAAAATGCATATGAAACAATTGCGTGCATTAATGATAAATCTATGGAAAAGTTTCAAGTAGAATACCATAAAGGAGGTTGAATTCTCAACTTCTTCCCAATATAAAAAAAATGGGTAATGGTGTATTGGCCAAAAATATTCCACCTATAACCTATGTATTCAAGAGTATTGGATTTTCAACTAGCCTGTGTAGTAATCTAAGGATGCACTACCGCTGCAAAATTCACTAAAAATTACAGGGGCTTTATTGCAAAAGCCGAACCTAAGTTCCTCACTAAAACGGGCAATTTTCTGCTTTAAGAAAACACACCGCCAAAATTGCAACTAACACTACAAGACTTGCCGAAATTACATACTTGACATTTAGCCGCCCTGCATCAATTGTCCTAACTGTTTCAAGCTTGGAGTCCAAATTCTGTGGTTCCGACTTGAAGTCGCTGTCCAAAACATCCTCTGGAGACTTCTGTGCCTAGAGATTGTACAGAATAAATTACTGAGTATGTATCAGTAATGCATTATCATAAGCACCATATCGAAATGAAAGAAAAAACCCCAAATTTAGTGCAAAGTGACACTCCCGGTCCTATATATGTGTGTGTATGACTGAGGTACATCTAAACTTAGCAATTCCCCACCGCCAATAAATCTATTGTTTGTCAAAACATTAGCTGCAATTCTTGTCTAATAAAAAATTAACGCTCAGTAAATATTGACAAACAAAAAACAAAACTACTGGAGCCAACCAAACCCAAAAAGAATGCATGGTTCTAAAAAAATGGTAAATTTCAAAGCTAAATTCACACAGAGACCACACCTACCAAAAATTAGTCTACATTTCATTATAATGTGGTATGTATTCAATGATTATCTTCATTTCACCCTTATCATTTCATTATAATGATATTTTGTGGAGTAAATTTGTCACCTCCATCACTATATTGAGGTATTTGCAAAGACGATTCCACTCATACCTCCACAGCATCAGACTCTTCTTTAATTTCTTTCCCATCATCGGCAGAATGCACACGATGCGCAGAAGATAGAACCCCTTCCTCAGTTTCCCCAACTTCATGATTCATAGAATTGGATGAGACTTTGTTTGCCATGTGTAGTTTATCTACAAGAGCTCTATTTTCCATCATTAACCGTGATAGCTGCACACAACATAATCAGAAGATTATATCTTGGACATATTCATGGACTACATCAAATTTCTTATGGTTATGTGCATCAAATTTGTGCAATAGCAATTTGAAGTTCCCTCATATCATGCAATGTATTCTGTTTCAAGATATACAGCGCATACAATATATCATCAGCCATAACAATGATGACAAATTTTAGAACTCACATACCTAAATAGAAAGGTAAACAGATTTAAAGCCACACGGTTCCAGAATTCCAGCTCTTAAGGACTTGAATTAACGTATATTAACATATTTTCTATGCACACACTTGAAAAACAGCAAATGTCACTATACCACTGATTTGACTTCACTAAGACTCAATATTCAATAACAGAAGCTGTTTTGAAAACTGAAGATTGTTACACAGTGAACCCTAAGCAAATAACAACTGACGAGAGAGTACAACTGAAATTTGCATATTCCAACATTCATACATTATATGAGACAACCAACAAATTACCTGTTTGTGAAGGCGTTCTCTTTCAACGGCCAGCTGCATGACCATATCTGTTATCACTTTGCTACGAATACTTATATCCTTTGCAGTTGCTCGTTTAGTTTCTTCTGCTTGTTGCAAAGATGCCTCCAAGCATTCTAATTTACCCCTAAGGAAAACCAGCTCTTCATTCTGCTCTGCATGGCTTTCGGATAAAATAATGCATTTATCTTCTGCACTGTCAGCCCTAGCATCTGCTTCTAAAACTTTTGACTTCAGTCTCTCAATTAAAATCTCCATGTCATCAATCGAAGTATACAACATGGTTTGTTTCTCCTGACTTGCTTCCACTGATGCCATAGCCTCTTGTAGTTGTATATCTGTCTCCCTTAATTGCTTTTCCAGTGAATTAACCTTCTCAACAGAGACTCCACTACTTTTCAGAAAATCCAGTTTCTCATTAAGTTCTTTATTAGCTTCTTCTAGCGACTTATATTCAGCTTCTACCTTCTGAACCCTGCTTTCAGCTATGAAGAATTTTTCTTCCAAATCTTTAATCCGGTCACTCTTGCCATCCAAAGAAGCATTTCCATTTACCAGTGCAGATTCTGAAGCTTTTAACTGCTCCTCCAAGAAATTCACCTTCTCTTTCAATGACAAGGCCTCCAATCTGTTTTTTTCTGCAAGTTCCTGCATAGCAGCCTTTTTTTTCTCCATATTTTGAACAGTTTTTGTGCATTCTTGAAACTTTGTGTTCATTTCATTTTCTCTGCGAAGTGCACAATTTATTTGTAGTTGGCTTGATTGGAGCTTACCAATTAACTCTTTTGAAATTCCCATGAGCACAGCTGAAGCACTGTCAGCCTCCAAGAAACGGGCATAGACAGCTGTGGTTTCTTCTTCGACAGACAAGAATTTCTGTTGCGAAAAACGAATATTGAGTTTCATCTCATTCCGAGCTTCCATACATTCTTTAAGTTCGTTCTCCAGTTCAAGTTCTCTTGCCAAAGATTTTTCCAGCATCCTCAGTGTATGTGTCTGCGAGGTTTGTATTTTTAGCTTCGCCATCGTGTTTAAAAAGTCACTATCCCCTGAATCTTCCTTGTCTTCATCAGCTGCATTAAAATTTTTATTACAACATCTAAAAAGACAAGTGAACATTAATGACACATTACTACCTCAGAAACATAATTTATTGTTTTTCTTTTTGGGAATTCGAGAAGTTTATCATGATCCATAACTTGATAAGCAAGGAAAACACAATCACAGGACAACGTTTTTCAGGAAGTAAGCTTCTAAGTTACACACCATAGACATTGTTGATAGAACTGGGAAGGATTGCAATCAGAAAGAACAAAGACAAGGACCTCATGTAAGATGTAGTAAAAATATCTTGAGGATCCAACCACTATCGACTAGCATATAGTTCATAATCTTTACCGTCAGCAAAACAGGAAACATAAAATAAATCATGCACAAGCATTGGAGAAATCTTTAATATGTTTCGAGCCAATAATCACATTAGAAATACAAGGACACAGTGTTACTTTCATGTTCTTTTTCTTAACCATAAATATACCAGAAGTCACAAGCTTGACCAGCAATACTGGCACCAATACCTAAATTTCCCTTCCACAAGAACAAGTTAAGTTACAGTTTTTTTAACATGAAAACTAGTGCAATTAGTCAAATTGAAAGGGTTTCTTACACATTTCCTCTTGGTTGACACCTGATAAGATCTTCTGGAAATTGGAAGATTGCGCCATCAATTCTGAGACCTGTTCTTGTAATTGCTTTATTGATTCTTCAGCATCACGCAACTTCTCTCCTAATGCCAAAAAACCTTCTCCTAGATGTTTGTGTGAAGAAATTACTTCACAAGTATTATTGATCTCTGACTTTATTTTACCAATGAAGATAGCCATCTCCCTGACTTCTGAATCAAATATTCCAGATAAAATATCAAATTCCAGTGCCCTCCCATCAGAATTAACCAATGTATCCTCATCTTTTGCTGAAGCAAAATCTTCAAAGTCATTCTCCCTTGCTGATACATGCATCATAAGTTGGTTCAAATTAGCCAGCTTCTCTGAACAACAAGCTATATCCAGCTCGATCCTAATAATTGCACTCCCAGCCTCTCGTTTCACCTCTTTATTAAATGAGGCATCCTCCGATTTCTCCTTAGCAATTGATACTGCCTCTATGCTACCACCAAGACCATTTTCGACAACTGAACCTGTTGTATCATGAACAGAATTTGTATCCATCTAAATGATGTTGATTGTTGATCTTGCCTCAAAGCCTGATAAAGATGGTGACAAAAAAGAGCCTGTAAGTTCTAACTTCTAAGTAAAAGCACACGTTTACCAAGAACATTCATCAAGTAAATAGTGTCTTAGTAATCTAGCACCCCTTCCCAACCCCCTCCACCCCGCATTCCTCTGGGTCTCGGTAGGATGGTGGTAAGCTGAGAGAGTACAAAGAACAAAGGTATCGGAATTTGTCATATTGTGAATCATGCCACAAAGCAACATACAAGAGATGAAGGAAATGAAAACACACATTATGAGCCTGACCAATTTGATTATGACAAAAACTTCAAAGTTCTGCAATTAGTATTCCGCAGATCGACCATTTAACTACAAATGACAGTATATTGTGGGGTTTGTAACAATAGTCCAAGTTTGATCTCGAAAAGTAAAAGCGGAAAAATACATGCCTTTCCTGAATAAGCTCAATAAATCAATAGAATACATACTATACGTTGAATTTACAATGATTTGTTCACTAAAATACATAATTATAAGCATAGGTTTAATGCCTACTATTCAAACTTTCCCCTGATTTCATCAAGTATAAAAAGCAACACAGATTAGATTTGGGAGAGCAAATTGGCCCACTCAAAAAAAAAAAAAAAAAAAAAAAATTCTCAATAGTAACATCAAAACTACTCCTATTATGTATTGCAGTCCTAATAAATGATGTAAATCAATCACATTAAATATGAAGGAAATAATTATAGTCATAATAATTAATGCAAATCATATAAAAATTGAAAATTAAAATCCCATCACATTGCAAAATATTCTAAAATTTCCATAAATTAACCACCATTACAACTACTAAAAAAAACCACCTTTAATTTATACTGTAGTATCATAAAATCCCATCAAATAAAGACACAATTTTTACAAGAAAAAATAGAAACTACCCATCAATTATAACGGCATCTAATACTAAAATACCCAGATCAATGAGCTTCTTCCCAAAATTATAATTAGATTTCAAAGCTCCATTTTCATTAAATTGTGAACAATTAAATTAAAATAGAAATTGAAGATAATCATCAAAAATTAAATATTTACCTTAATTTTTAACAGGAATTGTGTAGTGGGGTTTGTGGAAGAGAAAGATGAAGCAGAAACTGCAGTTTGCTTGGAATCACCGAATCAGATGTGCTCTCCAGTTTTTGTTGTTTTCCCTTTATTTTTTTTATTTTTTTTTTTTTATATATTTCCCTTTTATGAAAAAGAAAAGAAAAAAAAGTAAATACTGTAATAAAAATTCAATTGCATTTTTTAGGAAAAGAATAGAAGAAACGAAAAGAAAAAGACATGATTGCAGCACTACACGTGTATAGTAAAGAGGGTTTAAATGTTTAATCATACTTCACACGTGTCAGGATAGACGCAGTCATTTTTTTGAATCCGAGGGGAGATCACTAGAAAAAGAGATTAGAGAAGTAAAATTATTCATCAAAATACATATTCAATTTTTACACGAATATGAGGATGTCTTAATTGAGTTAATTCATCAAATAAGTTCTTCGATTTACTTTAACGTATATTATTGGAATATTAAGTTTTTATTAAAATTTTATTTTTTATAATAATAATAAAAAATGGTCAAAGTTGATAACAAAATAAAAAAAAATTAGGTGTGTCAATTATTTTGAAACGAAAAGAGTAAATCATAAGTGATTTTACAATTAAAAAAACTAACTCCGTAATTAATCTTATTGCGACTAGTTTTGGACAAGGTAGAACAATTGTGACCTAAATTTAAACATTCAACCTTAATTTAATAATATTTGTATATAAATAATTTAATGATAATAAAGCATTATCAAGCTCAACTACTAAGATTATGTAATATAATTTTATTTTTTTTGTGAATTTATAAAAACACACTCCTCTATGAAGATCATCTGTCAAAGCATGTTAAAGTACAGTAAAATGGAAAACAGAGTAAAAACAAAAAAAAAATTGTTACTATTATATATTCATAGTAAATAAAGCTCTAAATCTCTGATTACAAAGATATACAGTAGACTGTTGTCTACACGCCCTTCATCATTCTCATCTTGCTCACACAACCAAAAATTTGGCGGGAAACAAAAATTAATTTGGTTTCAGCTAACCCAGTTTCTCTTAAACTATCTCAATAATGTACCTATCCCTGTTTGTTCAAAAGCTTTAAAAGTTAATGGCGGGAGTCATTCCAAGTTGCAGGTCTTTGAGAGGCAGAAAAGACTAACATCAGCCATCAGGACGTCACAGCTATGTGAAACATGCGAATACAAAGCATCCTGTATTTTGCTTCAGCCATTCATTGGTAGGGGAGCTATTGCTAGAGTCCGAAAGGGAGATCCATATCATAGGCCAGGCTGTAAGAAAATGGTGGCAAGGTCAAGATGCTCAAGCATCTAATTATGAATTTTAATCTCTCCAGGTCAATTATGTGCTTGTAAGGCAAAACTGATACTAAAATTGTGCACATACAGCTCCCGTCAATAACCAAGACGGTCATTCAATGATGTTCGGCCATCACCTGATTGTCCTGCATAAGGTATTAGAAACACACAATCAGCACAAACAACCATCAATAGATATGAGATCAACAGTGACACATGGATAGATAGCTAACCTTCTGGAGGAACCCATGTTTCATAGTCTGACTCTGGACGTTTCTCCAGAAAAGCAGGTTTTTCAGGGCCTAGCACCCGTTTAGCCCTTTTATTATCTTGCCCAGATTTCTTCTGAGCTTTTCTGCCATGGCTTCTGAGGTCTGCTTCTTCCTCCCCTGTATAGATTCCTCGTTTGTGTTTCAACAATAGAGCAACAGCATTTTCCACATTCATATCAGTTCCTATAGGTTCAGGAATTGATGGGTTTGACATTTGACCCTCAGGTCCCTCACTCACTTCAGCTGGCTTCTTATTCCGCAATATAAGACCTGGGGCAGCACTTTCCAAATCAGACTCTGGCTTCTTTCTAGGTTCAGAATCAGTTTCTAAAATCTTCTTCCTCTCTTTATAATCAATGAAGTCATCAGTCTCATCACCCTCATCGGTGTCGGATCGTTTCTCTAGTTGGCTCTCTTTACTATCCCTGGCCTCCACTGCCCCAAGCCACTGAGGCTTTACAATTTTATAAGTAGTTGGTTTATTTTCTGTTGCATCGGTTAAATTCTCTTTGGATTTTGATGCCTCGCTAACTTCTTTAATCACACCAGGAGCTACTTGATCTGCAGAACTACTAACAGGCTTTTCAGTCTGACTGACGCTATTTTGTCCAACTTTGGATTTCTCAAGTTTCTTAACATCAGAACTAGAAGATGCAGATTCTTTAGACTTAATCTCCTTGGGTGTTGTTGCCCGTTTCTTAGCAGTTTCTCCAGTAGGGTCAGCTATCTTCAGCAGGTAAACTATCCTATCCAATTCTTTCTGGAGGGAAGATATATCCTTCTCAACTTGCACAGTCTTATCAATAACTAAACATAAATATAAACCGTCAGCAAGGTTGAAATAAAATAGTAACACTAAAGTAAGACAAATTGTAGCCAACTTGCTTCTATATAACAAATTAATACAATATAAGAATGGCCTTCTTAGTGTACAATTATGCATCATGAGAATGTACATTCTGAGAATTTTACAGGTGTTGCCACAATGCAAAACGTCATCATGGTTTTATAGTGTTACAGATAACTTAGATTCATCCTGGAAATCCCTTCCTACTGCATTTTTCTACGTCCTTACAAATAGTCCTGGTAAATAGGCAGGGCAACCCAATAGATATATTTTTAGTGTCAAAGTAAAAGGCCTTTAGTAGGACAGCGTCGATATAGGGCCAAAATGGTAGCCCAATGATTTTGGAAAAGAAAATAGTTACGATCAGTAAAAAAAAAAAAAGAAAAATATACGGTTTCAAGTTTACTTAATTATTTTCTTCCCTAACTTTATTTTTCCTTGCTCGTTTATTGGCCTGCCCACCCACTACCAACCTGCTATGAACCTACTCTGGCCAATCTTATCCATTATAAAGCAAACCCTTTAATGACCCAAACTTGTATTGACCGACAATTACCTTGACCCGAACTGCCATTAACCATGTCTACCAACTAATATTGAATACCACATAAGCATGCAAAAACAACTTAATAACAGTATAATTTGATTTGGAAAAATTCAGCATTTACTTTTAACTTGGCATTTCCTTAATCATCCATGAGTTGAGAAAAGGTCAGTAGGTGACCAAAATAATTATCATTTGTTTACTTAGCGGTTGCATTCAGAGAGACAGTGACATCAGCCCTTTTAAAAATATATCAAATATGCCTTAAGAGGATATCAAGAAAAGAAAACTTACCAAGCTGAGTTGAGAGATCAGACATATAGGCATCAAGCACATCCCCCGTATCTTGTTCAACCACAGGTTCCAATACCTTATTCTTCTCTTCCAGGAGCAATTTATTTTTCTCATCAATTTCATCCAGCAATGCCTCTTTCTTATCCAAAAGAGAATCAGCCGTCTCAACTGATTGTGCATCGGCCGCTTTGCTACCCGATTTCTTCTTTGTTCGGTCATAAAACTCATCATCATCACTAAACATTCAAATTTGTGAGAAATCATCAACCATAATTTCATTTCCATATAAAAAAAAAAAAAAAAGAGCTACATTTCCAACGCTGTAGTGTGCAACTCAGTTGACTCAAATCACCTCAAGAATATTTACCTCAAAAGCTCATCCTCATCTTCGGCAAATCCCTTATGCTTCCCACGAGATGACTTCCCAAAACGTGCTCCCATACTTTCTCGAATACTGTCATTTAATGTTTCTTCCAAACTCTCGAGCTCCTCCAGTATCTGTGAAAAGTAGAACGAAAATAAGTTCTAGAGAAAACTCTTGAGCCCCACCAGTATCTATATATAGAAAATATTTTTTCCAAAAGAGTTAACAGAAAATCTGAAGCATATATTCAACAAGATATGATTGTCAAACCTGTGATATCCTTTGCTCATTCCGAGCAATCTGAGTTTGTTGTCCCTGAGTCAACCCTCCTTGGGATATATCTTTGGCACGGATTGCAGCCATCTCTTTCTTCATATGTGCGATCTACAGAGAAAGTAGTAAAACAATTAACACAACAGGGATATTTCTCATTCAATTCTCACGTCATAAAACCTCCATTGCAGAAAAGGGTCAACAAAAAAAGCAATATATGATTCATAAAGGTTTGAGATGCAAAATTTCCAGGAGAATTATTATACTGTACATGCTGAGGCTATTTATCCCTACCGCCCTCATTAACAGAAACATAAAACTAAAGCAATATAGTGCCTGCAAAAATAAAAAAAATCCAAGTAATTGACATGGGAATGAAACCATAAAATTTGATCTGCATGTCGAACCTTTTCCATTCTCTTCAAGACTTTCTCCCGAGTTTTTTGTTGCTTTTCAGTGAGTTCTCCTTTGTAATTTTGCCATGTTATCTCATCACCATCATCCTGAAAAAAATTTAAACATACATGAAGAAAGAGGGACAGATAGAAGAATAATATTTATATATATATAATTTTAAAAAAAAATAAAATAAAGAAAGCCGTAGTAAAATTATTAGCAACTCTCTCCCTTTCACAAAGGTTGTTACTGTTCACTTGTTGAATGTTTGTAAGAAAAAGAAATACATGAAGTAGTGGAATATTTGTAAGAAAAAAAATACAATAATTTAATTAGTGAAATGTTGCAAGAGAAAAATAATTTTTAAAAAAAAACATATAGTAGTGGAATACTGTAAGAAAAGAATAAAAAAGAACGTTAAGTAGGGCAGAAGTGGCTAAAGAAGTACGAGTAACAAAGCATTAGAAAAAGTGAAGTGTAACAATCTTTGTGAAACAGCGAAACAAGGAAAGTGTAACAATCTTGTGAAAGGAGTACAAGGAATTTCTTATCATATAGTTTTCTGTCTCTTGATTCTTTCAGCTTTCTAATAAACTGTGTCATGCCTTCTCAGCATGTATTAACATTCCAATGTACTGTTTGGCACACAAAAAAAACATCCCATCTTCTAAAGTAAAGACATGAATATATGTTAACGCATGCATCTGCCTTGGAAAAAACTATAGCATTTCGTCTATCAAACATCCTAATCAGCCTACACAAGCAAGGCATACATCCTATATTTTTACATTTTTTTTTTTTTAATTAAATTTCTAGGCCTCCTCATTAGAAACATAAGAAATTTTAATAAGCTTTAGCATGTTCAAAACCAGAAACGTTTTTACAACCTAAAATTTGGTCTGTGTTCCAAACCTTCTAGGAAGGACCAAATAGTATCTAACCAGAACAAGACAACCCAGACGTTATACCTGTACAAATATTTACAATAAAGCATGATTACAAAAATGTGAATGTGACTCAAACCAATCTTTATTGTTAGCCCTGATTTTCTGAGTCATGAGACTGAATTTTATACTAAATATCCTCTTTAATAAGCTGTTACAGGTATATCCTCTATTTTTAAAACAAATAATGTGATTCCACAAAACACCATTCCACATGAGGTAACTAGCTGCTTGAATTCCAATGAGACATACACATACTCCTGTTGTGAACTTGTTCCCACTATGTTTTCTTCTAGCCCATCTGATGACTCCATTGAAACTCTTAAATTGAGTCCTTATAAGAGCTATAAGAGTTGCAGGAAATGTTAACTATAGTAGGCTTGCCCTAAATTACCAAGACTTAGATACGGATACAAATTCAAGTATCCAATACTGTAGGTTTTTATAAGTTAGGACATGGGTATAAAGACAGGGAATGATATATACTACCTCCTTTTCCGAAAGATCCTAACACTTTCCAATTTGGTTTTTTTTTTTTTTTTACTGGCACTTTGGTTTTTTACTTTCCAAAAGTTCTTAACACTTCCACATTATTCCATTTTTGAAAACCTCTTTTACTACATAACCCCTCTTACCTAACAATATCTTCACCTTTCCACTCACTCTCTCTTACTTAATCTACTTTTTTCTTACACCCACCCATCTTATTACATTCTCTTTCTTACTCTAACCGCCTCTTTCTTACACCCACCAACCCTCCCATCGATTTTCTTAAAATCTGTGTAAATAGTAAATGTTAAGATAAAATGTAAACAAAGGTAGTATAATTTTTCACCCAGAAGTTCCTAGGATGGTTTCACAGCATGGATGGACTATAAAAAGTGCTTGCTGTGGTCATTTTGTTTCAGTGCATGGTCTACGACTCCAGATGGGCAAAGTGAGACCCAAAATTATGGGCCATTTAAAAGCTGGGAACTTGCCCCAATACTTTCTACCAATGTTTGTAAAGGATCTTTTTCAAGCATAAGGTACAGCCACATGTCAAAGCAACCAATACAAGGTTTCCAGTCATCAACAGCCACTGAAGAAATCCAGGAAGGTTTACTTTTATGTCTACATTTATGGGCCATTACAAAAGGAAACTCCTATCTGACTTGTAGCCTTCCAAGTGGGACCATAATGCATAACTCCAAGTAAAACTGGCCAGTGTTCATAAGCCAAGAAGACTTCGGTCCAATATCAAGAAATTCTAAAGGTGTAAGACATTTGCCAAGCAATGAATCCTGGATATGGTACTCGTATACAATGTCAGAGCTCATTGGGCAGCTTGAGGGGGCTTTCCTCAAGTTCTTCTTGAAATCTTTAGCCAGCCTCCAGAATGGTCTCAGAAATGAAAGGTGTGAGCTAAACTTCAATAAACACCATTGGTCCACTATTGTTGCCTCTGTGGCTAATTAGGACCATAAGAAACCTCCACAATTTATTGAAAAGCTGAAGTGACTCCTCTCAAGATTCCATTGAGACTTTCAAATTTCAACCAATATCCAAAATAGGTTTCTGTTAATCCCTGAGTGTGACATATATTATAAGCTCCAAAATACTTTCAAGCTATCCAAGGAGGCGCATTAACAGTTTCTATCAAGACCAGACTTTACAGTCTTGTGACATCAATATCCTATCAAGACTTTAAGGTTGTGTCCAAATAGGTCTTACAAGCTTTCCTCAACATTAATTGGCAATGACATGATGTCTTAATCTCGCTCTTATCCTTAACCTCGAGGCAAAATGATGTCATTGGCTTGCGATGTGGCATAGGGCTCGGCTTGTATGACCTTACCTTGGTCTTTATTAAAGATAGTCTTTTGCATTAAACATGGTCATGGAAAATAAATACTACTTATTTGGGACTTGGATTTGCAAAATAATTCTTGAATATAAAGTATTCAGATTGTTGATAGTTTTTCTAATTTACTCAAAGAAATAGTATACAACAGCACATTATTTTGCAATTTGAAACAATCATAGAAAATAAATACTACTTATTTGGGACTTGGATTTGCAAAATAATTCTTGAATATGAAGTATTCATATTTTTGATAGTTTTTCTAATTTACTCAAATAAATAGTATACAACAACACATTATTTTGCAATTTGAAACAATCATAGAAATAATTTCAACAAACCTCAGCTTCTTCAACAGCATCCTCTCTCATGCCCCAAAGAATACCATCCCCATGAGATGCATTTTCTTTAGCCCTTCGAAGGGAATCTTCTCGATCTTTAGCATACCTGATACTTGACAAGTCGGCTTCCTACCAAAAGAGAGAGCATAAAAGAGATATAAGCATTAAAATGGCATGTGTACTAGTAAGAGCTAAAGATTCAACTAGCAAGATAAGTAGGCAATATTTAGGAACATAATCTAGGGGGAACAATTATGAAATAATGTAATTATGCGAGTATATTCACATATTTGCACACCTACTCATATTTCCATAAACCTTTTTTAAGTAAAGATCTGAAGTAGCTAGACTAATTTCAGTCTGCATATTGTTCAAACTAAGAAACTTTGTCAAGAGGAAACCATCATTCCTATTTCAAGAGCAAAAAGTCTTGGTGGTCAGTTACTTAAAGTAAAGTGTAGTTCACAAGATAATGATTGATACATTTTAGTACAAAATAGTAGAACAAAAGCTCAATTTACAATGCTAATGGCAAGGTCGCATGCACCAAACATCTGGCTTCATTTTACCAAGTAAGCCAAAAAGATAGTCGAAGTATATTACGACCTTTACATTCACAAAAATCAAAACCAATAACAGTCTGAGACTCAGAGTAAACTAATCTGATAGTTTTCCAGGGTTATAAACACCTCCATATCCAACAATAAGAAGAATATCAAGTAAAAACAAGGATATCACAATATTCTACCAAAACATAGCAATATGAACAAAAGAAAAGGCATAGCTAATTAGCAAGGGAGGGGAATACATTCATGGTCATTACAAGTTTACAACACTTCAACATTCACTCTTTTCATTCAAAACATGTACAAAAATGGAATGGTAGGTTACTTATTAACCTTTTCATCCACTTGTCCTCTACCATAGTATAAGCAAGCAAGGATCTGACATGATTTTGAAATGAGAAGGGCTAACTATATTAATCCAGTCACTTAAAACACTAAAACACATGCTATGACATACTTCCTCCCTGTTTTTCACTTGCAAAATTTAGACTTTATCCCGATGATGATTTACAATAATGAAAAATTATAGTCATGTGAGATAATAAATTCATCTTGATTTATACTTTCATAAAATCAAATTATTAAAATTTTTACTTATCGATAACAAGAGATATATGATTAAATTAATGCATTGGCAAGCATGAAATAAGAAATGTGGCAAGTAAAAAAAAAAAAAGAAGTATATGCTTTCCTCCTGTCCCCCAACCCTCACCTTTTTCCCACATCTTTAAGTTGGTTTTATTTTGGCATTTGACCAATGGGATACTTAAACGGGCAATAAAAATGTAGTGGTCGCTAGAAGGCTTCTAAAAACTTCACATACAAGGCAGTCAACCACACCTTATTTGCTAAACTATATCCCCTCCCCTTCCCCCCAACCCCAACACCTTCATATTTCTAACAGCAAGGCCAGGAGATCATAAACAGTCCACTGTGGTCTAGTTGAAACAAACTACTACGTATAACAGAAAAATTTAATGAAATCATAGAATTAATTGAAACCTAGATAAATAAATAAATAATAGAATGAAGGCTTACTAGAGGCATCAATTCTTCCGGACCTTGGAATATGTATAATCGAGTAGAGCTGCAAACAAAGAAACAAAAAGGTATCAGTTAAAAATAAGGAAATGAAAGTAGTAAGATGTACATACCATATGAACTCTATGCCCAAGATGCATTATTGTCAACAATCAAGCAAGAATATGTTGTGTGAATATTGGACAAAAATACATGACTTTGAGAAAATTTAACAAAAAGGTTATCATGACACTTTCATCTAGGGGGTGAGGACAATCAAAC
Organism: Chenopodium berlandieri; assembly: GCA_034703905.1. Lineage (NCBI taxonomy): Eukaryota > Viridiplantae > Streptophyta > Magnoliopsida > Caryophyllales > Amaranthaceae > Chenopodium > Chenopodium berlandieri. The sequence continues at coordinate 55,109,178 of CM068279.1, forward strand.
CCTAACTTCCACACCTTGTCAAATCTCAGGAGGTTGTAAGTAAGCCTTACTGAATTTGGGATGGGGAAAATGGGGCCATTGGAGAGGGGGATTTATACAAATATGAAGCTACAGCTGTAAGGCAGCCTGCAGCCCAGCTAAGCAACACATTTTATGGGAAAAAAATAATAAATGAGAATGGGAGTGCAACAAGAATAAAGGGATAGATAGGATGGAGCAATATGAAGATCATGCTGAATATAAATTGGCAGTCACGAGAGGCAGAGATACTCACAGGCCAAACCGGATGACATCGCCAACACGTAATTCCACATACTGTTTCTTATTTACCTAAGTAGAAGACAAGAAATTGTGTATCAGTATCACTCATCGTATAGTACAACAACTGTCAACAAGGAACTTGAAGTACAATTCATATACATAGTGGAAGTTGTACACACAAATCAATACCTGTTTTTTGTTAACAGATGTTCCGTGTGTACTTCCAAGATCATAAATATATGCAGCTTCATCTCCTCTAAACTGAAGTACTAGCATAGAAGAAAAAAAAAAGGAAGGGAATACATATTATAAACAACATTATATATAAAAGCATAAGTAGGACTATAAGTAAAAAGGTGATGTTGTCAAATTAACACACTGCATAATAGTACAGGTATGTCCCCGAGAATCAAGTACAGAGTTCAATCATTACAAGTCCCGGTATCAAAAATTTAAACAACAGTTCAAACCGAAAAATCAATCACAATGACCTGCAACCTGCAACTTAGATCCCTAATAAATACTGGTTGATTACATAATGCTAATCAGCTATCAATTTGCTTCCTGCAAGGCTGCAACTCATAGAAATTGTATATTTTACTATATTCAATCTCCTAACCTCGTTCAAGTTTACTTGAACTCGAAATTCTGCCTAAGAAAGCTAAAACGATACATTAATCAAAGTTGAACGACTTCTAATCGTAATGTCAATAAATTAAATTAAAGGAAAGTAAAAAATCTAACTAATTCCTATTTCAAACAGAACATATTATTAATTAAACTCACAAAAAACTTACCAGCATGAAACCGAGAGATTGTAGGATGTTCAAGAATGAAATCACATAAATCAATCCTCCCAAACATGTATGCACCTTTCTTCGTCCTAACAAAATTTTCAAAATAAATCAAATTAAACGAATTAAATTCAATATAATGCATCAATCAAATGAATTGAAGAGAGAGAAAGACAAGAAGAGAGAGAATACACGTCATAATGATCGATAATTGCGCCATCTTTAAGAACTTCGAGGAAGAAAGGAAGAGCAGGAGCTTCACTCCATGGAGGAACGGAGTAAGGAACTGAAACTGGAACTTTCTCCTTTACACTATTCGAAGACGACTCCAATGGCTTCTTCTCTGAGGCATCGGAAGACGAAGGCGGCGGAAGTTCGGCGACGGAAATCTTAGGGTTTGGCGGAGGAGCCATTGATGAATCCTTTGGAGCTTCTTCGATTTCTGCTGAAGAAGACGAAGTAGGAGATGAAGTGGTGGTTTCAATGGCGGCGTCTGAGGATGGCGGCGGTGGAGGAGGAGGCGGATCCATGGTGGTGGAAGTGGAGGTTGTCGCCATTGTCGAAAGGGAGGGGAGAGAAATTCCTCCGTAAACAAAATAAACGGATTTCTGTTTAAAATTTTTATTATGGAGTATTTTGGGCTGTTACTTTGGGTTTTGATTGCAGGAAGACTTGTTTCATACGGAGTAAAATTGTGCATTATATTTCGAGGCCGCCTTAAAGTAATTTTCGTGAATGATAATTAAGTTTCGCTTATCATAGGGCAAACCAAGGTAAATTTTTATTTCAAGTAGCGAATGTAAAACTACTACCACAACTGATTTTGCTCATTTTTATCGTTAAGTTTACAGTTTTGCCCTTGTGATGAATAAGCGGGATAACCTTAGATTTTTTTCATATTTTTTCCTTTTTTTCTTTGTTATACTCCAATATTGAGTATCACATGTGAAATTAATTTGTTAATTGAAAGTTATCCAACATACTATCTATTTTTTTTTTTTTTTGAGAAAAGAACATGCTATCTATTTCTAAAAGAACATTAAAAATTATTGACATATTACGAATTACTTCATATTTAATTACTCCATACTGCAAATTACTTCGTATTTAATTACTCAAAAGATATATTACTAGTATTGAGTTCTTTTTTGGTTTCAAAGTGGATCAAATGAAACCATCTTACCCTCAAATGAAACCATCTTACCCTCAATTAGTAAAATTGCAATCATTGAAGAATTGGCAAATTTTGTTAAATCAAATACTTCCCACAAATTAATTTGTTTGACCTAGACTAATAACAAAAACAGGAGATTTGAAACTCTTCTATCAAACTAACTACAATCATACAAGTAATATTTACATGAATTACATCTATTGATCATTAAAGATCGAAATTGTACACCCTCTGTTTTTAAAAATTTTTGGTGATTGTCTCACGCAAAAGTTAAAACAGAAAAAAATAAAAATAAAAAATAAATAGAAACAAATACTAGTAGAATATCAAACAAAAAAATGGCTGGAAACAACTGTGAATGCATATCAAAAGAAACGCAGAATTCTAATAATGGAATTAGGAAGGATCAATTACATACGTAGTCACACTAGCACAATCAATTCCATCGGATAAGTTTCATACTACAAAACTGAGATTTACACTAAATAAATAACTCTCCAACTTTTGATTTACACTCTTTTCATAATTCAAATCTGGCAGAGTGGTTAGCTTTTAATCTTTCCAGGGACTCAACTTGGAAAAACATATTTGCAGTTGCCATTTGGCAGCTTTTAATCTTTGTTTTTTATACAATCTACTTTCAACAAGTTCTTGGTTGATTATCTTTTCTCTCTAAATTTAAAGCAGGGAACTATGGATAGACCTTCTTCTAGTGCTCCAGTTACCAGAGTCTGGGGCTCTCCTCAAAAGGGTTTCTTCAAATTAAACACTGATGGTTCTTGGATTGGACTTGATAATGCTGGTGGGGGAGGGGTCATAAGGCGTGACAAAGGTCTCTGGCAGGAAGGATATGCCATAAACTTCAATGCTATGAGTGGAGCTGCTGCTGAATTATTAGCTATCAGGGAGGGTCTACTTACAGCTTGGAAAAGGGAAATCAAGCACTTAGAACTAGAAACAGATGCTGATGCTCTGTGCAAGATGTTGAAGGATCACGATTCTTTTAAGGATCGTGATCTAGGAAATATTATAAGGGATGTTGCTTCCCTTTTGGATAGGAACTGGACTGTGATTATCTTCCATGCAAGCAGAACTGTGAATCAGATTGCTGACTGGCTTGCTGCAATTGGAAGATCAAAGGTCAAGAAGGGTGAGAAGGAGACCTACTATTACCCTCCTGCAGTCATCTTTGAGAACTATGCAGCAGAAATCCCAGACCTCACCTCTGCTACTTAATCTGCTACTGCTTGTGACTGCTGTAACACCTCTAGCTGCAATTGTGCTAGGAAATTTATTGTGAACTATCGGCTAGTTTATATTTCTGCCTTTACTGCTTTAATGTGTAATATAACTAAACTTCAAGGTACGCTTTGGGAAGCATAGCAGTGCTCTCACCTACCCTTCTTTTGTGCAGGTGGTTTATTCCACCTTGATGTAATATAATATATTTCCCTTTTGCGTAAAAAAAAATACAAAACTGAGATTAATGCAGAAGCATTATCTCACACAAAACAAATACTTCTATAATTTCACATTTATACTAGAATTAAAAATGAAAACTACTAAACAAATAAGCAAAGAGTTTGAATACTCATTTTTTTTTTTTTTACACAAGTCAGCAAATGGTTGTTGACAAATATCGATATACTCCATAACTACGACGGTGAAACCTGGTAAATACGATGGTGGAAGTGGAACCTGGTAACTAACGATATTGGAAGTGGAACCTGATAGCTACGATGGTGGAACCTGATACGCAGATTGCACTTTCTTTTCCAACATAGAGACATATTTGTCAAGCATTGAAATTACAGCTTCAAATTCTGTCACTTGTTGATCTATAGCATCGATCTGCTGAATGTACCCTTCAAAATGACCACCCTTGTGCTTTAATTGTTCCACAAACACCCTCAAGCCAGAAGCAACATCGCCATAATTGTTATACTCTTCCGCAACTTTAAGATTCATCTTCTCCAAAAGTTCAAGTAGGTTGTTTGATCCCTACACCATTGGAACAATTTTTGAACTTTAGACGTTAAGCACCATATACAAAAATTCAAAGGTAAAAACAAACATATCCCAACTTTTAACTCATTTTTTGGAAATCATGGTTATACTTCATAATAACAAGTACTTCATACTAATATAAGCTAGCTAATTTAGATCAACATAAAATTAGTATGAATATACAAAGTATATTGTGATTTTAAATTTATCATAAGAGCTCATAACTACGATACAAGATCGAAATCAATCGTTGCAATCTACAAGGATCAACCCCTTAACTCAAACGACAAATTATAGAGGTAGTATCATTGTATGAATACACTTTCATGTTGGTCCAAGAGAAGAGATCCGAAATGGATAAGTCTGGAAAACAAGCCATTATACTGCCTCACTTCCTAATCCACGGGCTATTGTTGAGATGAATGAGATCTAACAATGCCAATTTCTTCTCAAATGCATCCAACAGATACCCAATCAACAAACCAAATCATGTAAACTTCAATAATTTGCTCAATTTATATATTGCAACAATACTACAACTACTACTACAGCAACAACAACAACAACAACAACAATAAAGCCTTAGTCCCAAAATGACTTGGAGTCGGGTTGGCTAACATGGATCGTCATAAGTAATACAAAGTAGTTGGTAAAGAAATGAAGCACAACAATATAACCAAAAATTAATCAACAATTCCAGAAATTACTTGCGCGCAATTACCACCAATCCATCACTATACGAATATCATCATCATTATACGAACTTCATCAACCAATAAACTTAATTCCAATCATCAATTCAAATCAATTTTCGAGAATTTGATAAACCCTAGATCAACAAAGAGTTTAGTAATCCTACAACTTTTCTATGAACTACTGCTGTTTCAATGCTAAATACTAAAACAGCAAAATAAATGAAAAATAAAAAGAGGGAAAAAGTGAACCTGAAGCTCGGATTTGATCATGGTAGAAACACCATTAAAGAGATCGTCAAGAGCATCAGAAAGTTCGTCAGGTTGGGCTTGTTGTTCCTTACTCACCTCATTTTCCGCCATTATTGAGCTTGAAGTAGCAGAAATTGAAATCACAGTGACAAATTTGGAAGATGAAAAAGAGGAGAGAGAAAGTGAGAAGAGACAGTGTGGTGGAATGGTAGATGGAGGTTTAGGCAACCATGTTTGGAATTTTAACTTTAAAATAATATAAAATAATAATAATAAATAAATAAGAAGGCATTTGGGCTTCTGGACCATCGGTTTGGGCTTAATATTGCAGTCAAGTGTCAATTTAGATGGGTATGTTGTTTTGGGGGGAGATTCGAACTTTCGAACCAATAATCTATTTTACACGGACCTTGGTTATAGAGCCTTGACGTTTGCTAAACATTCTCATAACTGGAATATGTTTAACAAGGAAATGTAATTGACATGAGCAAAGATGTGAAGAAGATTTTATCCATTTAAACCTCGGAAAATGGTTTCGACCTAATTTTGAACAGTCTCCGTCATCTCAGCAATAGTCATAAACTTTTAATTGTATATTCGAAAAAGACCTTGTATCACATGAAGCATCATCACTGACATCCTCAATTCTATCAATGGTCCCATCACATGTTTAAATGTAAGTTGATAAACCTTATTTGCGTTGTCCTTACTAGTTGTAATAAATTAAAGGTAAATGTCGTTAATGACCTTTGTTGGTGTTGTGTAACGACTTTTTATGCCTATAGTAACTTATGTTATTTTCCTTTCGATTGTTGTAAATTCATTTTAATTAGTGTAATTTCATTCGTTTATAAAATAAATAAAAAATTCCAAAACAAAACTTAGAAACAATTGATACTCTACAAGGTTTGTGTGTGAAATTAATATTTGAGAAATTAAAGGATAAAGGAAAACTAATACTCCGTAGTTTTTAAAACAAGTTTACTTTAAGCTCTTATAAAGCCCGTTTTACTCCATAATTGAACGATCATATAAATGTCCACCCCATTAATTTATTAGACAGATCCAAGTATCTAATGGCAGGTTATGGATTTGAATAGGGGGCTCCAAAGCCTCGAACCCTTCTATCCATTGGAGAGCACTCAACGTTCACCATTAAAGTGCAGTTCTCCTATGAACCTAATCCCCCATTGAAGCAGCTTCTGAGATAAGTTGTTTGGTTTTTGTTATCATCATATCAATTTCACAATCTAATTTAATTGTCAATGCATTAAGTGTAGAGTTCGAAAATCTGAACAATTGCTCCTAAATTCTAAGAGTATGAAACATCATAACCAAAAGAAAAGAAAATTATGAGCCTAATTTGATTATTGAATCAAATATCCTTAAAATTATGGATTTTTCGAGATAATCCAATAGCCCAAATTAGGGATTTAAATTTATTTTTATCTTTGACACTTGATTTTTCACATGTAGTGGATTGATTTCGAGTGAAGCCCATAATTGGGGCTTTTCCGTTTGTCAACTCTTGAATAAAGTTTTGACCTTTGACATTTGATTTTCTATAAGTGGTGGATTAATTGAACTAAGTAATCTCACTGAAGCCCAAAATTAGTGGATTTTAATCTGTCTCTGTTTTTTTGAATTATTACAGTGAAATTAAGCTGAAAATTATGGTTAAAACTTGAATTCTTGCGATATATGCTGTTTAAATTATCCACTTGCATTGTACTTTTTCCACTTTCTCTCTCTAACTTTTGTCTAGAAACTAAACTAAACTAAACTGTTTGGCATAAGCGGGTGACATCTTATACACTTATCCTTGTTTAACTTCAAAAGTTTAAATACGAAGTAGTAGTTTCAGAGATATGCACTTTCTGAAGTAGTTATGTGCAAGTCTGCAAGATGGTTCAATACCTCAATGGTATATTCAATATTGTGAGTTACCACCAACTCTTCTTTTACATCAGTCAGTTATAAAAGACATAATCCTATTGTAAAAATTACACAAAATTTTGTGAATTCTGGGCAAATATAATCCAATGCCCCTTTTTTCTAGGTACACAACCAGTTGAGACCTATACAACAAAACACTATGATGTTGGTTCAGGACTTGGCATGATCATGAAGGCTTTGGAATCAAAGATCTCACATTGCTGTAAATGGCAATCACATCTGCTAACACAGCAACAAAGATCAAGAAGACTGCTAAGATTGTGTCCTTCGTCGTTGCTATTCCATGACGGTCCCTGAAACAACAAAAGAGGAGCAAATTCCATAAGGGTCATCCGAGGTTCAACGATTCTTTCATTATGAAATAATTATTAGAGATTGTTATGGTAATGCCACATGCACACGGGTCGTTAGACTAATCAGGATGAGCCATTGTGCCTTGTTACATGTAGTCCTGGTTGGTAAAGCAATAAAGCCTAGTGTCACGTGCTGACTAATCCCCCTAGTCTTAAGCACGCTAGCCCACTAACTTCCCCCTATGGATGCTAGTCAAGGCTCAACCCCGAATTGCTCCCTAAGCAAGAATGTGCAACGAAAGCTAAGAGAATGTGAGAATGGGAGAAAGTTAACTTGGAATGCTTTGATTGCTTGAGAAAGAGTGGGTACAAGTGTTTTCTGAGATGCCTTAAATGAAGGCTGAGTCCCCTATTTATAGGGCTCTAAGCAATGGCCTAGAACCTTCCCTAACCTCCTCAAATGGAGGGTTCTAGATCCCATCCTTTCTAGAGATTTCTATACAATTCCTTGAGGACATTCCTCCTATGTACAAGATCCTAGAATGCTCTAGTCAATTCCAGTATTTACAAATGATCCAAGGACTTCCTAGGAGGTTCTAGAAGCTTCCGAATGCATCACGAGCTTCCTTGAATATTCTGGAACCTTCCAGGCCTCATCTTCAAAATCTAACACCACCATGGTGTTCATTGGGCCTAAAAACGGTGGACCCCCAAGTTTGGGCTCAATCGGACTTCATTTGGGCCCCCGAATGACCCATTATTGCGTTACTGTCACTTGGGTGTTTACTAGGGTGACAGCGCCTGAGCTAAATAAAGCTCTATAGGGGGAGGGTGCTTCTGGCCTAGCCAGCCACGCACCAAGGGCATTCCCCCTAGCCACGATTATGGCCTACTGCCCAATGACCCTAGTATGGGGTGGAGTGTGGGTCGTGACATGCTCCCCCACCCAAGTCTTGACGTCCTCGTCAAGGTCCCGACTCGAATACCTTGATCTTGTCCGCATGTTGCCATAAGTCCTCTTCCTTCTCCCATGAGGCCTCGCTGTCTGGGAGGCCCTTCCAACGGACAAAGTACTCGTTGTAGCTTGGCACACCTCGGCGCCTTATGATCCTTTTTGCCTCAATGCTCTCAATGTCCCTTTCAAATGATGCCACCACGGCCGTAGGTGCCCGGTGCGAAGTTCCCCTTGTCTGATCCTCCGGGTCGGCATGGTATGGCTTCAGCATGCTAACATGGAACACCGGATGTACCTTCAGCTTAGGAGGTAGCTCAAGCTTGTAGGAAACTTTTCCGACCTTCCTAATGACCGGGAATGGCCCTTCATACTTCCGCACTAGCCCCTTATGCACCTTGCGGAAGACTTTGAACTGATGTGGCAAGAGCTTTACCATGACTAGGTCGCCTTCTTGAAACTCCAATGGTCGTCGCTTTTTGTCGGCCCACTTCTTCATCTTCTTAGCGGCCTTGTTCAAGTAAGCCTTGGTAATATCAAGCTGCTCGTGCCAACCCTTAGCTAATCTATAGGCAGCGGGGCTGCTACCCGTGTAGCCCGATGCAACTGCTTGTGGCGTCAAGGGTTGTTGGCCCATGACGATCTCGAAGGGGCTTTGTTGTGTTGCCTCGGACCGCTGCAAATTGTAGGAGAATTGGGCAATATCCATGAGTTTTGCCCAATCTTGCTGATTGGCACTCACGAAGTGCCTCAAGTAGAGCTCCAATAAGGCATTCACCCTTTCGGTCTGCCCATCGGTTTGTGGGTGAAAGCTAGTGGAGAAGTGAAGACCTGACCCTAAGAGTTTAAAGAGCTCCGTCCAAAACTTTGCTGTGAATCTAGGGTCACGGTCGCTGATTATGCTCTTTGGCAAGCCCCAATATTTCACCACATTCTTGAAGAACAACTTGGCGGCTTGCTCACCCGTGCAATCTTTGTGTGCCGGTATAAAAGTCCCATACTTGGAAAAGCGATCAACTACTACCATAATCGAGCCAAACCCCTCTGACGTGGGTAAGGCAGAGATAAAATCCATTGAGACGCTTTCCCATGGCCTCTCTGGTATGGGTAAAGGCTCCAAGAGTCCTGCTGGCACACGCTGCTCTACCTTGTCTTGTTGACACACAAGACACGTCTTTACATAGGCCTCTATATCATCCCGCATATGAGGCCAGTAGTATACCTCCTCCAAGAGTGCCATTGTCCGCTGTATTCCAGGATGACCAGCCCATAGTGAATCGTGACACTCCTTCAAAATGTCGCGCCTAAGGTTGTCCCACTTAGGCACATAGATGCGACGTCCGACGGTGTAGAGTATCCCATCCTCTACCCAGAACCGTCGGGTTTTCCCTTCGTTAGCCAAGTCCATCAAACTCTTGGCCATCGAATCTTCCTTCAAACCATCCTTGACTCGATCAAGGAGGGTGCTAGCTGTACTACTCATACTAGCAAATATAGCCTTGCGGCTCAGAGCATCAGCAACTACATTCACCTTCCCTGGCTTGTACTCCATAGCGTAGTCGAACTCAGCCAGGAAGTCTTGCCATCGAGCTTGCTTGGGGCTAAGCTTCTTTTGATTCTGAAAGTAGCTCGTTGCGACATTGTCGGTATAGATGATGAACCGACTCCCAAGCAAGTAATGTCTCCAGACACGCAAGCAATGGATGATAGCCGTCATTTCCTTATCATGCACCGGGTATCTCCTTTCAGTGTCATTGAGTTTACGTGATTCATAGGCCACTGGATGCCCTTCTTGCATGAGAACTCCTCCGATAGCAAAGTCTGAGGCATCAGTGTGTAACTCGAATGGCTTTGAGTAGTCGGGCAGTGCTAACACGGGCTCCTTGGTGACAGCCTCCTTCAAGTCATCAAAGGCCCCTTGGCACTTGTCGCTCCAACACCATTGTGCCTTTTTCTTCAACAGATCAGTCAATGGTGCTGCCCGTGCTGAGTAGCTCATGATGAACCGCCTATAATAGTTGGCGAGCCCAAGGAAAGAGCGTAGCTCCGACACGTTCTTGGGTTCCTCCCACTCCCTGATGGCTTGCACCTTGTTATGCTCCATCATTATCTTTCCGGTTTTGATACGGTGTCCCAAGAATGACACCTCCTCTTGTCCGAACGAGCACTTCTCTTGCTTCACATAAAGCTCGTTCTCTCGTAGGACCTGGAACACCTGTCTCAAATGCTCCACATGGTCTTGTAGGTTGTCGCTATATACGACGATGTCGTCGAGATAGACGACTACAAACTTATCAAGGAAAGGCCGGAAAATTTTATTCATCAAGGTGCAAAAGGTAGCAGGGGCGTTGGTGAGTCCAAAAGGCATCACCAAGAATTCATAGGAACCATACCTGGTCACGCATGCTGTCTTCGCCTCGTCCCCTTCGGCAATGCGCACCTGCCAATACCCCGATCGCAGGTCTAGCTTGGAGAAGTACCGTGCTTTGCCAAGTCGATCGAATAGATCGGCGACTAGCGGGATTGGATATTTGTTCTTGACAGTGATCTTGTTGAGAGCCCGATAGTCGATACACATGCGCAGGCTGCCATCGTGCTTGCGTTGAAACAGCACTGGTGCTCCAAATGGCGCCTTCGAAGGCCTGATGAACCCTGCTTCCAGCAGCTCCTTTAGTTGCTTCCTCAATTCTTCGAGCTCTGGTGGGGCCATGCGGTATGGTGCCATAGCTGGAGGCTTAGTCCCTGGCTCCAGCTCGATTTCATGGTCTACCTCCCTCCTAGGAGGTAGCCTCTTGGGCAACTCCGGAGGCATCACATCCTTGTACTCCTCAAGGACTCCGGAGATCTCGGATGGAACCTCACCCTCATGGGGCTCCTCCTCGACCAATGCAGCCAAGAAAGTCTCTTGTCCCTTCTTGATCCCCCTGGATACTTGGATTGCCGAGATTGTCTTGGCTTCGACTTGTTCCCGAGTAACGGGGACGGACCATGCCCCTTGATCCCTCTTGATCATGATTGATCCGTCCTCTTCGAAAGAGAAGGGCCTCACTGTGTCAATGAACTCAAGGCCCAACACTAAAGAGAAGTCGTCCATATGAACGACCGTGAGATTTATGGTGCCACTCCATTGTCCCAGACAAATGGGCACCTTGTGCGCCACACCAAGGATAGGAACGGGCGAGGTATTGACCGTCTTGATCCTCCCTGGTTCCTTGGTGTACTTGATCCCCAACTTCATTGCTTCCTTCTCTGTAATGAAGTTGTGTGAGGCACCACAGTCCACGAGCGCCTTAGAAGCTCTCCCATTTACTAATGCATCTACAAACATTAGTGAGCCCTTCGGGCGAGGTAGTGTGCTTACCTTGACCACTTTGGTGCTCTCCTCAGCCTCTGATGTGGCCCGTACACTACCAAGGAGGCGCAGCGACCCCATCTGTGTATCGTCCCCCGACGATCCTTCGCCCGAAGCTATGATGGCGCTGAGCTTCTGTCTTCCAGGGCAGTCCCTTGCCCAATGCGGCCCTCCGCATAAGTAACAGCCCCTTTGGCTGGGCTTGTCTGAGGAAGAAGACGATGACGACCCCTTCGCCTTGTCTTTCTTCACTGTTTTGTTGCTACTGGTGCTGCTTCGATCGGTGGGCTTGGCTCCCCCACCTTTTCCCTTACTGCCTGTGCTGCGTCCATCCTTCCTTGAGTCCCTATAGTCAACCAAGGACTCAGCAGCTGCGATGGCTTCAGCGAGCGTTTGAACGTTCCTCCTTTCTACCTCTTGCTGAGCCCATCGTTGCAACCCTCCAATGAAGTAAATGAGTTGTGCAGCCTCTGATAACTCATCGATCTCGAGCGCGAGAGTTGTGAATTGCTTAATATACTCCTTGATGGTGCCGCTATGCTTGAGTTCACGCAGCTTCATCATGGAGATCTTTGCTGCATCATGTGGACGGAATTGCTTCTTGAAGTCTTCTTTGAATTCCTCCCATGTGCGGATGGTGAAGGTCCCATTCTTGATGTCTAGCTCCCGTCTTCTCCACCAGAGAATGGCATCGTCACCAAGATACATGGTGGCAGCATTAATCTTGGAAGTATCCTCTTCTATGGGTATAGCCTCAAAATATCGCTCCATGCTCCATAGGAAATTGTCAATCTCCCGGGCATCCCTTTTTCCATGGTATTTTTGAGGCTTAGGGATTTCCACCTTAGGACCGGTTTGAATAGTGACGCCCCCGGTCACTGCGGCCCTTCGTAGCAACGTGAGCTCCTCCTTTAGGAACTCGTTTTCCTTCTTCAAAGCAAGGAGTTCCCCCGTGAACTCTTCACGCATCTTCGCCATCTCGCCCATCATCTTCTCAAAAGCCTTATCAGCGAGTGTTTGAGCATCAAGGGATACTTCCTCTAGACGGTTGTCTAATTCCCCTAGTTGTCCCTTGAGCGAAGTAACCTCGTTTTCGACCTTGCCGACGGAATCCGTCATGTCGCAAGCAGCAACTTCGGCCTTGGTCGACCTCTCATCAACCTTATTCACTCGCTTCTCAAGCTTTTGGACAGCTTGCATAATGACCTCAGGCGTATAGCCTTCGGTGATCTGTGAGGCACTAGCGTCCTTGCCGTCCTTGCTCTTTGCCATTCTTTCTCCTTCGTTCACGTCTTGCTAACAAAGCTTGACAGCACTATAGTCCCTCCGCGACCGTAGCTGCTCTGATACCACGTTGTCACGTGCTGACTAATCCCCCTAGTCTTAAGCACGCTAGCCCACTAACTTCCCCCTATGGATGCTAGTCAAGGCTCAACCCCGAATTGCTCCCTAAGCAAGAATGTGCAACGAAAGCTAAGAGAATGTGAGAATGGGAGAAAGTTAACTTGGAATGCTTTGATTGCTTGAGAAAGAGTGGGTACAAGTGTTTTCTGAGATGCCTTAAATGAAGGCTGAGTCCCCTATTTATAGGGCTCTAAGCAATGGCCTAGAACCTTCCCTAACCTCCTCAAATGGAGGGTTCTAGATCCCATCCTTTCTAGAGATTTCTATACAATTCCTTGAGGACATTCCTCCTATGTACAAGATCCTAGAATGCTCTAGTCAATTCCAGTATTTACAAATGATCCAAGGACTTCCTAGGAGGTTCTAGAAGCTTCCGAATGCATCACGAGCTTCCTTGAATATTCTGGAACCTTCCAGGCCTCATCTTCAAAATCTAACACCACCATGGTGTTCATTGGGCCTAAAAACGGTGGACCCCCAAGTTTGGGCTCAATCGGACTTCATTTGGGCCCCCGAATGACCCATTATTGCGTTACTGTCACTTGGGTGTTTACTAGGGTGACAGCGCCTGAGCTAAATAAAGCTCTATAGGGGGAGGGTGCTTCTGGCCTAGCCAGCCACGCACCAAGGGCATTCCCCCTAGCCACGATTATGGCCTACTGCCCAATGACCCTAGTATGGGGTGGAGTGTGGGTCGTGACACTAGGCTCTTCAATCTGTGCTACACAAATTCTATAGCATGACCTTCTGTGTGCAGACATGAAAAACTTTTAAGAGGAAAAGGTAAGGATACTCAGCTTGAGCAGATTTATACTATATCACAAATCTTGAACATCAAAATCAGAGTTACATGATTAACAATTTATAATCGAAAACAACATCACCAACATCAAGAAGATTACGTACTTGAGGACGATGGAAGCAGGAAATATAAATAGGAGCAAAGATCCAGATGAGGCTCCAGTAAATTCAAAGGCCTGCCAGATACTAGGGATGAATATAGCTCCATACAAGATCACAGACATCAATGTCAACGTGACAAACGTAAATCTCCAATTATCTGTCGCCAGGGGCCTTGCATGACGAAACATTAGGCCATCAAAATTTAGTCTAAGGGGATAGAAGATAACAGGGAAGACAAGTATGATATGACCCGCATAGCTAACACGGACGATGTTGTTCAGCAACGAACTGTAGGGAACGCCAAGGTCAGTGTCAAAGTTGGAGAGAATATCGGAAGCAGTGGAGTTTGCAAAGAGCAAGAACCCAAATAAGCCTGTTAGAAGGTACACTATTCCAGAGAGTGAAAGGGAAGTCCTAACTACTGCTTGCATCTGGCATGGATCTTTCAGTTCATTTTGAATCGGATGAACTGCAAAGAAAGATATCTGAATATCAGAGGATCATTTTGCCAATTCAAGTTCAATAAGTATGCAGTTTTCAAGACATGAAAAGTTGATATAATAGACCAATGATTAATTCGAGAATACTGTCCTCTTCAGTTAAAAAAGTAAGTACTTAGATGTTATATATAACAATTGGGAATGACCAAGCGCCATTTCATATCAAATTAATAATTCTGAGTGAAGTTGTTATGTTGATGAGATCAGATTTTCTTACCATTGAAGTGGCAAAGGTATGCACAAACAAGAACAGGTACAGCAGTGAAGAGATTCCAAAACGATTCAAAGCTGTTGATTAGCGGAAACCATGCAGGCTCTTGTATAGTTCCCTTTACTAGCTTGAAAGCTGTGATTGCAATGACGACGACTATAAAGAGCACTGCAAGTGCAACTGCTACAGCTGAAGTGTATCTTAATGAATCTGCAACCATCATAACAAAGAATAATGCAATCTGCCAATTCAATCTTCAATTTACTTCATCAATTTTTATGGTCATAATTCAATAATATAGTTACTAGAAAGGTTCTCTATCGCTAAATTCAACTTAAATCCCTATTGTTGATTCTGTAAGAGCAAGACGTTACTCACCTATGCGCTTACACCATATCAAAGGCATGAATGCAAATAGAGTAAGGACGAACAGCACAAATGCACGCCCTGTCCACCATTGTTGTCCAAACCCATCTTCTAGTACACCCAGGTGATGAACCCCACTTGAAGCAGTTGATCCAGAGAGCACATCCTCTTAATTAAGACATTAACCAAACAGGTGATTAGACTCAGACATGCTATGATTCTATAATTTTGTTAACAAAACAATTTTGCGGTTAATCTTACCGATTATGATCAAATAAATGATGCAAGTGCCGATATTGTTGATAACAACACAAAGCTGCACTAAGAACTTGCCAATTTTACCAAATGCATCTTCCATGACAGAAGAATAAGAAAATGAACAAGATGCATCGCTGAACCGAATTAAGAACTCAATTGAGGCCTCAGTCAAAAATCCGCCAATTATAATCAAAATAACACCAGGAATAACACCTAATACTTTGATAGCAGCAGGTAAGCTCATGATTCCAGCACCCACAATGGTGCATGACAAATTAAATACAGAACTACCATAAGAGGCTCTCTTGTGAGCCAATAAAGGAATTCTTTCATCTTTTAAGACAATCGAGCTACTCTTTTCAAAACTACTTTCAATGTCCTGAACAAAAGTCATCCTGTTGTCTATGAAGATACAAAATTTAGAACTAAATTACAGAATCAATGGAAGTCTAGAATTATAAAAACCAAGAATATGAATGAAAAAATTAGTTCTAACTTCTGAAATATGCTAACAGTCAGGATCAGAAAGAAATGTTTATTCCAAACATGAATGTCGAGATCAGCAAAGAGAGAAGCTAAAATATGCTCGGAATGAATTTAGTTTCTTGTAAAATCATGAATATATATGGAATTGGTAGGAATAAAAAAAAGAAGAAGAAGAAGATGAAGACAGAATACAGTAGCAGGGAAAAATATTGTCAACATCTTTTATTGCTTCTCCTACCGGCACTACAGCATAGTTAGCACGTTGAGAATTAAAGGAAGAACAGGCCTTGTGTCAACACCTTTGATTACTTCTCATGCCAGCACTACAGTTTAAGTATCCAAGGTAAACCTCCTAAGACCTTGCTTAGATACATACAAAAAATGACACAAGGGAGAAAAGAAGAGAGATAATGCAATCGTTTACAGTTAGAAAAATAATTACCAGTAATGAACATATTGACAGTATTCTGAACACTTTTCTGCTACATACACACAGTACAGTTATTGGAGTTTTAACCCACTGGAGCAAATGCTACAGATATGGCGAAACAACAAACTCCCCCCCCCCCCCCCCCCCCCCAAAAAAAAAAAAAAAAAAAAAAAAAACAAAAAACTGCGGGCTTTCCCATTTCCTATTAAAAATTGAAATAAGGCAAAGCACCATTTTGAGGAGTAGCACAAATAAAATAGAAGAACTAAAAGAAAACAAACATTTCAAAGTAAGGAAACCGCATTGCTGTATATAGCCACCAGATCCGAAAATACAGCAAGAATGATCAAACCCCAGGAAATAATCTTGTCTCTCCTTGTTGAGATTCCGAGATGGTCCCTGGATATAGACAACAAACAGATAAAGATCAATGGCAGTAATCAAAAGTATGATTTGTTCATAATTCATACTAAATTATTGCCTACAAGACTAGTTAAACCATCATATGTCCAAGGAAACAAATTGTTCCACAATGATAATTCATTTTCTGTAGAATAAAGCTCTTGGGAAAAACAGAATAGAAAAACAAACAACTTTTCTAATAAATCAACCAAAATTGCTGCATATGAGGAAAAAACTTTTGAAAATGTTCTACAATTGTCATCAGTGACAAAAACTTCACTAGTAATCTTCGAAAAAGTTCAGACTTAGCAATTTAGCATCATTATTCCAATTGAGGTGATTATACTTATGTTTAATTAGATCAAGCAACACATATATACTAACATAATAAAACATACTAAGATTACTAACCTCAGAACAATAGAAGCAGGAAATATGAACAAGATCAAGGCTCCAGCTGTTGCCCCAGTAAACTGAAAAGCTACCCAAATACTGGGAATAAAAATAGCTCCCAGCAGGATAACAAGTATTAAAATCAGTGTGATAATGGCAAATGCAGATTTCCGAGTATCTGAAGTCAGTGGAATGGCTGAGTTGTATACAAGGCCGTAAAAGTTAAGCCGGAGGGCATAGAAGACAACTGGAAATACCAAAACAATGTGGGCTGCATAGCTGAGACGGACCATAGCATTTAAAACTGAGCTATATGGAATACCAAGGTCGGAGTCAAAGTTGGAGAGCATGTCAGAAGCAGTCGAATCTCCAAAGAGAAGAAATCCAAATAGCCCTGTCATTATGTAGATTGTACTGCAGACAGATAGAGAAGACTTCACCACCGCAGGCATCTGAGATGGATCTTGTAGCTCATTCCGTATTGTATGCACTACAAAAGGAGCCACACAGAGAATTTCAGTATAAAAATGGGTATTACATGAATTTAGCCTCATTTTCAAGGGTAAATGGACATGCATGAAATTACATCAAACAAATAAAAGTGATTCTCAGATCATTAGAACTAAGCTCAGAATTTGTTTCTTCGACAGGCCATGGTCAAACAAGTTAGCATCTTATAATATCCACATTTATTGAGGGGACTAGAATCTAATAGGAAATTTCCATTGAAGTCCAGAGGATGCATCAGTATAACAAATGACTTTTTGAAAGTGCAAAACTGACTCCGAAAAAAGCTTTAAGATTTTACCATTATAGTGGCAAAGGTATGCACAAACAAGCACAGGAACTGCAGTGAATAGATTCCAAAAGGATGCAAAATCATTTATGCGAGGAAAGAGTGCTGGTTGCTTTATTGTTCCCATTGCCAGCTTGTAGCATGTGATTTCGATAACAATAAGAATGAAGAGCACCGCCAACCCAACTGCAATTGCTGAAGTGTATTGCAGAGCCTCTACAGCCATAGAAAAAGCATGTATATGCATCAATGATTAAAAAAATATTTCAGAGTATATACCAGACGATGATATTGAGTAGATAAGAGAGTATTGCAACAAAAATTTACAACAAAATTCCAAAAAATCACTAACCCATACGCTTAATCCATGCTGTAGGAACCAATACAAAAGCAGTCAGAAAAATCAGCACAAAGGCACGGCCTGTCCACCATTGTTCTCCGAACCACTCTTCTAAAATACCAGAATGGTGAATACCACTTGTAGTTGACCCAGAAATCACATCCGCTTACATAATCAAACATGAAAAAAAATATCAGACAACTTATAGACAGGCATCTTGCACCTATATACAGCAATTATGAAGTTATAATATGGACCAAAGAAATTGCACAAGGCCAAGGACAATGGACTTATACCAATTATTATCAAATAGATTATGGTAATGCCAGTATTGTTGATGATAACACTAATTTGAAAAAAAATCTCTCCAAGCCTTCCAAAGGCATCATACATGAGCTGCCCATAGGTATAAGATCCTTCTTTTTCACTATAGCGAAGCAATATCTCAACGGAGTACTTTGTCAAAAATCCTGAAACTAAAATCAAAAGAACCCCTGGGATAATACCAAGTACTTTCATGGCAGCTGGTAAGCTCATAATACCAGCACCAACAATAGTGCATGACAAATTAAAGACTCCACTTAAATATGAAGCTGTATTAGCATCATCCTTTGTTATAATCAAAGGATGATCTTGCAACAATGGCACTTTTTCACTCTTTTGTTCTACGTCTGTGCCCTTTGGAGGATTAGTCTGTTGACTCTCAATATCAATACTCGTCATCTTTTATGAACTGATAATCAAAGGATAACAAGAATAAATGCAGGAGCAATCAAGAATGCAGTTATAGGTATATGACAAAAACTCAAGATAAACAACAAATTGATAGTTAGTTAACAATATATTTACAACAAGATAAACCAAAAAACATATACTTTGAGACTCAAATGTCTCAACAGTTCAGAAAAATGAGGTTTATGAACTAAGGCTTTGATGGTATAGCTTTTTATAAGATATACTAGCTACCACTCAAAATCCCCTCTTTCCTATAGTTGACAATCTGACACAGAGTTGCACGCCTCGCCGCGTACATCATGTTAGTCATCAACTGAAAGTGATATATATTGGATTTGACCTTGAATGGTTAGGCCATTTCAAATTTGACGTGTCAAGGGACTAAAAAGCCGCCATTATGGCTTTAAAAACGGGGAAAAAAACAAGGCAGCAGAACACTTCAAGTATGGCATACTTGGTGATTCTACATTTGAAAATGGCATTAAAGTGATATAATATTGGGCAAAAGTGGGATAGAGCACATCAAGGACTTTATTAATCTTAATATTAAAAACTAGTCTTGCCCTCAAAGGGACATTAGAAGGTAGCAACCATAGTTAATAAAATCCATTTACATTTCCCACACGCAAACATTGAGCAGGATAGCTGGTTAACTCCTAAATTGAGATACAAATTCTAGAATAAGTCATTCAGAAAGTTCAAAAGAATGTGTTTACATACATCATCAATTCATCATAAACGCGTATCAGGAAAATCTTTGCCTTGTTCCATCAGTTGGTTTAATAAGCAAGGCTGTGTTCAAGCCTCCAGAACACACACCCCACATTCTACCCCTTCGAAATTATCTGCTACAAGAACTACCATATAACTAAATAAGATCCACTTTAATTCGTCCCAAAGATACCAACTTTAATAACACATATTGATCCTAATTTATACCCTCATACATTGTAATTAGCAAATTATAGCAGTAAGACCAAAAAGTGTCTATATATATGCTAACACAGTTGGTTCTTCTAAAGTTTAATCTCCAAAGTTTTTACTGCCACACACATGGCTAGATGATTTCTTTTGTACAAAATGAGTCATTCTTCCCGGAATCAGCAAACGACCATCGTTGTATCTAGGTCTAGGTACACCCGGGTATATAATTGACAGATTGGGTCACCCCAACAGCGTGCTATTGCAGATGCATACTACGCTACAGAAAATCTACTACCATCATACAACAATCTACAAAATGTAGAAGCAATTCAAAGAATGGTGAATTCTACTTCAATTTGATTCCCAATCGCATTCACCAAACAACATATATAATCATAAAAGCAATCAATTAAATAACGCACAAATTCTATATAATTACATTAGCAAGCCAAGTATACTTTATATGAAGCAAATCACGTATAAAAAAATGCATAAGGAAAGACTATAGTAGAATTATACCATCAAATTAATAATCCGCAGCAAATTCTGCATAAATTTCCCAAAAGCATCATCCATGAGCTGCCCATTAATGTATACACTCCAGGTATTCCGGAAAATTAAGCAAAATTTATATCCAATTCAATCATGCATGTGCCCAAAAACCCAATGCTTCAAAGTTCAAACATGTTGTCACATTTGTTTATGGGGTTGGTAATACTCAAACCCATAAACAAATGGGGTTGGTAATACTCAAACCATGTCTATTGCCTAATTATTCTATCAACGTAGTAATAGAAAATAGTAGTAGCAACGAATATAAGGAAATTAGAATAATTAGTTGAGGTTGATGCACCTATGATTATGATTATGATTAATAGAGTATCTCAGGGAAAAAAATATTAAATTAAGCCAAGCTTAGCCTCATGAGTCATGAGGTAAACATTGTACATTTGTACATTATTTCAACTTGTGATTCAATTGATTAATCCTCACTAAAGACACTTTAAAGTGAATTTTTACCCTATTTTTTCATTTACTCAATTACTTGTTAAATCGAGTCAAATTGATTTGTAAGGAATTTAACCTAACAAGGTAGGGTTTTTTTTTTTTTTTGAAAAAACTGGCAACCTACAAGGTAGTTATTTTTCTGAAAATAAAAAAATAAAAAAAAAATAAAAAATAAAAAATAAAAAAAAAAATCCATAATTTTAATGTAAACTTATTGAGTATGTTTTACAAAAGATTAAAGTGTGCAACAGGCTGACTAAATAGAACCAAAACTAGATTAGACTCGTGTAATCCACGGATTGAAATAAATTATTAGAATGAAATAAATTGTTTCTATTTATTATTTTCCCGTACATACTTATAAATTAGATCATAAAAACGTTTCTTTCATCATAAATTACTATTTAACAAAATATAAAAATGAAAGTCAATCTAATCTAATCAAACCATATACATACGAATTTATATATTTAAGAGTTTGGAATACAAATTAAAAATACATGTAACTTAAATAAATTGAAGCGATGTAATAAAATAAAAATAAAAATTGAAGCACCTTGGAAATACTGCGAAAAAATGGTAACATTTAACGACAACATTAGTTCATTTTTGTATAACAAACATCCATATTATTATTACATGACTTCATAGCTAGGTTGCTTGCACAATCCTTAATTTACACACACACAAAACAGTTAAACCTTAAAAAAAAAAAAAAAAAAAAAAAAAAAAAAAAAAAAAAAAAACGTCGTAGTTACCTATAATGTTTTAGCTCAATATCAATTTTATTTATTCCAACAAAAAAAAATTTATTTATTTATTTATTGACACAGTCAAAGATTGAAATAAAAATGATTAAAAATAACCAATTCCTAAAAAAAAAAAAAAACAACCAAAAATATATATGACATTGCATTAGGCGGAATTTTTTTTTTTTTTTTTATGAGAGAGCAATAGTATACAGATTGAGGAGAGAATGATGTCAGCAATTTTCTATTTTAGTAATAGTTAATAATAGATTATAGGAAAATTTAACATAAACAGACAAACCTTTAAGCAATTCTCCCATATTGGACTAACCTTTAAATCTGCCCATATTAGACACAAGTTTAACATTTTTCTCCCAAAATCAACCCAAATGATCGGTGACATATACAATCGGTCATTTTTTTAATTTCTTTGATTTTTTTTTTTTAATTAAAAACCTTTAATTATTTTTTCAAATTAAAAAAATACAATTTAAAAAAAAAAAAAAAAACACTTTCCCCTCACCTCACTGCCAACACCCCCTCCTCCACCTCTCCTCCCTTTCCAGCCACCACTCCCCCTCCCCTTTCACCTCCCATTTTACAGTAGTCAAATTGAAGAGGTTGGATTGATAATGGTCAACTAATGGATACCGGCCATCGTGCTACAGACCTAATTAATGACCTCTTGAGGGAAAAAGTAGTGCTTTCTAAGCTTTCTTCAAAATTTTGATTCACGATGATAATAATTGGTATGGTGGCCCAACTCGATTATTTGGTGGCTGAAAACTAAAAATGAGAAATTGATGTAGAAAGAAAGAAGAATTGGAAGATTGAGAAATTAAGGGAAAATGGGATGATTTCGGAGGAAAGGTGCGGTGGTGGTTATGGGGTGGTGTGGGGTAGCTTTGCGGTGTGGACGCGAGTTGGGTGGGGTGGAATTTGGATCTTGGTGGTGGTGGTGAGAGGATGGTTATGCCAGGTTTCGGGTATGGGTTTTTGGATGGTTTTGGTGGGTTTGGTTGGTGGTTGGTATGGTGGTGTCGATGTTTTTGGTGGGTTGGTATGGTGGTTTGGTTGGTAGGTATGGTGATTTCGGTGGTTTTGGTTGTTGGTATGGTGGTTTCTGTGGTGGCTGTTGCTGGTGGTGTACATAGGTGGTGGTGTAGTGGGCGAAAGTGGTGGTGGTGAAGGTTAAGGTGTAGGTGGCGATAATTTCGGCAGCATTGTAGGTCGCCGGCGCCGAGGGAATTGGTTGGCCGCTGGTAGGGGAGGGGACTGGCTGTGGTGGAAGGGTGGTTTTGTTTCTTTTTTTTTTTTAAAAAAAAAAATAAAAAAATTATCAAAATTTAAAAATTAAAAAAAATAAAATTTCACCAACGATATAATGACAAGTGGAATTTTACCTGGTATAACAGGTAAGGTAACCTGTTTGATCCATTTTGGGAGAAAAATGTTAAACTTATGTCTAATATGAGCAGATTTAAAGATTAGTCCAATATGGGAGAACCGCCCAATAATTTATCTATTTATGTTAAATTTTCCTAGATTATATTTGGGTCAAATACTCAAATTATATACAGAGTAACCCTGTAAAATAAAATATATAGAGAGAGAGTAATGTTTCTTGCCGTTTTCCAAGTATCAATGGACCCCGTGAACCCGGGGTTCCCGCCATCCCTTTCTAAAACCCTAAAATCTCATCCTCCCTTTCATTTCTTCCAAACCCCCGCCTTCTTCCTCTCTTAAACCCCCTCTTTCTCTCTCCTCTCAATCCCTATTTTTCTCTTCAATCTCCAATCAATCAACAATCAATTATGGATGCTCAGAAAGTGAAATCCGACTTAGTTTTAATCTTGGATTTCGGTTCCCAATACACCCACCTCATCACCCGAAGAATCCGGTCACTTTCCGTTTTTTCTCTCTGCATCTCCGGCACCTCCCCTCTCAAATCCATCACCGACTTAAACCCACGTGTAATCATCCTCTCCGGTGGCCCCCACAGTGTTCACGCGCCTGACGCGCCGGTATTCTGTGACGGGTTCGTCGATTATGTCGAAACCAGTGGCGTTCATGTTCTGGGTATCTGTTATGGATTACAGTTGATTGTGCAGAAACTTGGGGGTTTGGTTAAGGTTGGTGATAGACAAGAGTATGGAAAGATGAATATTGAGGTGATTTCTGAGAATAGTGCCTTTTTTGGGAGTAGGATTAAGGGGGATAAGCAGGATGTTTGGATGAGTCACGGTGACGAGGTTTCGAAACTTCCTGATGGGTTTAAGGTTGTTGCAGTCAGTCAGCAAGGTGCTGTTGCTGCTATTGAGAATCCCTCTAGAAAGTTTTATGGTCTTCAATATCATCCTGAGGTAAATTTGATGAAAAAAAGTTGAATTTAATGTTTAGTTGATTGTTTGCTGTTAATCTTTTGATTAATTGATTTAATTGGTCTTTGTTATAAAGTTGTTGCTGATTAATTTAATTTGATTTATCATGCAAAGGTGAAATTTTTATATCGAGGTGTTTTGCCCTTTTGCTCTGTAGTGAGATGCTCTGTGTTAAAATTATGATTGGCAACTTTTGTATGTATTTCAGTTAATTGTACTGTAATATGTAAAAAAGGTTCAATTGGGGGGAATATGACTTGAAGAATGATTTTGATAGTTTGTGCTGAATTTCTTATACATGTATAGTTGTGTGATGTGACCTTGTAAAAGCTATTGCTTGGGCCTGATTTCGGGTTTTGTTAGAGAAGAATGTTTGCTGTGAATGGGAGTTCTTAACTTGCTGATCAATGGGTGTTTTTTGTAAGTTTTCTGTGGTTTTAGTGTTGTCAAGTGTCTGGTAGTGAGTAACAAGGTTTTTGAACTTACTATAGGTTACACATTCGACTCAAGGGATGAAAACATTGCGGTATTTTCTTTTTGATGTTTGTGGGATAAGTGCCGACTGGAATATGGAGGATGTATTGAATGAAGAAATTAAAGTTATCAAGGAAACTGTAGGTGCTGATGATCATGTCATTTGTGCTTTATCTGGTGGTGTGGATTCTACTGTCGCTGCTACTCTTGTTCATAAGGCGATAGGGGACAGACTTCATTGTATTTTTGTAGACAACGGCTTGTTAAGGTGAGATTTTTCACTAATTTCTGTTACAAGGGTAGTTAGAATTAGGTTATATATCCTGACACCATAGATTCTAGCAGCATTTTTTTTAGGCCTTGATCGTAGTTTATATAATGTTTTTGTAGGTATAAGGAGAGAGAACGTGTGATGGATACCTTTGAGGAACACCTTCATCTCCCTGTCACTTGTGTTGATGCATCGGAGCAGTTTCTTAGCAAATTGAAGGGCGTTGCAGACCCTGAAACCAAAAGAAAGATAATTGGAAAAGAATTCATCTGTATCTTTGATGAATTTGCCCAGGAGCTAGAGAAAAAATTGGGGAATAAACCTGTTTACTTAGTACAAGGAACTTTATATCCAGATGTCATTGAATCCTGCCCGCCTCCAGGAAGTGGAAGAAATCACTCCCATACCATCAAGAGTCATCATAATGTTGGTGGACTTCCAAAGGACATGAAGCTGAAGCTCATTGAACCTCTAAAACTTTTATTCAAGGACGAGGTTTGTATTCATACCCCTTGATATGAGAAGTATAGTGATCTCTTCCAATTCACATCATAATTTTTTTTATATTATTTATGTTTTCTTTGAAGGTACGTGCATTGGGGAAGATCTTGAATATCCCCGAGGGCTTTTTGAAGCGTCATCCATTTCCAGGACCTGGACTCGCTGTGCGTGTACTTGGTGATGTCACAGAAGGAAATCATTTGGAAATTCTTAGACAGGTGAGGAGATATTCTCTTTCATGGTTTAAATTTGTGTGTGTGCCTTGGTTGATATGAAATTTTTTGCTCTTCAGGTTGACGAGATTTTTATTCAATCAATCAAAGATGCTGGTCTTTATGATGAAATTTGGCAAGCTTTCACTGTTTTCTTGGGCATTCTATCAGTAGGAGTTCAAGGTGATCAAAGAACGCATTCTCATGTTGTAAGCCTGCGAGCTGTTACAAGTCAAGATGGGATGACAGCAGATTGGTAAGTACTGAACATCTATCTTTCATTTTGCATGTTTCAAATCCTGTTAACTTTTTGTTTCTAGAAAAAACCACACATGGACACAAGACTGATGTTTGCTACCATTCTTGGAACTTCTTGTCCTCAAAACTCATCAATATGCTTGATTGATTGCCTTTTTGAATGTTGTGGACATGTGAAAAGGAACATTATTTCCTGAAGAACTTTGTTTTGTTGGAATAACCTCCTACATAATGAAATTGCTCCTACATGTACAATAAACAGCAGATTTTAGATGTTGAGTTGTGGTTATGTAAAGTTCACGACATTTACAACATACAATTTGGCCTCAGTCCTCCAATTCAGTGGCAAAAAATGAACCCTTCCTTGCCAAGCTTTAATCAGCTTTAGGTTGGAGTTTGAGCTTCGTCAAATAGTCCTTGATCTTGACCGTTTTGTTTGTGTAGATTCAAGCTACTATTCATGATGTAAGTCATTCGCTTTTATATCTACTGACTAATGGTTGTTGCTAAATATTTCCAGGTATCGTTTTGATTCAGAATTTCTTGATCAGGTGTCCCGTAAAATTACCAATAACGTTCGAGGAGTGAACCGAGTTACTCTAGACATAACATCGAAGCCTCCTTCAACTATAGAGTGGGAATGATATGATAATCTTGGATGACCTTAGCGAAATATTTGCTCTTCAAGCAAACTCTTTTCATTTATCCTATTGTTAATCAGCCCTTTATGAACAACTAAGGTGACTAAACTGAGAATTTATCTCATATAATTGAAATTTATTTCATTGTATGTGCTTTATGCCTAATTCTCTCATTTCTTGCAGAAATGCTACTAATAGACTAGTAGTACTATATGGCCCATAAGGCCAAAATCCTACAGCACAAACTCTAATGAGGCCCAAGTAGATATATCTAATCTCAAATTATTGGATTGATGATACGATTTAGTTACAAGTACGTACTTTGAGTTGGTGATCTTTAAACCTGGGCACGGGCCGGGTTGGCCCGCGTGCTGCCCGGCACGGCCCGAACTCCAGCACGGCACGGCATGGAAGTTGAAATTCGTGCCACGGACAGGGTTTTGAATTCCCAGGCACGGCCCGGCACGAGCACGGCCAGGGCCCGCCGTGCTGGCACTCAGGCACGGCCCGCGGGCCAAGGGTCATATAACCGTTTAAAAGCAACGGCTAGTTGCATAATTAGCCAAAAAAACGGCTACTTAACGGCTATATTTTTGCCAATTTGCTCCCCAAAAATTCTATAAATACCCACCTCCATTTCATTCCCAAATCACAAAATCACAATCTCTTCTTCTTATCTCTTATATTCTCTAAATCTCTAATAATCCTTATTTTCTTAAATTCTCTAATTATTCTCTTAAATTCTCTAATTATTTTCCTAATATCGGAAAAAATTAAAAAGTTCGTAATTGTAATTAGTGGAGCGTTGAAGCACGGTTGTAAGATCTAAACTAATCTTAAATTTATTATTGTTTTATTGTTATTATTAGAATAATCTTGTTTAATTATTATTGTTGTTAATTGTTATTATTGTTGTTATAATTGTTGTTATAATTGTTGTTATTAATTATTATTATTGTTACAATTGTTGTTATTATTTATTTTTGTTGTTATTGTTATTGTTATAGTTGTTGTTATTAATTATTATTATTGATATTTTTATTGTTAAAATTGCTGTTATTAATTATTATTATTATAGTTAACCACTTTTTATTAAAAAATCAATTGTTAATTATGGCATCGAACAACCCATCATCTAGGTCTAGGGCGAAAGGCCGACTTACCCGTAGTAGTAGTTCTAGGGAACCACCAAATACAACGAGCCCCCAAATTTCGAGTCAAACCAATGACCCCATTTACTTCCCCTCGGGCTATGAGCCATATAATATGTCGGGATTTCCAGCACCACCACTAAACCAATTTCCACCACCACCAAACCAATTCCCACCATCAAACCAATATCAAAATCCACAACAATTCCCACAATTCGGTGAATTCCCACCTAATTATATCGGTGATCAACAAAACTATTGTTCTAGCCAAGGTAGCCAAGAAAGTACCCGAATTCCCTCCGGTTCTACCCCTTCTACTGCCACTACTAACGCAGACACACATCATGAATGGTTAACCGAAAGTGAGATGGTACTTTTGAAAAACCGAAGGAATGAGGTATGGCGTTATTTTGTCCTAGATAAAGAGGGTCAACAATATGCAAAATGTAAAACATGTAATGGTGTATTCACGACATTTATCAAAAACGGGACGGGACACTTAACTAGACACATGAAAGCTTGTGCAAAACCAGCTAGTGATCCAACCCGGCCCAAAATTTCCCAATTCCATCCATACGACTTTACATACAACTATGAGAGGGATAGGGATGAACTAGGAAAAATGATAGTACACGCCGAATAACCTTTTCTTTTCTCGGAAAGTGACGCATTCAACACCTACATTAACAAAGCACTACAACCCCAACATAAAAGAATCTCTAGGAAAACCGTTCGTTCCGCCGCAATGAAAAATTTCCTAGAGTACAAAGTCCGGTTACAAGCCGAATTGAGTAACCTTAACTGTAGAGTATCTTTAACAGCCGATTCTTGGAATAGTGGTTATAAATATCACTATTTATGTGTGACTTGCCATTGGGTAGATGATCAATGGTTGTTACAAAAAAGAATAATACATTTCAAAATGCTGGAATACCCACACACCGGCATTAACATTGCTCACCATTTAATGCAAGCAATAGACGAATACAACCTTCGAGATAAAATGATGTCTATGACTTTTGATAATGCAACCTCTATGACATACACAACTAATCTTATCAAACAAAACTTAACCGATGTACTATTAGACGGTGAAGCTCTTCATACTAGATGTGTTTGCCATGTACTTAACTTATGTGTACAGGATGGAGTTCGGGCAATTGGCCCATACTACAGCAAAATCAGAGACGCTATTATGTCTATTAATAGCTCTAACATGAGATACCAAGAATGGAAGAGTTTTTTAAAATAACAAAAGATAAGGGTAATAAAAATTAGAACCGATTGCCCAACTAGGTGGAATTCCACCTATGACATGTTAACAAAGGCAATTGAGTACAAGGGCCCGTTAACATTATTTTACAACCAAAAATTTCCACAAAATGCTTTGTATGATGATGATTGGAATAAATGTGAAAGATATATGCAATTTTTACAGTTATTATATAACATGACGTATTGTTTTTCTACTGTTTACAATCCTTGTGCTCAAAACTTTCTTTCTAATGCATGCTTACTCGCCCAACTTTTCGCTGATCATCGCCATCAAAGTGATTATGATCAGTATCTTCCAGCAATGGAAACAAAGTGGCGTAAATATTATAGTGAAATTCCTTTGATTTATATTTTTGCTTCCATATTAGATCCTAGGCAAAAGTATGAAAACACATTTATGTTAGTTGACATTTACTTTCAATGCATGTTTCTTGACGATGATGTAGAAAACTATAAGACTAATGTGAAGGATCAGTTTTTTGCTTTATATAGAGTCTATAAAGCCAAATATGGCACCGTTCCTCGCTCAGGGCCTTCCCAACCATCCAAAAACGTAAGTAAGAAGGCCAAACATTTATTTTCATAAGCTACTAACTTGATT
Source organism: Chenopodium berlandieri (assembly GCA_034703905.1). Classification (NCBI taxonomy): domain Eukaryota; kingdom Viridiplantae; phylum Streptophyta; class Magnoliopsida; order Caryophyllales; family Amaranthaceae; genus Chenopodium; species Chenopodium berlandieri. The sequence continues at coordinate 55,138,581 of CM068279.1, forward strand.
TCAAGGTTTTCAGGTGATTCATCAATCAGGAGAACGCAAAGCGACGTCTCGGAGTTGCAGATGTACCTGAGTTACGACTTCACCAAAGGCATGGACGAAGATGAGATAAACAGCCTCGACCTCCTTGCATGGTGGAAACAACAAAGCTCAAAGCATCCAACTTTGGCGGCAATGGCACGAGACATTCTTGCTATCCAAGTTTCCTCCGTCGCCTCCGAACGAGCTTTCAGCGCATCCGGAAGGGTTTTAGACGATAGAAGAACAAGTCTAAAACCCGAAACACTAGAAATGTGCGTGTGTTTCAAAGATTGGTTGGATGCGGAAAATCGCTCACAAGACCGTTCTTACGACCACAACGACAACGAAGAAGGAACCTCCGCTTCCGGTTCGGGTTCGGCTAGTTCCCAATCTATGCAACTAGTCGATGACCTTGAAGGCGGAAGCGAAGACGAAGACGAAGACGAAGACGAGCAAGAAGAAGGAGAAGAAGAATAGACAATTATTGTATATTGTACGATTTTAATCATTATCAAATATCAATTTTATCATTTTCCAATTTTTGTTTAATACCATCATTGTATGATTTTTATCAGTGTTATCATTGTACAATTTTCTCAACTCAAGTAATAATAATATAAAGTACACATTATTCACATCCAAAGTCCAATTTGCCTTTTTTCCCCGTTTTGTTACAATTTGTAAATTCATATTAAAAAAAATAAAATTATACCAATTACTAATACAAAATTATATTTAATAAATCATAAACATTAAATTTTAAAGTAATAGTATAAAGTAAATATATAAATATAAATATTGAATATACAAAATTATAAAACATAAATATTCAACTTATAATTATAAAATTCATAACTTAATAACTTATAAGTTATAAACTTATAAGTTATAACCTTATAAAACTTATAATTATAATTTTATAACTTATATACATTATAAACTTATAATGTTGTCACTTAAAAAAAAAATAATAAAAAATAAAAAAATAAAATAAAATTGGAAACTGCCAGTCTGCCACCAGCCCGCTGCCAGCCCGCAGCCCAGCCCGCAGGCCGGCACGTGGCCGGCACGGCACGAGCCCGCCAGGCACGAGGGCCGTGCCGTGGGCTGGCCTGTGAGAATGGCCGGCACGGCACGGCATGGCATGAATTCCTGGGCACGCCGACACGACCGGCACGGCACGAACCAGCCCGTGGCCCGCCAGGCACGGCCCGCGACGGCACGTCCCGGCACGATGCCCAGGTTTAGTGATCTTGGCACAAATGCTCCAATCTACAATTGCAACAAATGATTTTACATAGTCATGAGTTAAATAGTGAAGTATCTTTGCAAAATTTTGCATTGTAATACAAGGTCTTTGTTTAGGGTTATCAAATCATCAAATCAAGTCAAACAATCACTCACTCACATTCTATTATTATTGTATTGATTGTAAAACAAGGTCTTAGGGTTATCAAATCACTAAGAGTCTTAATTTTAGGATTTTGATAAACTTGTTTTCTTTAACAATTGACTTGGACATGTAACCATTTTTATGTTTCTTTTGGGAACTTTATACCATTAAACATAATCATTGTACTTCTTGGTATGCCACAAAATAATACTTATTAAAAATTCAATCTTCAATGTATGTCAATAGAGTGACTGATATCGTTGTAATAAAAAGCCTCGCTCTAATATTGGTGTAAAACTGGTGAAATCACCTCACGTTTACTAGATCAACTATGAGATTTCTTTATTAAAAGTGTTATTAGATGATCGCTGACCAAATAGTTATTATTGAATCAATACAAAATCTCGGCGAAAATTATCAATGATCAACACATCATTGTTTGTATATATTGAAATCCATTAAATCATATATAATTTGAAATTGTTTAATCTTGTTCTCATTATCAGCAGGCCACTAATTATATCCATTAAAACACCAAACTTGTATTTAAACAATAAGCTTCATACACATATATGCATTTGCACCTGTTTCATCCCGTTCTCCATCGCACATGATTAGTATATTGTAAATGTAAACAGATACCAGAAACACTTATCACGAAAAATTACAAACTTACAACTACAGATGGCTCTGGGCCGTGCCTCGTGTCGGGCCCACGTGCTTTGGGGTTAGTTAGGCCCGACCTTATGCTGAGTCGCCTTACCCATGAGTTACGTGCCGTGCTAGGTCGGCCCATGCACGATCCAGGCCCACGTGCCATCGTAGCTGGCCGTGTCGGGATTGCGTGCCTAAGCAAAATTTCATTGATTTTAGCTTGCTTTGTCATGTCGTGCCTTATCGTGCTTCTCCCAAATAAAGGCGGCTAAAGTCTGGCCCACAGCCTGACATGCACAATAACGTGTCGTGCAGGACCTACACCGTGCCCGTGCTCGGTCATTTTTTTTTTGTGATAGACCATATTAGGCCTTGGCCCGGCCCGACCCAGTGTCATCTATACTTATAACCAATTATATAAAGAAATTCATACTGCAAATACCAAATCAATTTAAGAAATTTGTGTCACGAACCATAATAAGCTTACAATCGATTGTATGAAAATTTTGTGCAATCTTTACTTTTCATCTACTCCCTAAGGAAGGTAACCTTCTAATTGGGGCATGTATCAAATGGCGAAAGTCTAGTAACCCCCTACTTGTAAAAAGCCATACACAACACAACCAACCAAGTGAACCATCCTTCTTCTTCTTCCCCACTACACCAAAATAAAAAAACAAAAAAGAAAAAGGAAAATAAAAAAATTACAACCAGCTAAACCTAAGCAATCATCATCTTCTCCATTCTCCGAATTTCTTCATTCTCTTTCTCTCTCCTCCGCTTCTCGCCATCATCGTCACTCCGCCCTGCTTTCATGGCGGCGTTTGCGGTTGTTCAATGTCGATAATCGGACATTTGTAAATTTTTAGGGTTTTATAATTTTGATTTTTTTTTTTTATTTTCCTGTAAATTTGAAGTGAAGCTCGAACCGCTTATTCATGGGTTTTTGTTTTTTGATTGCCTATAAAAAAGAATGAAAATTGAGGGTTAGGGTTGCTAATTGAAGGAAATTGATAACACACTTGTTTCGCCCATTTTTCGCTTGGTGGAGATTGATTATTGATTGGAGTGCTGATTTTTGTTGGTAAGTAAATGGTTTTAATTTCATACATTTGATTTTAGATCTGGGAATTATTATTTTTACTGTCAATTTTGAGAACTTGAAGAAAACCGAACAATTGTTTGTTATTATTATGATTGATTTGTACATAATTTGTTGGTTTTTATTGTAGCAAATTGTTGTTCCTGTGATAATATTAAGTTCTTGCTTTGTTATTGGTATTTCCCAGTATGGAATATAGCTGATGTTCTTTGTATTGCTTGCATTTATCGGATGATGTCTCGAAAATGATGGGCGAGTACTTGTTTTAGTGCCAGGGGTGTGGGGACGGTTTAATGGGGATGTCACGGTAGTGTTGCATAGTAAGTTCTTTAGGGTTGGGAAATGTGATCATGAGTGCTTCCCCCCGCCTCCTTCAAAAATCCGAGACTCGTTGTTTAGGGGTCGGGAAATGTGATCACGAGTACTTCCTTCCTTTAAAAATAGGAGACTGTTAAAGTTGTGCATATAGATTAAGCCATTTAGGAGTTGTTAGTTCTCCCGTTGCTACTCTAAATTGACTTGTTGTGGTGCACTAATGTGTTAAGAGAAGTTGAGTGAAATAGGGAAGGGAGGGAGTACTTTGCACAGATGAAAGTGTTTACTAGAATTTTGAATGCTGAGATCTGGACTTTGATTCTTACTGTTTTGTGCACGTCATTACATCTGGAGTATTCCTCCTAATGCCAATTGATTTTAGGATGAACATCACTCTAGGCTCTCCTAACGGGCTTATCTCTCTTGTCTCCCCTTCATTTGTGACAACAAGTTTTGATCACCAAGTGTAGCTGTTTTAGGTGTTGGATACGGACATATGGACATATGGTGTCCAACATGGGTATGTCAAAAGTTAATGGAGAGTCTGAGACACTGGGTGATGGAAATACTAGTCGCTTTGGCCTCTAGTTAGCACATTGGCTCACTGGATACCATGATCAATATCTCGAATCTTCATGAACTATTGCCGTGCATATTGCTGGCATATGTTTTTTTTTAAAAACTTGTTCCAGTGAAGGGTTTGAAGTTTTGAACTGCTGCCTTCACCCTAGAGCCTTTTAGGCTGTCTATCTTTACCTAATGTCTTTATTCTCTCAATACGCTTAGAAACCATATTTTGTAATGTGCGGATTTGTATGCGGAATAGTGTACTACTTGTTGGTTTGTTCTATAATGTTTGGTAGCAAAATGCATTTATGTAACATTACCCCCCCCCCCCCTTCCCCCCACCCAAAAAAAGCAAAAAATGGGAAAGAGGAACTTCATTTACTTGTTCCTGAACCAAAAATAGTGCTGCATTATATTACTAGGCTGCCTTGCACATACTGCTCTTTTAATGATTTTTAGCAAGCTACTGAACATTTTCAAATTTCTAGTATGTGATAATTCAGAAAGTTGGAGCTAATAAAGGTTAGGTCACTGGTTGTGAAATTGTTCAGCTCTTTCTACTTTGAATATCGGTCTATGTAATTGATGAGGTTTTTTTTTTTTTTTTTTTTTTTTTTTTTTTTTTTTTTTTTTTTTAGCTGAACCACTTTAATTGTTTTACTTATCAGTTTTCAGTGTCAGATAAACCAAGGTAGCTAGAACTCAAAGTAGATTAGCTAGATTAGAACTAAATCTTTTTATGGTTGGTAGAAAGAAAACTCTTCTTCCTTGACTTACAATCTTTTTCCTACACTACGAATTCTTTGCTAGGGAATCCTTTTTTAAGTGTAGTTGCCTTTTAGTGCTGGAACAATTTCCGAGCCTTAAAATCACCATTTGGCGCTAGCATGAACTAATCAGAGACTAACATATCATTTATCATTACGTTTCTAGGTGACTGAGCGATAAACTATTAAACTTATTCATTGCTGCATAGATAGCAGATTGATGCTGTTGGGACCTATAATTATAACGAGATGCTTGTAGATGATCCTTTTCCATAGCCTCACTCTCAGAGATCTATCTTGGATTTGGGTTCATGATTTGCAAAAGGGTAGCGGTAGCCTACTGATTTTGAACCAGCATATCATCGGCTTTTAACTACAAAATTCTAGCAGCTTGGTGATGGACTTTTAAGGTTTTTAGAAATTCCGATGCCCCTTTTTTTTCAATAATGCATCCATTGGCTATGATATAACCCCCTTGCAAGTTGTTAATCATCAAATAATTTCTCTGGAGGCTCAAACCTTGTGAATTTTCCTTTGCCTACTAGTATAAAACCATATTGTTTCTTCCCTGGAATTGTGTAGTGGCTTGCAAGGTTTGACCAAAAAAATGATATTCTCTTCTAGCAACTGTTGTATAATCAGGGTTGAAATTGAATTTATATGTCGTTTGATTCATCCCTTTGTTGAACTTTGACCAAATACTTTAAAAATGAATTCTATTAGATTGCTGGAGAATATTTAAATATCTAAATAAGGCATAGCATTTTCATGGAGGGTAGCTGGAAGTGCTCTCCTTACAGTAGCCCATTGACTAGGGTCATTTTTGTGCAAAGCTGTTGTACTATGTTGCCTATGTAACCCTCTCATCCTTGATTGAAGTCTAGCATACTTTATATGTGGCCGCCGCAGTTCTCCTTTTGTATGATTTTTTCTAAAACACCATCCTTGTTTTGCATGCTAGATTCTCTCTCCTTTTTTTTTTTCTTTTCTTTTTGTAATGAGCAGGAAAGAAGTTTCAGTTATGGTGGGATGTCTTTGCGTTGCATGGGGTTCCTTTCATTCTGGATTATCTTGTACTTTTCGGTGCCTAATATGTGCTGTTACAATATGGATTTTGGTGCTCTTTCTCTACTGTACACTGCTAGGACGTACATACTTCATGCTTAACTGTGTCTGCTCCGCCCTCATTTATTTTTGTGTTATATGGTGATGTTAAACATAGTATATTTGTTTTTTATATTACCTAACTGTGAAGTGGACTATACAGATACATTTAAGATAAGGAAGCTGAAATATCTTACTTTGAACTGGGATGAATATGGAGCTGAAAAGTCCGTCTCTGAAATCTGGTGGCCTTGTTCCTCCTGATTGTGTCAGTGATCCAGATGAGAAGGAAATTAGTGATGATGATGATGATGATCGCAATCATAAGCATCGTAGGCGGGAGACTAGGTCTCAATCCTTGGAGAGAGATCTGCTAGAACAACCTTTGTCACAATCGTACAGAAAGCGCAGCAGGACTTTTGAAAATGGACAGAGTGATCCCCAATCTCACTATGGTTTAGATAGGGACTTCACAAAATTTGAAAAGAGGCGGCCTCCTGGAGTAAATTTCTCCCGGTTCCCTAGTGAGTATGGTTCTGGCAGAGGAAGGGGTAGAGATTTCCAACGTGATTCACGGTTTGGCACTGTAGATGTTGCTTCCCAAATGGGTCACCCAGGTTCTTTTCAATCAGCTATGTTCACAGGAAGAGGGTTGCCTAATGTTCCAAGTGCACAAAGTGCATCCTGGAGTGGCTTTGGACTACTTCCTGCAATCCCAAATGGGGCAATAGATGCAATCAATCCACTCGGGCTTCCAGGAATCCTTAGACCACAGTTGAACTCTTCACTCAACATGGGAATTCAGCGTCAACGCTGTAGAGACTTTGAGGAGCGTGGTTTTTGTTTGAGAGGTGATATGTGTCCAATGGAGCATGGTGTCAATCGAATTGTCATTGAAGATGTGCAGGTATGTGTACTGATTTTTGCAGAAGCAACCAATTGTAACAAATTGGCAAATTCCTTGTTTATGATGTTTTACATTAATTTGTACTGGTTTCTGCATGATTTATTTCATTTATGTAGACTGTACCTGGATGATTTGAGTTAACGTATTTTCGTTCTGACTCTCCTTGCTTGGTTTGTGCTGAGGAGGGGTGGGATTGGAGTAATTAAAATTAAACCCTGTTTTTGAAGTGGCATGCAGCAGCTTTAAAGTTTTTTGTTTCTCCCGGCTCCCGAGATATGGTTAATATTTTTTGTTAGATGATTTCTCTCTTACCATTGTTTTTATGTTACATAAGCTCTAATCAGTTTAACTGTGAGGTGAATGATGTTTGTTAAGCGTAATGCTTTTGGTCATCCTAAGTTAAGCATAATGTTTATTATTCCTGTACCTTGCATGTATAACTGCTCACATGAATCTTTTGGTAGACTATTGTTTGGTTGTCCCTTTTTGGGGCTCACTGAAACTCTGGAAGGATTGTTCATGTGGAAAGTGTGTTTTTTTCAGTAGATTTGATAAGACTACACTATGGAAGATTACGGGTATGAAAGAGGCTTATTATAGATTACAACATGTGATTGTGCATTTGTTTTTGGTAGAGGAGCCTTTTTTGGTACACGTTTGAGATTTATAAATACAGGCCACCTTGGTGGCTTACTTGGTGTCTATAGCTGTACTAAGAATCTATTCTTTCGACAATAAAAGTAGTCAGTAGGCCCCCCTGGGGCTCCTAGTCTATGTTGTTTTATAGCATATGCACTTGTTCTGTGCAACATACAAACTGATCGCAGTATAACTTCTTTGTGACTTTATAATGACACATTTGTTTAGGTACCCAGAAAAAATTGTTTGATCCTGTGAACACTCAGGGGAATTTAGTTAATATCTTCTGAATACTTTTCTCATGGTTTGCAGAGCTTGTCACAGTTTAACCTCCCAGTGTCACTCTCAAGTGCACATGTGCTGGGTACATCAGCTGGAAGTGGTTTTATGCCTTCAGCTGGTGTTTCTTCAAGTACTATGATGAACAGCCGAGGTATACACAGTAAAACAAGCAAATCTGCTTTTGATGATGAGAGCTTGGCTAGTGCTGCTAATGCTAGTGGAGCTGATGTGTATGACCCTGATCAGCCTTTGTGGAATAACAATAGTAATGAAACATCAACTCCACTTAGATTGCAACCACCCAACTTTGATGAATCTGAACCCTTTATGGATGCTGACCTTTCTGATCGTGTATTCCGTAGTAGTGGGGCAGGTATTGGTTCACAAAGCACTAGTGCAACTGTTTGGGGGCGACTTAATAATTCAAAGAATAAGCTGGAGCTTAAAGAGAAATTTGACTCTAGGACAAAGCCATCAGAATATCCAGAAAGTAAATCAAAAGAGATCCGTGAGGCATCAATCAGCGTGCAAGGGGCTTCTCATTTAGGAAAGCAAAACAACGGAGGACCGTTTGGCATGAAAGTTGTTCGTTCAACTTCCAAGATGCAAATTGATGCCGGGGCTAATTCTAGAAAACCATCCCAAAAGGCCCAACGTACTCTATTTGTCAATTGCATTCCCCTGAAAGATAACAAGAGAGAAAACCTTCTCTCCCATTTTAGAAAATTTGGAGAAGTAATTGATATTTACATTCCAGCAAATAGTGAACGAGCTTTTGTGCAATTTTCTAAAAGGGAAGAGGCAGAGAGAGCGTTGAAGGCACCTGATGCTGTGATGGGCAGCCGATTTATTAAGTTATGGTGGGCAAACAGAGATAGCATAGTTGATGAGGGTACAAACAGTGGTAACAGTGTGATAACGCCTCAGGGTGTGCCAGCTGCTTCAGGCTCTCAACTGTCTGCTTTGAATAAAGGAAAAGATAATGTCCAACATGCTGCTATAAAAGTAGCTGTGCCTAAAACACCAGCTAGTCTTGCGACTGTTGGCCATGACTATAAACCAACTGCTGCAAACAGTCCTAAGATGACACCACCAGTGCAGAAAAAGATGGAAAATTTGGAGGTTTTGAGGGAGGAGCTACGTAAAAAACAGGAGATGCTGGAACAGAGGAGGATTGAATTTCGCAGACAGTTGGAAAAACTTGCAAAACAAGTAAGTGTAGTTCATACTTGAATCTTAATTACACTTTCTTTGTTTACCTCATTTGTAATGAAGCTTCCAAGTTTATTGCAATTATGTGTCCAACATGAAAATATATATGTTGTAAGATGACTAAATGTATTTCTACTGTAGTATTTTAATGCATCTAATATTAATTAGAGTAAATTGGCGTAGTGAATTAGTTTAGGCTAGATAGGAAGAAACACTGGAATTTTTATATCTTTTATTTGTTTATTTATTAATTTTCTTTGCATTAAGCTTGGGTGTTTTAAGTGTTTCCTTGAATCATTGAACCATGATTCCTCGTATTTATTGTCTCTTATACTGCCCTTTTTACATACTTGAACATCCAATAGACCCCCTTCAAGATGCCAATGAAAAATCTTGATGGAAATTGATAAGTAGGCTCCTGGATTACCAGCAATTGCCTGAGGCAATGATCATTAGATTATGCTGAAGAACCTGTTTGGACGTCCTTGAAAATTGGCAAATTTTGATGGGATCAAGTGAAATGGCAGTTATGCTCTGATTGCTCTCTGACAATTTGAAACCAGACCAAATAGAATTCCTGAATGGAACCTTTTTTGAGTTTTACTGGATTCTTCTGAGGGATTTTATTTGCGTAAAGAACAAAACCATGTTGGCATGAGTTTCTAGGCCTTTATGTCAAGTAGGAATAGAGATATGAAGTATTCTATGCTAATGAGTTTTTGTGCAGGCTACAGGGGTCAAGGGTGAAGTATCCACTGGGCAAGCTTCAAAGGAGCAAACAGTTGAAACAGCGACTGATTTGGTGAAAACTGCAAATGCAAAGTCAGCCAATGCTAATGTTTCTGGACCATTATTGAAGGATGAGGTATTAGCGGATAAGACGGTAAATATTGAAAATATTGCATTTCAGAGATCTATAACGAATTCAGCTGGTGCCCTGGACCCTCCAACCTTGAAGCAAGCAGTTCGTCCAATGGCGACTTCTGCAATTCCTTTTTCTTTGAATAGATATAAATTGGATAACCGGCCTACGACATTTAGAATCAATGCACCTTTACCATTTGGTTTGGCAAATGTGAGTATCGCTCCTCCCCACTCTCCCAAACAATAAGCTGGTGCTGTTACTTTGCATGTGTTTGTATCTTTAATATGTTGGTTGGTTATAGAATCTTATGCACCTTTTCTTGCGTTCCCTTATTGAGGATTAAGGTTCAGCTGAATGACTCTTGGATAATTTCCAGAACACCCTTTACTGTTTTTTCCTGCTGTGTTTGGTGTTCAGCCTTTGAGTGGAATATGTTACAACAGTTAATTCTCCTGCTTATAGTCCTTAAATGTTGCATGAGATTCTGGGCTAGCTATGATGAAGGTACTTGCATATCCTTTACATGTCTAGGTTATAATGCATGTATTTTGCCTAATTTTAGCAACAATGTGTAGTATCCCATATTCCCTTCATCCTTCCAGTCTTTGCTGCTTCATTAATTTGTAGATGGTATTAGATACACTGTTTTGCACCTCACATCATGTGCTCCGAGTTCTCAGCTGTTTTTACAAGTAAGCTTAAAAGTGAAAGTGTCATCTTTTTCATGTCTACTAGGTTGTTGCTTTGAGGGATCACTTTTCAATGTACGGTGCTGTATCTAATGTGGAGATCGAAGACTCTGGTGAGGAAGAGATTCCTAAAGATAATGATTCTGAGGCAATGAAGCACTGCTCTGCTCGTGTAAGCTTTGCAACCCGTCAGTCAGCTGAAAGGGCATTCCTGAATGGTAAATCTTGGGATGGATACAATTTACAGTTCTCATGGATAACTTCAAGTATTCCTAGTACCAGTCAAAGTAGTGGGGAAAGTTCCTCGGCCCTCAAAGGTATTCTAAATGTTGAAGTTCAGTCCGAGGATAAAACAAAGCTTGATAATTTTCAGTCTGCATTGGGCCACAAAGAGAGTAATTCATCTCCTTGTAAGTCATCAAATGAACTTTCTGGTGATAGCTCCAGGTCTAATGGCAAAGTAAGTTCTCCAGCAGCTGATGTTGAAAGGGATTTCATTTTTGAAGTTCAGTCTCCCGATAAATCAGCAAATTATATACCCCTAGAAACAGCCGAGCCAGAAGATAGAGGTTTTAAAGAGCAGGAGGAAGAAGACAGCTTCATTGAGGTGGATGAAGATTTGAGAGTTAGTCCAAAACTACTTGCCGAAGAAAGACTTGCCTGAAGGTAAAACTTGTCCAGGGATGTCAAAATTTTGAGACTTTGTACAGTCAGGTAAACTGTAAAATCTATTGAATTTTCGTCTATAAAATTCGACCACCTTTGTTTAACAAACAATGTAGATGGGTTCTCCAGATATTCGTTCTTACAGATTGTAATTTTGAGTTCGCCACTTGAGGATTGGTTAATTGAGTTCTCAGTCCTCTTTCCCTCTTTTGTACTTCCATAGTATTTAAACATTTATACTGTTCCACAAACAGAAGATAAATTGCACTGTTTATCTCTTGTAGGAAGTAATTCATGGTAGTTTATATAAATCAATTGAAATGTACAATTCCTTGTTACATAGCACAAAATGAGGCTATTATCGCGATCCAGTTGGGTCCTGTTATCTACCAGAAAAAAAAAAAAAAAAAAAAAAAAAAAGAAGTCGGGTCCTGTTTGGTGAGGAGTTCTTTCGCATCCAAGCAAACCCCTTCACACTATGACAGATTAACAGCGCATAAGCTTCTGCCTGTAACTCCTATAACTTTGTTAGGTCTTCTTCTTTATATTCCATTGCTAGTCGAAATATGTTGTTATTCGGTGGAGTCTTATTAATGCTAGGCTAAATGAGTAAATGTTACCTCATCAATTGATAATCAAACACCTCTCATTAGATAAGCAAAAGAATTGAATTTCCTTTGTGTCCTTTAATTAATTTATTCTATATTTTAATTTTGATTTTTTTTATTTTATTTTAGTAGTGGAAACATTCTTTTTTTAGATAAGTAATTCGTATAATTTTTTTATAGATAGTTAATAGATTTAAGCCCGTGCAATGCGCGGGTTTCTATTAATAGTTAAACTATTTAATCGTAATAATAAAATCTAATATATATAAATAAAGTAGGCATTTTTGGAGAGCATTCGAAGCGCCACGTAAGAAATATACTTATTTCGACCAATAAGAAGAAAGATTTGTATTTTATTTTTGAATTAAAAAATTATGTCGCAACCTAGGTAAAAGTAACGAATTAATAAGAAGAAAGATTTGTATTTTATTTTTGAATTAAAAATTTATGTCGCCACTTAGATAAAACTAACGAATTAGATTTGATAGATCTAAAATTTTAATGCCACGTAGATTATAATCCACGAATTAAATTATTAATGAAAAAAATAAAGTAAAAAACAGGAAAAGATAAATTTATTAATTCAATACTACGAGTATAAGAAATCCAAAAAAAAATATACTAAGAAATATTTAAATGATAAACGCTTATAATAAAGTTTGATACCTATCATTATAAAATAAATTTTGATAGTATTTACGATAAGAAATTTAAATTGTTCGTTAATTATAATTAAATTAAAATTTGTGATACCTACCATTATAAATTGACACATCATACGACACAAACAAAATTTCGTATCAATAAAAAACTCCATCAAGCGAATTTTGTGTTAGTAATTTTGTGTTAATTTTTGGTCATCAATGGCCGGGTAATTTTTAGCTTAATTTTTAAAATCCTATGTTTAAATTAGTATTTCTAATTATTACTTACATTGTAATAATTTAGGATACTCAACGATTATATGTTTATGTTTTATTTACTAAATGTTTTTCTTACCTGCAGATCTAACACATCATACGACAAAAAAAAATAAATAAAATTTGTATCAATACAAAACCCCATCAAGCGAATTTTGTGTTAGTTTTAGGTCATCAATGTCCGGGTAATTTTTAAAATCTTATGTTTAAATTTATATTTGTAATTATTAGTTACATTGTATTTATTTAGAATACTTAACGATTATTTGTTTATGTAATGACATACGATAGATGTTGTATACTTAATATATGGATGGCTACGGTAATTTTTGGAGATTATGAAAAAATTCCAATGCATAGATTTGATTTTATATCGCAACAAATTTTCATTTATTGGTAAATATATTGATTTAATTTATATAAATGTAAAGATTTAATTTATATCAATTTCAGTTTGGCTAACATTTCACGGTTCAATTTATCCATTGATGTAGTAGGTAGGTTGTGGACGAGGTTGGTGATTCAATTGAAATAAAAGATACGGTAAAACAATGAATAATGATTTAGGATTTAAATTATTAAATATTTATCATTTCACATTAAAGATTTTATATAACGGAAAAAATATCATATTTATAATTTATTTATATTTAATATATTCATTATAAATTATAGTAAAAAAAAAATATATTAAACTTTTGTAATTTTGTCTGAAATTATTAAATACAATAATTCAAATAATTAAAAATCTTATAGGAAAAAACCGTGCATCGCATGGGCTTTTCATCTAGTATTAATACATAATATTACAATTTTCTTAACATACAGTTAAGGTTCACACACATATAAACACGGTATATTTTATAATTTTTTTGGTTTAAATGAAATTCTTGAAGAAAAATAGAAAGAAAATAAAATATGCGAAGCTATATGTATTTGTTTAACGAACTTCTTTTCAAATTGTGAACACGGTGAAAATATGATCTTCCAGGCTTCATCATCATTTATAAATCAATCGTTGATCGTGCCAGTTGGTAAGTTGCGTAATTAAACCCTTTCCCCCACCCCCACCCACCCCCCGAATTGCAAAATTAACATCCTTGCAAAATTAACACTTAAGACAGACTTCTTAATTATGATCACTGTTCATCGCATTCAAGAATTTCATGGTGTTCAAATTCTAAACTATGTTTCTTTGCCTGCAAAAGTTTTACATTTATTTCTGTGGAACATTAAATGAGTTTATATAGGATTGAAAAAATAATGGATTTAAAGTGGTAATAAAGTTTATTAGCTATGATAAATTTTATTAACGTAGAACTTAATCTTTTAGCCAAATAAATGATAAGTGATGAACATTTTTTTTTGCTGGAAAAAGAGAAAGGATATATTTTTATTTTCAATTATTTTTTCTTATTTTTTGTATCTAATCCAAAACTGATATTTTTTTTAATTGAACGTGATTTCATATTTTTTTTGTTAGTATATTTTTATAAAAATATTTTATTATAATCATTTCTCATTTCTCATTATTATTTTTTTTTATCTAATCCAATTTTTTTTAATATCAATTGAATGTGAATTTCATTTTTTAAGTTTAATTGTATTTTTTTCATATATACGAAATAAAATAAATTGTTTTTTTTCTCTTAGATAAAATTTCCAATTTAAAAAGATAATAATTTATTTTTATAATAAATTTAAACCTTTAATTTTAATCATACGTTGCGTTTTAAAATAATAATCCTACGTGGCATAATCGTATACGTAACGCTCTTAAAATACTTATCCTACGTGGTGCTCTAATAATTTTAAAAAAAAATAATTAAAATCCTACGCGGCTCTCTAAAAACTCGGGAAAAAACTCTCCTTTATATATATACTAGTTTTGTGCCTGGGCGATGCCCATATGGTTGACAAAATTTTAAGATAACATTTTTACTTGAATGTTAAATACAGCCAAATAATTTGTTATAATAATGTAGGATATTTAGACATACAATATCATATGGAGTGCACTTTGTGTAGTTTTGTTTGTAAAGTGATATCTATGTTATCATTGTCTCGAAATTATTTTTATTGAACTAAAATTATTTTCACTGAATTGAAATTAGTTTTACCAAACTAAAATTATTATTACTGATTAAAAGTTATTTTACTGATTCTCTAATATATAATTATATTAGTAATATTACATATGCAAAGGTGAAGAAATGGAAAGGAGGAAAAAAAAAAAAGCTTGCAAAGTTAACATATAAGTACAACAGAAATACTGTAATTAGTTTTGGTAGATCCACCATATTAACAACCAGTTGAAGGTAGCTTCTTATGCCCACAAGCCGACCTTTGGTATACAATATTTCAAGTACAATCAACATTGACATCGAAAAAAGTTTATCACGCACTTCTGGTCGATCTCTTATTTATTTTGCAAACTATATATAGACAACATACTTATCGTTGGTACATCATAACAAACACCGGTAGGATATAAGATTACAGTTTGCACAAAGAGCTACTCCCTGTATACATGACAAGCTGCATTTGCTCTTCATTGTAACTCTTAATACCCAAGAGCAAGGACAAAGTCAATGCTCTGCTTTGTGCCCAAATAACTTAAAACGGAGCATCAAGTGTCTTTCACATGTGACTGGTTACGGAACTCTTCTTGAACAGTGCATAGGCATCACTATATATTGCCACGACATTTGAGAACACTGCAAGGACAATCATCAAAATGGCCAAGGATTTTTCTTTGGTTGTGGAAATGGCATAGCGATCCCTGAAACATCAATTTGCAAGATGAATTAGACAACTGATCGATACAAGATGGAGGTTATGCTAAGTTTACTCAATACTTGTTTGTAATTCATGTATGTAGGTGAAGCATTTAAGTGGCTCACACAGAAATATTGCAGCATAATTGAGAAACCAAATTGAACCAAAAGTATTGTCCCAATTCTATAGTGATTATAATAACAATATCATTCGGGTGGATCCATGCCATCTATTAACTCTAATTGAAATTCAAAAAATGCTGCAAATTAGGGATCTTCCATTTTAAGATAGGGGGAAATAAAAAGGCGATTAGATAGTGGTGTGTCCTGGCATCCAGCAGTAGCAAGATCATCACATTTTGATTTGCTTAAGCCTGGTAAGGAATATTCAGTAAGCGGTAGACTACTAACAACACTATTAATTTTTACCGGAAAAAAAAACAGAAATTCATGCTTTTTTATCAGGTCAAACTCATGCACAGAAGTAATACAAACATCAGACAGCATCAACATAGAGTAATTTGGATAGTGCATTTGAAGTTCTATTTTTTGTGGAACTACAGTTAAGAATGAATAAAGAATCTATCACCAAGACACAAGTCACACAGCTAAACAAGAACAATGTCAATCCCTGTTTCACTGGTCTTATTTATAAAGAATGTTTAAGAACGAATAAGTGACAGAGGTACTCACTTTAAGATAATAGATGCAGGAAAGATAAACCCAAGACAAACTGCAGCCGTTGCTCCAGTAAACTGAAACGCATCCCAGATGCTGGGTATGAAAGTTGCTCCCAGAAATATGAGTGTTATAAGCACCATGGTAATAAGAGAAAATCTCTTGTTGCTGTTAACCAGAGGACTTGATGAGGGGAAGAAAAGGCCGTCAATATTGAGCCTTAAAGGATAGAAGACAATGGGGAAAACAAGCATCAAGTGTGCAGCATAGCTGACACGTACAGCATCATTCAGCACGCCACCATATGGTATTCCGAGGTCAGTATCAAAGTTTGCAAGGACATCATCCAGAGTTCCATCGCCAAACAGAAGAAACCCAAATAAACTAGTCATAACATACACAGAAGAACAGAGACCAAGTGCTGTTCGAACAACAGGTTTTATTTCAGTAGAGTCCTCGAGTTCATTGTCAATCGAGTGAACTGCAAAATTCAAAGTTTTGGTTCAATTGTAAATGAGCAAATACTTTTTGTTTGTCACAAAAGACTCTATCAGTCAAACCAATCAGTAATCTATGATAGTTCAATTGGTGCAGAAAGAAGGCACGGGAGTTCAATTTTGCTAAATATAAACTAGTAATTCCATAAAAATTACTTATCCTTTAGCATACCCGCGTAACGAAACACTAAGTTGCATCTGTGCAAGTTTTCTTCGTCGTAGAAAATGACTGGTTTAAATTCATGGGATAAAATGTCCCATATATCTCAAGATAAGAAAGCAACATGGCACTTGTAACTCTTCAAATGGCGAATTCTCACCTCCTAATTGCTACAACAGAATCTCATTTGACTTGTTCATGAGTTCAGAGAGCACCAAAAGAAGAGTAGTTGGCACAATTATATATACGAAAAATAAATAGAAACATGAATGGGCCATATTCCATCTGCAAGTCATCTTTATGAAAAATAAAGGGATTGCATTAAATTAATGAGATTGCAAGTCCAACATAGATACTTTTAACTTTCAAAGAGGAATGTTTTCCTTCTGGATACTATATTTTATTGACTACATAGAGTGACAAGTATGTGAAGTCTTTTTTTTCCTATTATTATTTGAGAAAATGGACTGTTTCCATTTCATGGAACTTTGGTCAAATCCTACATCATCTATGCTCTTCAAAAGTTTAGAAAACACCAAAAAAAAAAAAAAAAAAAAAAAATGCTGAATTGACATACCATTGTAGTGACATATATATGCTGTGACAAGAACAGGTACGGCAGTGAAGAGTTTCCAGAATGAATTAAAATCAGTAACATCAGGAAGCAATCTGGGCATCATCACAGTTCCACTTATCAACTTTATAACTGCAATTCCTACCATAATTACAAGAAATACAACAGCCAGGCCAACTGACAATGCTGACGTATATCTCAGAGAATCTGCAACACAAACACCAATTATGAGTACTCATCATAATAATCAACAAAATATAGGAAAAAAAGAGAAAATGGTTTCAGCAACAGTAAATACAAAAACCCTCCAATTTTCTTTAATATTCTATCCAACATTGCCTATATATTCAGGAAACAACAGACAACCTGCACCAAATCAAAGATTGTACCCCTAAGTTTTGATATAGTACCATACTCTAAAATTGGCATCAAATGTCTTCAATTGATCCATATAATGCTAAAGATATATGCCCACATAAGTTTGAAAATTGAAATTGTTAGAGCTGCAGCGGAATTTGGCCTTCTAGTAGATATAAAATAATATGAAATGTAACACCTCTCACAAAAATGCAATAAAGGAATGAGACTAAATAACCAATATGAAGTAACAAAATATAACTTAAGAAATTAATCTCTCTTAATTATATTACTCTCTAATGTGAATTACAATGTTGATGATTAATTAACAATTACAATGCTACAGATGTATATATAATATCAATTAGCTATAATTGCAATGGACAAGAATAAAATTCTCCTATCAAAACTCCTGACAAAACATTATTGTTTTCTCTCCTATTAAAACTCATTGTAAACCTTATTTTACTCCTGAGTTTTCTCTAAGCCTTCCTTTATTCTCACAATTCTCCACCTCGTTCATAATTTGAAAACATTCAAATTTTGGACGAACAAATTGCGTAATCCTTATCCGGTTGCACCATTTAACAATGGTTGCCTACGTACCCTCGACCAGGATCAAACCAATCGTAGTTCAAGTTATTTATCCATGTAATATCTAACATGGGATGACCTTTAGCAATTCCAAGCAATGTTGGAACTTGCTTCCTGACACCACTTTGGTTAACATGTCTGCAGGGTTCTTATCTGTGTGCACTTTCATAAGAGAAATATCACCTTTCTCTACAACATCTCGAACAAAATTATATCTTACATCTATATGTTTTGTCCGAGCATGATACACTTGATTCTTTGCTAGATGAATAGCACTTTGGCTATCACAACTCAACTGTACACCTTCTTGTCGAAAGCCCAAATCATCTAAGAAGACCCCTCAGCCACAATGATTCCTTTACCCCTTCTGTCATGGCCATATACTCAGCCTCTGTAGTAGATAGAGCCACTGTAGCTTGTAACATTGATCGCCAACTAACTGGAGCACCAAAAATCGTGAATGCATAACCAGTAGTAGATCGTCGTCTATCTAGATCACCAGCATAATCAGAATCAACAAATCCGCTAATATGACAGTTATCTGCACCAAAGCAGAATCCGGTATCAATGGTACCTTTCAAGTACCTAAGAATCCACTTCACAGCTTTCCAGTGTATCTTTCCAGGATTCGCCATGAACCTACTAACAACACCTACCGCTTGTGAAATATCAGGGCGTGTGCAAACCATTGCATACATTAAGCTGCCTACTGCACTAGCATAAGGTACATTGTCCATGTAAGCCTTGTCTTCTGCTGTTGTTGGAGATTGTTTACTAGAAAGCCTAAAATGCGGAGCCAATGGAGTTACAACCGACTTGGCACTTTTCATACCAAACCTTTCAATAACTCGCTCAATGTATCCTTTCTGGCTTAAGAACAATTTTCGGCTTGATCTATCTCTTCTAATCTCCATACCCAG
This sequence comes from Chenopodium berlandieri, assembly GCA_034703905.1. Taxonomy (NCBI): domain Eukaryota; kingdom Viridiplantae; phylum Streptophyta; class Magnoliopsida; order Caryophyllales; family Amaranthaceae; genus Chenopodium; species Chenopodium berlandieri. Next base: position 55,157,846 of record CM068279.1, read on the forward strand.
TATTTTCTTTGCAGCACCCAAGTCTTTTGTTTCAAACTCTTTACCAAGTTGAAATTTTAATCTGTCTATCTCCACCTTGCTCTTCGAAGCAATAAGCATGTCATCCACATACAATAGAAGATAGATATAATCACCTCCATGAAGCTTATGAATGTATACACAACAATCATAATTACTTCTGGAAAAACCTTGCTTTAACATAAAGAAGTCAAATCGCCTGTACCACTGTCGAGGAGATTGTTTCAATCCATAAAGTGATTTCCTCAAGCGACAAACCTGACTTTCTTTACCCTGAACCTTGAATCCTTCAGGTTGATACATGTAGATTTCCTCCTCCAAATCACCATGCAAGAACGCAGTCTTCACATCTAATTGTTCCAACTCAAGATCACCATGAGCGACAAGACTTAAAAGCACCCGTATGGATGTGTGCTTTACCACTGGAGAAAATATTTCATTATAATCTACACCTTCCTTTTGAGCATAACCCTTAGCCACTAACCTGGCTTTAAACCTTGTACCACTTGACTCGGTAGGGTCTTCTTTTCTTTTATAGACCCACTTACAACCTATAGCAGTCTTCCCTACAGGCAATGGAACCACCTCCCATGTCTTGTTCTTATGAAGAGATTGCATCTCTTCTTCCATGGCAACCAACCAATTCTCACCATCCTTATCCCTGATAGCTTGTTTGAAGGTGGCAGGTTCATCATCCTCCACCGAGAGTGCATACTCTACCAAATTTAACTGCCCATAATGCCTCAGAGGTTTGTCTGACCCAAACTTCTGAACTAGTTTATAATTTCTCTTTGGCTTTGTTGATGCCAAAGAATCCTGTTGCTGTTGTTGTAAAACATGAGCATTTTCCTGCTGAATCTCTTCATGATCAAGTTCATCCTCTTCCTCATATCGAGTTGCACTAGGATGATCCACCTGAACATGACTAGAGTCTATTGGTTGGTCTTTAGACTCTATCTCCACCACTTGAGTATTTGAAGTTTCTCCAACATCACCATCACTTGGCGTCATAGCTTTGGATAAAGCTATCATAGATCGTTCATCAAAGGTCACATCCCTGCTGATTACAAATTTAGAATCTTCTACACTCCAAAGACGATAGCCTTGAACTCCTTTTGGATACCCTAAAAAGATTGCTTTTTTAGCTCTGTCATCAAGTTTATTATCTTTGACGTGATAATAAGCCGTGCATCCAAAAACTCTAAGTTTCCTGTAATCTGCATGTTCCCCTGACCACACTTTATAAGGTGTGTCTCCATCTAGAGAAGAGTGTGGGGATCGATTCACTATGTAACAAGCAGTAGCAACCGACTCTGCCCACCATTCTCTGCCTAACCCAGAATTAGAGCGCATACACCTTGCCTTCTCAAGTAGTGTACGATTCAGTCTTTCTGCGACTCCATTCTGTTGTGGTGTGTCTCGCACTGTCCAGTGTCTTACAATGCCCTGTTGATCACAAAACTCCTTAAAAGCACCATCTATGTATTCTGTGCCATTATCAGATCGCAGAGTTTTCAGCTTCCTCTCTGTTCTATTTTCAACCATTGCTCTCCACCGCTTGAAAGTGTCGAATACCTCATTCTTATGCTTGAGAAAGTAAATCCAAGCATACCTTGAATAATCATCGACAAACGTAACAAAATACCTGGAACCACCCTTGGAAGTTACTTTAGCCGGACCCCATACATCTGTATGCACATAGTCTAACAACCCTTTGCTTTTATGCTTGCTTGTGCAGAACTTCACCCTATGTGCCTTTCCGTACACACAATGTTCACAAAATTCCATTTGTGGTTTCTTCATGTTCTTCAGCAAACCTTGTCCACTAAGCAATGATAGACCTTTTTCCGACATATGCCCTAGCCGCATGTGCCATATTCTCGTGCATTCTGTGTGGTCTTTACTTCCACTGATTCCAATTGCTAAATCACCTGTAACAGTATTTCCCAAAAGCGGATAAAGATTACCGTTACGAACTGCCTTCATCACAACCAAGGAACCACGAACAACTTTCATAACCCCGTTCTCTGCAGCTATTTTGCAACCATTTTTCTCTAATAAACCTATAGAGATTAGGTTTTTTCGCAAATCTGGAATATGTCTCACATCCTTCAAGGTTCTCACTACTCCATCATGCATCTTGATTCTAATTGTACCTAGCCCCACAGTTTTACAAGCATGATCATTGCCCATTAAAACCGTGCCCCCATTTGTGCTTTCATAAGTAGTAAACCACTTCCTATTTGGGCACATATGGTGAGAGGCTCCTGAGTCAAGCATCCACTTACCGGAGATCTCATGAGATTCTTCAGTTACAGAGTAACAATCTTCCTCGCCATTTGAGACATAACTTGCTTCTTGTTTTTCTTTTGGGTTGTTATTGTTCAGATTCTTGAATACTACCCTCTTATTTGGGCAATTTGCTTTAAAGTGTCCAGGCTCACCACATTTAAAGCATGTCTTTTCCGCATGAGGTCTAGAATTTGTCCTAGATTTTCCACGCTTACCTTTTCCTCTTTCATTTGTCCTTCCTCTAGTTGCAAACAATCCTTGTGCTTGATCCTTGTAATCTCTTCCACTTGAAGATGACATTACACTTGTAGCAACCTTACGCAGATCATCCGCTAAAAGTGATGCCCTCGTCTCAACCATGGTTAGAGTATCACCCACCAGCATCAATGTTTGTACTAGGTTCTCATAGGACTTTGGTAATGAAAGTAACAAAATTAATGCCTGGTCCTCATCATCAATCTTCACATCTATGTCCTTTAAGTTTGATATGATCCTATCAAACTTGTTGACATAATCCCGGATTGAGGTGCCTTCCTCCATCTTGCACGTATACAATTTGGATTTTAAATAGATCCTGTTAGTTAGAGTCTTCGTCATGAAATTACTCTCTAACTTTGCCCAAACGCCTGCTGTTGTTGCTTCTTCATTTACCAAGAAAGCAACATCCCTCTCAAGGCATAAGACTATAGCAGCCCGCGCCTCAAGATCTAATTCTTCCCAATCCTCATCCTTCATATCAGCCGGCATTTTCTCTTTCCCTAATAATGCCCTATGCAATTTTTGTGAAATAAGCAAATTTTTCATTTGCATCCTCCAATAGGAAAAATCATTTTTCCCATTAAATTTTTCAATTTCATATTTGCCTACTTTGACATTTCTACTAGTAGAAGCCATTTTACACTAAATTGAATTTTACCACTCAAAATTTAGACGTTGGCTCTAATACCAATTGTTAGAGCTGCAGCGGAATTTGGCCTTCTAGTAGATATAAAATAATATGAAATGTAACACCTCTCACAAAAATGCAATAAAGGAATGAGACTAAATAACCAATATGAAGTAACAAAATATAACTTAAGAAATTAATCTCTCTTAATTATATTACTCTCTAATGTGAATTACAATGTTGATGATTAATTAACAATTACAATGCTACAGATGTATATATAATATCAATTAGCTATAATTGCAATGGACAAGAATAAAATTCTCCTATCAAAACTCCTGACAAAACATTATTGTTTTCTCTCCTATTAAAACTCATTGTAAACCTTATTTTACTCCTGAGTTTTCTCTAAGCCTTCCTTTATTCTCACAGAAATAGTACCATAGTCTAACCACCACCCTTTATTATCTGCAATTGATCTAAGTATCTCTAATTGGTCATCAATAATGTATAACACGACACTTGAAGAGCAAAGAGTCAACCAAGCATATCTTGTATGTCCATAATAAACTTATGAACTCGCAATGGCAGATAGCCAGATCGCGAAAGATGTCACATTTGCAGATTTGCTAAAGAACAAGTGCACTTACTAAATAGCAAGTATGACTATCAAGACCAAACAATAAAGCAACAACTCACCAATACGCTTGAAGCAAGCCAATGGAGCAAACACACACAAAGTTGTGATTAGGAGAATCCAAAACCGGCTGTTCCACCAGTGATCTCCAAACCAACCTTCCAAGACACCAGCATGATGAACTCCACTAGCAGATGTTCCTGATAGCACATCACCTTCAAAGAAATCCCAAAACCTTCAGCAAAACCGAGTACGAAAAGCCAACAATTAATAAGATTAAATGTAATCATGATATAATATAGTTATATACCTATGATGATCATGTACACAATAAGAACACCAATATTGTTGACTAAAACAGCAACTTGCAGCAAAATTCTACCAACTTTTCCAAAAGCATCCTCCATTACACCACCATAAGATGAACACTTTCCAGCCCTGCTAAACTTAAGCAACATTTCAATGGATTTCTCAGTCAAAAAAGCCATAAATATGATCATAAAAATCCCAAGACCAAGACCCAAAATCTTCATTGTTGCTGGCAAAGCCATAATTCCAGCTCCGATAATTGTTGTGGACAAATTAAAGACTGCCCCAGAAAATGAAGCTCCATTAAATTCATCAAATCCAGCTTCTTCACGCTTTCTGGGTAACAATGGAGCATTTTCATCAGGGATTTGCTTCGATTTCTTTGGGTGTCTCACTCTCTTCGATTCCATACTATCAATCGTCATTTTTCCCCCAAAAAACTTGAATTTATAGACCCTAAATATTAGAATTTTACAGGAACAGAAAATTAAGAGTAGGATTATCCAATCTTATTTGATACTGCTCAAAACTGTACTGAATCGCTTATGATTGGGTTCCAAATTTTGAAATTTATACAAACTAGGTATCTAGATTTTATGATTCGAGAATCCCTGATTAAAAAATTGGGGAAAAATTTAGGGTTTTGGGTAATAATTAAAAAGGCAAGATTATTTTTGACACCCAACTGACTAAATTGGATATTTGAAAAACTCTAGTTGACCCAAAAAAAAATACAGATGAATCCCAGAAATTTTATTGCAGATTTAGCAATAAAACCCAAGAAATTCACAGATTTTGCTGTGAATTGACCAAAATTAGAGACGATTGAAATCAAATGATTGAAATTGACATAAACAATAGTAAATAAATAAAAAAAAAAGAAAAAGAAAAAACAGTGACAATTGAGAGAACTGATAAGAATGAAACAGAACCAATCAAACAAAGTTGATAAATTGAAAGATTGTTTGTTTGTGGGATTTCAATATTCAAAGGTGAAGCTTAATTGAATTAAGATAAGCTTCAAAAGTAGGAAAAATGAAGTGAATAAAATGAACACGCAAACGGCAAACTTATATGAAGTGATGTTGACATAACAAAACATTACTCGTACTATGAGTAAGATACTACCGAGTACATAGTATTTGGTTTCTATTATTTGCAACGAATGGTATTATGGAGTATTTGATAAATATAAAATATTTAATTTTGTCTACGGCTATTTCATAAAATGTTACTGAGTAATTGTGAAATTCACCAAATACCGTTTAACTTTTTAAAATTCACCAAATGCCATTAATGACTAACGGCTGTTAGTTGACTGTCAGTTGACCCACCACTTGCCACGTGTCACTTTCTGATTAGTTTTTTTTAAAAAAAAAAATTTTAAAAAAATAAATAAAAACTAAAAAAACCAAAAAATAAAAAAATAAAAAAAAAAGAAAACCCTTGAAAGTTGAAACCACCCCAGCCACCACCCCTTCCACCACCCCGAAACCCTGCCCCTCCCCTTACCTTACCGGAAAACGGCCAGCCTCCTTCTTAACCAGCAAAAATCGGCCGACCGATCCTTTACCCCACCTGACCCACCGCCGACCCCTAAAACCACCTACCCAACCCACCTCGACCCTAAAACCACCAACTAATCTCTCGAAACCAAGCGCCCTCTCCTTCCTCTGCCGCAAAAAATCGGTCACCGGCGAATCTGTGGGTTTCAAAATCTAAGGTTTAACGTCCTCAGTAGGTCACGACGGGAAAGAGGGGGAGAAGGGGATGGGGGTTGTTTCGGCGGTCACCACCATTATACCTAACCTGTCGCTATCATCGCCCACCTTGCAACAACTTCAGCCGGTGTCCGATTTTGGTTCGGGTGGGGGCAAGTGAGGGCGTCTTCGGTTCACGTGGAGGCGAGTGAGGGCGTTTTCGGTTCAGGTAGGGGCGCGTTAGGTGGTTTCAATTCAGGTATCTTAGAGGTTAGGGTTCCGGGTGGGTGTAGGGTTTCAGAGGTGGGGGTGGGGTGGTGGTTTCAATTTCTGGTGGAGTGATGGGGGTGGTGGTTTCAGATTAGTTGGCGGGGTTGGTGGAGGCAATGGTTTTGGTTGGGGTAATAAGGGTGGTGCTGTTGAGGTGATTTTTTTAATTTTTTGGTTTTTGTTTAATTTTTTTTTTTTTTTGTTTAATTTTTTTTTAAAAACGGACCAATCAGAAGGTGACACGTGGCAAGTGTTGGGGTCAACTAACGGTCAAGTAACGGCCGTTAGTCATTAATGGCACTCGGTGAATTTTGTTAAAACTCAGTGACATTTTGTGAATTTTAAAAAGTTGGATGGCATTTGGTGAATTTCGCAATTACTCACTGGCATTTCATGAAATAGCCGTTTTGTTTAAATAATAAAAAACAAAGGTAGTAATACCGTTAGTGATGATTATTTACTTTGTAATTTTTTATCAATCATTGATTAAGATCCCATATAATCCAGGGATATGAGTCATTTTTAAGAATGGGATATGAGTCATTTTTTTAGGACGGGATATGAGTCATATGACTAAGATTATTATTATTATTATTATTATTATTATTATTATTATTATTATTATTATTATTATTATTATTATTTTATTTTGAATGGGATTATTATTAAAACTAAATCAAAAGCTACATGTGATATAATTAATCAACACCTACCCTGTGATATAAAGTCTTATAATTATGTCCTGTGTATGTATGTCAAACAAAAAATTATGTCATGAGCTTCTAAATATATGATAATGAGTTCATAGTATATGTATGTATTTCATTAAAAAAAAAAATTAATAAAATAAAATAAAAATAAAATAAAATAAAAATAAAAATAAATAAAAATAAAAAAAATAAAAAAAAAAGTTTACATATCAAAGGTCTATACTTCGTATAAATTATATTTGTGACTTTTTGCATTAGAACAATAAGATTACTTCAGTATGGAGTATGAAGTCTTTATTTTATTTTATTTTATTTTATTTATTTATTAAGTTTAAGGTGATTTTATTAGTTTTAAATTTTTGATATAAAAAAGTGATTTCTTTATTTATTACGGAGTAATATGTTTGATAATTTTACTATGTACAATAAAAAAATATTAGATTCAGTAATTAAAAATGGTAATTTAGAGATATAATTATAGTAACAATTAATATAAAAGGGTCGAAATTGTAGATAACTTTTGTTTTTGATGTAAAACTTATTACAAAAGGATGACATGTGTCTAATTTATTACGGAGTATATGTTTGATTAGTTGGTTTAAATTAATTAATACAAATTATATATATAAGTGAGGAATTAAGGACAAGCCTTACTAATACAAATACTAAATAAAGGTTAAACTAATATCATTGAAATAGTCTCTCAAAAAAAAAAATCATTGAAATATAAAAAGACAATAATATCCTTATTATAGTTTTGATACCATCCTCATTTTTGGATTTCAAAATATTTGCAAGATTCTGGTCATAATTGCCATATTACAACAAACGAAAAATTGTTATCCTTCGTACAAGGTAATCTATTATCACAATTTTGTTTTATAAAATAGTTTATCACAAAAATTCTGTGTAACATTACTTGTCAATTTACGATATAGTTTAAGAAAACTAGAGACAAATCTATTACGTACTACGTAGTATTGTTAAGTTGTTAACTCATTAATTGTGTGCCACGATTATAAAGTAGAGATTAATCAATCAGTTTAGCTCTTTAATTGTGTGCATAGTGTAATAACGTTAGTTTGATGATTTCAACATTAATAATTCTTTAATAATTTAGCTGAAATTTACTCCAAAACAAAGGGATGATTAATTGTAGCGGCCCAAATAAAACAAAGACAGGCTGCCGAATATTGTAGACGTAATACTATATACTAATTGGCCTCATCCCTCATGATTAGTTTGTTACACAAAAACAAGAATTGTATTGTTATCAAATTCAATATTATTATTTACACCTTCAAATATTGTATCACATATAAATTGGAACAACACTGTGTGCAATAAAACTGGCTAACAAGAATACGCAAACACCTAGGAACGGAATACATAACCAATCTTCTTGGGCTCTCATATCCTCCCGGTAATTGAACTTTTCTTACAATCTCCGAGACAGGTATCTTATGCTTTAATTGTAGAGACAAATCCTCGAACTTACAAGTGCAAGCTTCAATATCAACAGAAACTTTAATCAACTTGACAATAAAATCTAAATCCATAAAATCATGCTTATATTTCACAATCCTCATCAAATCTTCCTCATTTTTAGGCAATTTCTTAGCAATTTCCAAAAGTATTTTATTAGGCAAAACATGGCCAGTACTCTCATTGTAACACCTTAGAAATTCTTTGCCTTTAAAATACCTGTTTTGCTTTTTAAAATATGAAATAGGAAAATCTAAGACATTACTGCCACCGTGAAAATGGCTAAGGCAATAATTAAAGACACACAGCGGAAAACTATCTTTAAAACCATTCAAAACAAGTCAACTCAAAAGTCAAACCAAACGAAAGTAAAGTCAAACAAAGTCAACCTACAACTTGGAACCACTGTAGGACCTTAAAACCAAACAATACTGAAAACCTACGCTAGTCTCATGAGCATAATAAAATAAATAATATTCAAAACAAATAAAACACATCATATTCCTATAAGAAATAAGCATGATTCCACTATGCGAAAAAAGGTCTTTGGCACCGATTCAAACCCCCCTTTGCGCACCGGTTTTGAACTGTTCCAGATTTGAGGGATGCCAAATCTCTGAAGATTTTGCACCGGTTAACCGGAGCAAAATACCCTCTTTGGCACCGGTTAACCGGTGTGAAATACCCATGACGCGCTTTTTTATTTTTTGGTTTTAGCTAGAATTGGCACCGGTTAACCGGTGCCTATTACACCTTCAAAAAATAAAAATAAAGTTGCGACTTTTTCCCTCAATTTGAAGGAAGCAAACAATGCAATGAAAAAAAACACCAAAATCCCAAAAAAAAAACACCAAATCGTATCTCACACACACACACACACACACACACACATATATATATATATATTCATCAAATTAATTGTTATTTTACTATTTAAAACCAAAAAAAAAAAAAAAAAAAAAAAAAAAAGCAACAATGAACAACAAAACATGTTAATCCGAATCTCGAATCCGTAGCTTCTTCTATGTGGAATCCTTGTAATTTTTTTTTGAAGTAATAATATTACCTGCATCATAAAACACCAAAATTAATAAAAACCAAAAACCAGAGAAGAGATGAGAAAGAAGAATGAGACATTAAAAAAAAATAGGAAAAAACCCCGAAAAAACCAAGAAACCCAGATCGAAAAACCCAAAAAATTAATAAAACCAAAAACTAGAGAAGAAATGAGAAAGAAGAATGAGACATCCAAAATAAAACAAAAAAAAAACCCCGAAAAAACCAAGAAACCCAGATCGAAAAACCTAGAAAAAAACCTAATAATCCAAGAAACCCAGATAAACCATAAAAACCCGGAAAAAAAAACCCCACAAAACCTAGAAATTTTGAACCCAAAATAAACCTAAAAATGTCGAACGCAAAACCCAAAAAACCCAGAAACTTTGAACAAAAAAACCCAAAAAAAATTGATTTTCTAATAATTGACGGAGAGAACATGAATAATTAACGGAAAAAACCCAGAATCAAGGCAATTTAACATAAATAATTGAACCAAAACGCAAAACTAAAGAAACCAGAAACCCTAACCTCAAATTTTTGATTTTCTAATAATTAATGGAGAGAAGAACGGTGGCTGGTGATTGCATGAACGGCGGGGGCTGATGGTTGCATGAACGGCGGCGGCGATGGTTTCGAAACGTCAAATAAGGTTTCGAAAATGAGGAAGAAATGAGGAAGAGAGGACAAATGAGGAAGAAGAAGATGAGAGATCTGAGAACGAGAGATGAGAGAGAATATGAGAGAGGCGGATTATGAGAAAGAGAAAGAGAGAGAGAGGCTGAGGGAGTATAAAAGAGAATATAAGGGTTTTTGGCACCGTTTAACCGGTGCCTTTTCTTATTTTTTTTTTTCGGTTTTCATTTTCTAAAATAAAGGCATCGGTTAACTGGTGCCAACACATTTTTGCCCACCGGTTTTTAAGAACCGGTGCGAATTCCTCGATGCCCATTTGCTTTTTTCTACTAGTGTTCGCTCTTCATTCATGCCCATCATGAAAATGCTTCATCACCTGAAAAACTTCTCTCTACTTGTTTCCACTACTCGCCATTAGAAATGGATCGTCGTAGAGCCAAGGTAAAGACAAGGCCAAACAAACATACAACACACAATCAGCAATGCTGATTACATAAGCGTAATAAAACACATATCATGCTTTTACCTATCATCACACAATTTACCTTGTTGCACCTGTAAACAAGCATACAAGACATTCAACACTTAACTAGACAAATGCCAATGTCCATTTAATTTTTTGATTACGCATTGAACGAGTTTCCCCCCAACCTGCCCCAATAAAGGGGTATTAACACGGGAGCTAACCGTGCCAGTGTAAAAGAACCACTCGTAAGTGGCAGAATTCCTGCGCATAATAAAAAGGAATATACAGCGTCCTGTACTCCCAGTAGAAGTTATGGTCAAATATAAAGTGGCATAACTTCCCCCATATGTTCATACTCAAGGTATATACGTTCCAAGAGTTTTGGTGCGTAATCTCTTTTCACTTTACGTTGTTTACATATTATTATACTTAGTGATGACTCTCAAACCATAACACAATCAAACATTATACTTCATTCAAGCAATCAAACATACCAATTTAATTCTTGAATAATTAGTGACCATATAAATTTAATTGTTGAACCCTTTTTAATCTACTTCGGTGTCAAAGACACCTTAAACGCATAATGCGTCGCAAATCCTATCCTTCGGTGTTAGAAACACCTTAAGTGCACATAGGCACTGCAATATAAATTATTCCTGTGTACTAAGACACTTAAAAAGCTCCTTCCTCATGCTTATAGCATTAATAAAAATTATATTAACCATAATAAAATTTCCTTTTTAATATTCCAAACCAAATTAAACATTTAGTTTAATTAAACATGCTCTCTATCACGCTAACAATAAAAGTGTGGTTCATAATCAACATGCCAACATAATTAATTTCCAATCACCAACTCATCATAAATAATTCATACATCACAACTCTCAAATTCCAACTAACACCTATCATGATACTACTTGAAACTAATTAAACAAAGCCTAGCATGCTTCTACATATTCAAATAATTATCAAGTACGCGAACGTACCTTGAATATGATCTCAAAATTGTCACGACTAAATAAAATCACTCACTTGGAAGTCTCCTACAAACCAAAATTACAAAAAGGCATTAATACCTATTCCACACAAATTTTCAGCAATATATACGCTCTTTAAATCACGCATAAACCCTCTAAAACAAGCTGAAATTTAATTTAAAACCCTTACTTTTATTCCCAATTAATGGGTAATTAAAATTTCAAGAAACATAATTATAGCTTATATATAAAAATTCCAGCTTTATTAAATCATTCAAAATTGCTGTAATTGTGTTTTAAAACACCTATTTCAATAATTTAAATCACCCATAAACAATTTCCATCAATATACATAAACTTAGAAACCTAGGGTTTATAATTTGGGGCTTTTTAATTCAAAACCAAATTTGAAAATTTATATATAAAATACTAATTATCAAACATCATAAAAATCATCACAAAACCCAAAAATAATAATTAGATTAAAGGTAGATTTAATTAAAATAAAAAAGAACAATTTTTTAATTTTTTTTACAAACACACGCACGCGCAAGGGGGAAGAAAGTAGGGAGGGTGGCTAGCGCCACCTCCCACGGCTGCTGCTGCTGCCGGCCCTGTGGTGGCGACGGCGGCCAACTGTGGTGGCGGTGGCAGCCGGCTACCGTGAGGTATGTGTGGTGGTGGTGTGTGAAAAAAATTAAAATTAAAATAAAAGGGAAGGGGGAAAATTAAGAGAAAAAGAGAGAAAATAAGAGGAGAGAGAAAAAGAGTTACCTTTGGGTATTCTCCACCTTGGGCAATTTGCCCCTCTTTTAAAACCCTCCTAGACTTAAATTCTCTTTTTATCCTTAAGAATCCCTTTCCTCTTCAAACTAGTATTTTGACTTTCTTTAAAAACTCATTGACTTTTTTAAAATTTCCTTTTATTAAATAATATGCCTCAAAGTTTCTCCAAATCATGAAATAAAATATTTTTAAAATTATTAAATAATAAAAAATAAACTTTTAATTAAAATAAATCTTTTTAAATTAATAAAACACCATAAATAATTCATTTCGAATTATTTAAATATTTTAAAAAATACTTATTTAAGTTAAAATACGGGATATTACACTCATCTTCTTCTCTAGCAACATCATCTTGAGGTTTTGATAACCAAGAAACATGAAACGGTACTACGGTCATGGTTCAAGTTGTGGGAGAAATTTTAGAGAAGTTTAAAATAATTGTGGGTTTATGAAATTTGAGATCGATTATATGCAATGACAGAATTATACGAAGTATATATAGAGGGGAAAAATATATCCAATTACTAGTCGGTTTCCTAAAACAGCATTTACTCTAGACGACTATATTATTAACGAGTTTCCTAAAATTACTTTAGTTTAGCCTACACTAAACCTTCCCTTAATTTTACTTGGTAAATTGAATTACTTGGTATCCAATCCAATTTGTGACAGCTTTGGTTACCTAAATTAATGGGTAAATAGTAATCCTTCCGTTTATTTCTCAACCTTATTTAAATACGTATTACTTATATTACTTATGTTCTTTTTTACCTCTCTAGCTTATACATATTAGATTATTAGTTACAACTTACGAAGTAGTATATGATTTTATCTCTTTTCTTATTTGCGGAGTAATTTTTTTTTTGTGACAACATTTTTTTTTTAATCAACTTTATTTTACTATTTTATTTCAAAATTTAATTCATCAACAAACCACACTTTCACAAGTGAGATAGTGAAGGAAACACCTGAAAATTTCCTAAGATACCTCTAATTAATTTGGGACTTTTGGTAAAAAAAATTCAAACTTCAAGGGTACCTCAAGTATTCCTAAAAAGCACGTGGGCATTTTGAGAATTTCAACTAAAATGAGAGGTAATTTAGGAAATTTTCCAATAAGGTTATATGGGAATAATGTGGTGGGATTTGATTTTATGTATTTTAAAGAGGACTTTTATTAATAAATAATTGGCAACTTTTAGATATATTCCGTTTAAGGTAATTTTTTATTATTTTAGGTTAACATTATAATCGATGTACAATATTTACAGTATACCTAGTATATTTACAACTTTGATTGTATTAATAGTTCAGTTATCTTCATTCATACTTGTAGTTTTATTGTGTGCCAAGGTACACTATTTAACGGAGAAAGTACAAAAAATACTTTTATACAGGTCTGCACATAATTAATATAATAATCTTGTCCAAAATCTGTGTGCAAGGAGTTTTCGTGGTTGTTTAGTAAACTAAAAATATTGAGGAATCTTTACTAAATACTTCAGATTACCCACATACAAAAATAAGGAATTGTATTATAGGATTTAGGAGTTCCCCCATGAGGAGGGGATTCTAATATTCTTTCTTTTTTTTACCTTTATAAAAATAATTATAATTAAACAAAGTTCATAAAATATGAAGAATTTGTTCAACTATATTAGAAGGGGGAAGAGGATACTCAAGTTTCCTAGCTTTACACGGCGTAATATATACAGTAAGGGTATACAGCAGGACTTTTTCTCAGAGTAAGCTCTCTAATTCTGTACATTACATACAAGAAATCACCTATCTTAGCTACATTACATGTTAATTTACTATAAAGAATGGCAAGAATTGCTCGAATCTGCGGTCATTCTCCTGACTTGCCACAAATGTAACAGTCCTCTTGTCTGTCAGATGATTATGTCTCAGTGGCTTCTCATCAAAAGGCAGAAGCCAGACCCTAGCAACTGAAGATCATCTCAATCCTTGTAAGTGCTCTACATAGAAGCTGTTCGTGTTACAAGGGAAGCAGCAGCAAGGCGAGCCTTCTCAAGTGGTGACGGGAGAGGGGATGATTAATACAGCAACAAATTCCGTTGGCTCAGTTGAAGAAGTATGGAGAATTTAAAACTTCCCTCAGTTCAAAGTCTCCTCGCTCGGGCAGAGGAGGAAAGGATAGTGTAGGGAAAGATTGCTGGAAACTTTCCAGTAACTGTCAATGATCCAAAGAAAAGAATAAAAAGATTCAGCTTTGGAAATTAAACATCAATATAAAGCAGATCAAACAGTTAGTATATAGTTTCCACTCAAGCAATAATTTTTCAGGGTAATTCAAGAAGAAGCAAGGAATATCTTAAATGCATAACCAGATAGTTTTCCCTAGTCTCTTTCCAGGAGAGGACTTCTGCGTTACAACTGTAAATAGTTTTTGCTGTTACGTTCATGAGTTATGCACAAGGCCATTTTTATTTTAGAATGGTATACCTATTAGTATATTACCAATGTAAATCATAGACAGATAATGGCACAAAAAAGCACCAGCTATTATCTACAAGCGCAACTTACATTTTCCAATATTGGTTGTTCATAGAGTTCCACAAATTTTTCACGAAGTATCATGCTCATCTGATCCACATCGCACGCATGAGTCCAATATGAATCATGAACTCCTACAATCATCAAATGCAAAGATTAGCAGGAATCACATCTAAATCACCTGAAATAACAAAGAAAGGAAAAATATTTAGAGTAAATACAAATATAAATATAAACCTGCAAAGTTTAAGCCTGCTTGTTTGCAGGCCACTGCAGTCATCATCATATGTGACCCATCAAGGGAATGAACAAAATTTGGTGGAAAAGCTGACTTCTGCCGCTTAACCATAATCTGTGACAAAGAAAAAAAAAAAAAAAAGAAAAGAAAAGAAAAATCAATTGTTATGCTCAGTTATTGCAGAGTTGTGTAGACTGTGTAAGGAAATGAGGGTGTAATTGTGTTTGATTAATGCGGAACAAGTCAATGAAAATTATGAACGAGAAAAGCAATAAAGAAGATAAACAAAGAACACAAGGATTTACGTGGTTCGGTCAAATTAGACCTACATCCACGGGTGGGTAATTCGAGAGCTTCTTCACTATAATGAAGAAAGAACGAGAGAATAATACAAGGAGTCCTAAATCTAATGGCTCAAAAGGTATGATCTAATTGATCAACTAAAAGGTCCTTTTATAACACAAGGAAACCCTAATAAAAACCCTAAATTGTTCTCCAAGTATACTCAAATAGCCGTCATAGAAAAGATATAATTTTAGGAAATATCCCATAAATTATCCTAGAAGAACAGAACTACCAAGCTATAGCTCGGCAGCTAGCTCAAGCCTGCCACAAGTCTTCATAGGGCCAAGCTATAGCTCACTCACATAGAGCTATAGCTTCCAGCTTCGTCAGGTCTTCGTAAAATGGCCATAACTTTCTCGTGTCTTATCGGAATTGGGCATATGACCTATCGTTGGAAAGCTCTTGAATCAAGCTATCACCTCCAACTTGAATCACCTCAAAATCACTTATAGCCTGAGAGATATCTGCATTCAAAGTCAGCCTACTAGATTTCGAGTCACAATTTAACAGACTGATTTGCAAAAAAAATTCTGTCTCTTCAGACATCTGTAACAACAATACTTTGGTTCAAGTTCAACAGAAGGCTTCATTGCTTATGAGACTGCAGCAACCAAAGAAGAATTCCAGTATTATAAAGGTGCAGCAATCTCAGCAATGAACAAAAGTGATATCATAAATAGTAGTGGTGCAACATTTACAACATGGATAATTTTGCAAAAAGAAACTATGGAAACCTGCACACAATAGACATGGTCATCTAGGATTTCTTTCAAAGGAAAAGAAATTGAAATTGTACTCCAATGCATTATAGGATTGTCTTGATTTAGTCATTAGCATACATATCTTTTCTAAACATTGTGACCACTTTCACTCAAATAAAAACAAAGAAAATATATGCAAGTCATTAATAAAGGCTTCGTGACTATCATGAGCAACTTAAAAATTGGACAACAGAATTCAAGAATAATACCTTTTCAGTTTCTCTTTCCAGCGTCAACATTTGAAGGGATGTTCTGATCTGCATCATATATATCAAACAAGGGAATATTAATCTTCGTAAGACAAATTTCAAACAGAAAAAGGAAGGCAAACGAAGAAAGGGTAGATGATTCCGTACCAGATGCCTACCCTTCTTGCAGTAAGGTTGCACAACAGGTAGACCCAATGGCGTTGTCCACCTCACAGGCTGATTTTCTGATGCAATAATCTGCACAAATTTCAGCCATCAAGTAAATGCATATAAGGTAACACACACAAAGGATAAAGAAGCATATGATGGGGAGGCCACATCCACAAAAATTCATATCAAAAGCTCACATTTTAAATAGCATGATTAGCATGACATAATGTTAAAATCTAAACCAGAAATTTTGTAATTTAGGGACATGTTATACAGGTTTGTGTAGATGGGGATGGACATTATGTGGGCTATTTAGAATATAATTTATTACAGAAGTTACTGGTTTTTAAGATTGATTCCTACTCCTAATTTAATTCTCACAAAGGTACTCGCCAATGGCCCGTCCATTTTAACCAAATAAATAGAAAATATCAACATTTTAACCACATAACCAATACACAAGCATGCAGGAAAAAAAAAATTAAATAATATGTAGCAGGCAGTAAAACATAAAAGCACATGTCTACGCATATATTTGTAGGTAGGAAAAACCTTTGCACAATCACCAAGCCAGCTCATAATACTACGGGCAGCTTGAAACATCTCGCCTAGCGCAGTTAATGTAACCTATCCAAACAGTAAGAGAACAATCATCAGTCAAGTCTATGGAAAGAACAGAATGGGCAAAAGTCCTGCTAACATTAGCAGGTTCTGCACTTAGTAGAAACTAAGCTCTAAGTCATCCACACAGTCTTACTCTGGCCGCATAACAAGCTGCACCATAAATCTCTGTCTCATCACTAAATGCAGAACGTTCTTTTAACCTCCTCTTGATCTGCTCTCTAGCACCAATATAAGTGACACCATACACTGAGGTCATCACTGTCTGCTTAACCAATTTCCTGTCCACCTACATTTGGAAGAAGCATAAGACTGTAAAGGTGAGAAAATAACAGAGAAATTATAACTTACGTGGCAAGTCTATATTATTCAGCTAAATTCAGGCATCACAACCTACTCAACACAAAGCAATTAATTAAACCACAAACCTGGTTGATCAGCTTCCTTGCATGCACAGTGTCTGGAAAATCAGCAGGATCTTTCTTGGCATCTGCTTGCATGATGGTAAGAACTCTGCATCATAAATTCATAAACATTCAATTGTCAGAGTTTTACGAAAAAATTGGGATTTTATATGCGTTTCATAGCACAAAATTTTAAGATAAGCATTCAAGGGAAACATGGAGAAAATTCTAATAAACACATCAGAGCATTTTCAAACCCAATGCTATACATTCAAAGCTTAAAACCGAATGAATGGTAACAGTCAGTCCATTAGCTGCATTCATATATAAATAACCTGTACCTAAAATTCTCACAGCATTGTAGGCATTGAAACTGGCGATCACATAGAACTGACCTTGCACTCACAAATACATGCAAGTGATCTGAAGTAAGACTAGGGGGCATTGGGGGATGATGTCCTTAATCACAGCTGAATATATTATATACTTTAATGCAAAGCAATGGAAAGTCAAGGGTCCTTACCTAGCAGCTATGCCTGAGTAAACATCAGCTGGTTTTTCTCCAGCAACAAGATTGACAGCTGCTGCTCCCAACTGAAATACAAATACTTTGTGAGAAATCAATAACTTTCTCTGCCAACATGCCCTTGGCATTTTCTAATCTACTTTTCAATATAGATCAACAACCCTCTCCCCCCCCCCCCCCCCCTCTCCCTCTTAAACTTCCCCATTGATTTAAAATAATTGGATATAACAGGAGGGAGAGTTCTCTAATATCTACCCACACTTGATCTTATTATACGACATTTTCATAATTTAAACTTACATGGGCAGTGAGGGAAGAGAAATGGAGGAGAGGATCAGACAATCAAGCTTAACCTAATCAATCAAACATTTCACAGCCTTACCCTACATTTGCAGTAAAGCTATGTCCTTTAGATGCCAAATTAACTAAATGGCCAATTATTAAACACAAATAGCATGACTTCAAAATAACAGAGAATGAGGGAACTACCTTATCTCTTCCAAGAGCAGCATAGTGCTGTAATCCATTGCAAGAACCATCCTATTTGAACAGAAAGGAGAATGTTAATCAGCTCATACGTAGCTGAAAACTGCTCACATTTTAAATTAGATGGGAAAAAAATTCATATGAACAGTGCCAAAAAGTTGCTTGGAAGAGGGGGAAAAGAAGAATAGGTAAATATCAATTATCTTGTCTCATATTGCCAACCCAGCATCTTAGAATTACAGCTTGATCAAAACTAAGTGTCACAAAATGTCTACTTTTTTGACATGATGAAAGATTAGAGATGTTGAGTTCAAGAAGAAACATCTCAAACAAACTGTAACACAAAATGAGATTAATTCAAGAGAAACAAGCAGTTTGTTTATCCCTGCAATCCATAAAGAGCTGTGCATCATCTGCTCAATATTGAAAGAGGGGGAAATGCAAAAAACAATTTCATAGATGGTAACTTAATGCTAGCAACACGCCAACACCTTAGTGCAGTAGCATATAATTCCAATGATTGTCTATTTGCCTGGGAATACTATAGCACAGAAAGGTAACATTATAAAATTACCTTTGATCCTCGGCAACCTAGAAATATAAACCTCTGCTTAATTCATCCTATTTCACGTGATGTAAGTTCAACCTGATAGGTCATGTGACTAATGTTCATCCCTCCACTTAATTCACAAATGTTTTTTTCTTCAACTAAACATGTCTGCTTCTTACATCTTTACACACTACACAGGCACACAGCACAGAGCACAGAGCAAGCTACTATTATCATCCACTCTTTGCATACTCAACAACCATAAGGACTTCCATAATCAAGGAATGTTGAAAAAGATAAGAAAGCATGAAAATACTCTCACTAATCACATGAGTTGAAATCCCTTAGCCTCCAACAGCAATACACAAAAGAAAGCTAGAATAATAATATTTATTTTTTATTTATTTAAATTTTTGGTGAATTCCATAAAAGCAGTTTGCCAGGTCGAGGAAGTTTATATAGCACAGGATTGTAATAAATTACTTGTACAAAGTTGCTTCTAGGGTGGCTCTGCTTTGGTTCTTTAATTGGATTGCATGATCTACCTTGTTAGATCATACATTTGCAAATCCTGCTGATCTCATTAGTTCTTGCAAGAATAAATTAATCAGAATGTTTAGCCAGATCAAGAGGAAACAATCCCATTGTTTAATCCCTAAAGCAAGGTATAGATACAGTGTAATTATTTTCTTTGCATGATCAAGATTATATGATTCGTCAATCCCTGGCATAGAAAGAACAGCCAGCTAGGGAAAATATCCTCAAACCAGTTCGTCCAACTTTGGTCATTATATACCAGTCCAAGGTTTTTCAACATATCATTGGAAGCAGAAGGTTTGTTAGCAAATACCAAATAGTAATACGTAAAACAATTAAAATTCAGATAACTTACTACAGTAATAGCCTATCCAACTGAACCATTCAAGGTAAACTTTTAAGCAGAAAGTCTATAATTGCTCACCTGATGAACTGGAATATGGGACTTATATAACTCAGGGCAGGGACTTCTCAGAGCTTCAGCTAAATCAATACAGACAGCTAAACACTGAAAAGGATCTTCTGCTTTCAGCCACCAACACCTTCCTTCCAGTGGCTTATCCACAGAGTCAAATATATCATCCAAATGGTTCTCAGTAAATGCTATTCGACCCTCTAGAGATAATTTGTCAACGCCACCAGCGTATAGATTTGCCACATGTATTTTCAACCAACGCAATCCTGATTTTCCAAGAGCTCGACCCTCTGCAAACTCTAAAATGCCTCGACACATATCAGACCCTAGATGGTTCAAGTATGGGTGCATTGGATATGCTCGACCGCGAAAATCAACATTATGCGGATAGAAAAAGCCTTCCTCATCCTTCATTTTCCGAGCAACCTATTTTTTGAAAAAAGGGACTAGAGTCATGTCTATACCAAGACTTTAAGAAATACCTTAAGTGGACAGCTCAAGGATAATTTTACTAACCGCAAGTTTGAGTTCTACATCACAGCGTTGAGAATGTCGCTCCCGATTCTCTTTCTTTACAGACCTGACTTTCCATTTCCATGTCTTCAGCTCAGATTCATCTTCTGTATCTGGTTTTTCTGGCAAAGGAACCTGCAATAAAAAAAAGAATAAAAAAAAAAATTAAAAAAAAAAAAAAAAAAAAACCCATCAGAAGTAAAACAAAATGGAAAAGGATGGGGAAAGAGGAGCCTAACATGAGAGCTAATATATTTAGAATGGAAAGAAACAAGATAACTCACATCATCTCGATCAACTAAGTCAGCCAGACGACCTCCATTAGCCCATACCCTATCTACAATGCTAAGAACTTTTTTATTTACCCTCCATTTCGTGTTTCCAAGTGTATCCAAGGCCTGTGCAATTTTATAAATAAATAAATAAATAATATTGCAGCAAAGGATAACCAGTTGCAATTTTATAAAGAATTTGAATCAATCACTTTCAGTAATTAATAGCGTAAGATCACAAGAAGTAGACAGAAGAATAAAGTGCAAAAGCAGATTACGCAAAAAGAGATCTTTTTCCCTCCCTGACCTCAAAAACTGATTTTAGCTGTTCCTCAGAGGCCGTCCTAACAGCTACTCTCTGATTCTTGGATCCATGAGTTCGCATGACAAATGATCGCAAAACCAAGTACGCTCCTTTATCATAACTACAACAAGACAACCATACAACAGTAAGAGACGTAACCAGGATTTCAAGAAACCACATTGAGTCTGATTCTTAGGACATAACTAGGCCATTTTGAAGGTAGACCTTTGTTGTTGCAATTTCACGGAAACAAAAATACGAACCCAGTCACCCACCCTGGGCCCCAATAAAGTTAAAATATCAGGGGAAAACACAAGTGGCTAAAATTCAAATAAAGCCCGCAATTACAGCTCAGTGGAAAATCTAAGAGGGGGCTTTGGTTCCTCTTTCATCAGTTTGCATAGAGAAATCAAGTATGTCATTTCAATACTTAACATTATAAGACAGCCTATTATAAAACAGCCTCAGGTATATGTGAGCAGATAGCATATCACATTTTTTCAATAATAATGGACAAAGTGTTCAGATTTAGGCCCCATTAACATTATCTACTATGGTTTCTTCATCTAAGTTCACTTCCTATTAACTTTGCTAGATCTTCTCACTCCATCCCTAGAACTCCTAGGTATTCCTTGTACTTAACAATTTAGATGCATCTTCCAGCTCTCACAAAGCACCAGTCACTCAATACTTCTAGAAATATATCTAAGGGAAAATGAGCACATGGTCTTCGAAAGAAACACCACCAACAACAGTTTCTACAAAATTACATAAAAAAATATATGTAGCTTAATGTTGGAAAATTAGGGAAGAAAAATCAGTGATTAGCTCAAATTATGTCACATTTTTAACGGAACTAGCCAATGAAAGATGAGGGGGGGGGGGGGGGGGGGGGGGGGGGGAGCACACCACAGGTTCAGACAGTACTGCATTTAGGAGGAACTTGAAGCTTGAATCTAACAGGGTGCATGGAAGAAATAGTACAGAGAGAATACGGTAATTATTTATGAGGCTATAGTAATTTAAGAGACACTGTGAATATGTAATACACAAAACTCAGACAGGGTTGCCGACAAGACTGGTCAAAGTATTTGGGATTGTTATACACAAAAATTGTTTATGTTTTAGGAGTATAAGGACTTAGAGAGCAAAGAGAATAATACACTATGACATGAAATATATGTAAAGTATGAGGCATAGGGTCATACCCAGTCCATTTTTCTGGAGGTACCAACATTGGCATATAAGGGATAACCATGTGCCTTGGCTGCAAAAGCAACAACAGATGTTTATGGTAACTGTTTTCCAAAGATTATAAACAATCTATAACAGGGGCAATAGCAAGTAAAAATGCTTTGCAGAGAAATCACCAAGTGCATAAAGACATGTACAGGAAAAGCACAAATGAACTTTTAAAACCCAACAACAGAATTGATTCTTATAAACTTTACAAGATCCAACTTACAGTTTTCTCAAGACCTTTGATAACCAGTGGGTCACATTCAATCATCCCAAATCTTCGGCTGGTTTTCCTGTTAAAAAAACCCAAAGTTCATTTTTATTTACATAGCAAATCAAACAGACCCGATTGAACTAGTTGATGCATTAGAAGAGAGATCTTTCATTACTTGTTCTCAGGGCCAACATTTTTCAGTGAATGCACAAAAGCTGGTCGAACATCAGGAGCATCACTAGCTGATTGACTAACTGGAGGTTGTATGTATGCTGTTTGGACCAGCAACTCGATCAGACGACTCCCAACCTGCAACAAGGAAATGAGGATGGTTCCTTCTTATAAATGAGATATGGTACAAGGTTAAAGAAAAACAACTACCTTAGCCCTTGCCTCCGCACCCCAAGGCTTCAAATGACCTTGAGAATCGACAATTTTCAGCGCCTGTCGCCGCTTTTGTTTTTTAATTAAGCTATTTACGTTCTTTCTAAGATGCTGTTGCTCTTGGATCTCAGCAGTAGAACCAGCTTCATCAGATTTTTTACATTTGTCACCTTTTTTCTTCTTTGTTTTCTCTAAAAATGTGTGTATCCTAACCTATATAAGCCATGTATTATGATAAAAAACATTAGTACTTGAGATCAATACATATGCCAAAATTCAAAAGAAGAAAACACCAGTTTACCCACTTCTTGTTCAATGGCTTCGCCTATAGCACAAGCCGCTTGAACAACCTTTGCAGAGCCATAGCCACTTGCAGTCATTAACATTCCCATCAACTTATGCATTGTTATAATTGCCATCATATCTGCAGGTAACTGATCGAAATACGGCCCATATGCACCTCTACACTTCCCTTGCCTGATTATTTCTTGCTCCTCTATAATGCTATCTCTAAATGGCTCAAACCAACCAAGAAACAATGACTTCATATATGGCAAATTAGGTGCCAGCTTATGCTCACACATATCAGCTAAAAGCTCCCTATACTCATTAGCTGCCTGTTGCCATGACTCAGTCTCAAGCTTTACCTGCCTATTCCTAAGCTTATGGTACTTGTAAGGCGGCATACCCGCCACCATTTTTGGCTGTCTTTGCCGCGATTCTCGCCATTTTGCCCTATTCTCTTCTTTTCTCATCTCCTCCACCAACTCCTGAATTTCATCAAAAACCGAATCATCATCCTCCAAATCCGTTGACGAGGCTAATTCGGCCTCTACAACACTAGCAAACCCTTTAGGGCATAGAACGTTTGAATTAGGTTGATTACTCAAAAACCCAGAAAGAGGTCTCTCCCCAATCTCTTCCTTCATCAATGATCCACCTTTTCTACAAAAACCCATCTCAGAAGAGTTCACTTTTTTACAACAACCCATCTCAAACGGCCTAAATTTCAACCTCTCAGCTATAACACAATCATGGGAAACCCCCAGAAAGCTGTAATTACGCGAAAATAAGTTTGGGGTTCTAGAAATGGCTTGTTTAGCAAAGTTTCTCCACATAACTGTGGAATCAAAATAAGGGTTTACCACAAAACTATTCCTTGATTTATAAATTGAAATATAAGGGTCAAAATTCTGCGATAAATTAGCAGGAAATGGAGAAATATTACTACTGGACATCAAATTGTTCTAATCGATTAACAAGAAATTCTTGTGATAATGAAGAATTAAAGGAGATAGCAAAAAATGGAGTTACCAGAATTCGATGGGTAGAAGAAGAAGACGAGAAATACATAAGTGAGTGTCGAAAAACCCCTTCTAAAACCTCTGCTTCTGGTTTGTTTTCGGTGAAATAGCCTTCAGGATGAAAGTGAAGTCTAGATTTTTGTACATTTGCTGAAAAATATCTTCAACAAATTTTACCATTGGAGGTTGAAGATAATTTGGAAGACATAATAATTATTTGGTGATTAAGGGTTTAGGGTTTATGGTTACTAATAGAATTTCATTTTTAGTACTAGTACACACTGTAGGTTTAGAAATTGCTAATTAATCCATTTTATTGTGCTTTTTTTGTCAAGAAAAAATTGTACTCTTCTTTAGTAAAATAAAAAACAAGAAACAATAGTACTCCATTATTTTTATTTTTTTCTGTAATTAGATGGACGAAAGTTAGAGAGGGTTATTGGGGTTTTTCATATGTTTATGTGATTGAGAATTATTTCCTTAATTATAAGTATATATATAGCCAATATTTCAATGAATTATTTGTGTAAGTGATATTTTTTTTTTTTTACTATTAACCTTCATTTTAGTTAATTTAAGGGCCGTTTGGTTGGGGATATTCATCACAGGGAATGGGAATTAACAGGAATCATTCTCTTTGTTGTTGTTTGTTAGACCTTTTTTCCCATTCCCTTTACCCTCTCTATTCCCCCAAATCCTTTCAAGTTCATTCCCCACCCCCTCAAGGTATTTCCATTCCATTCCTGGGCCACCACCACAACACCATACCACCACCCTCCTACCTACACACATCACTGGAAAACCGCACCACCACCTACCCTTCGCCGCGCCTCCCCACCCCTAGCCGGCCCTCCCCTCCACCACCTACCCCTCGCCGGCTATCCCTCGAAGACATTCCTTAATCCCGGCCATCCCCCATCGCATCGCCTAATACCTAACCCTTCGCCGAAACTCGCCGCCCCTCCCTAATCCCTTACTGCACCTCTCTGCCCCCCGGAACCCTCTTCCCAACTGCGAAAAAGAGCGAGACCAAGAACGCACACTCACGTACCTTTGAAAACCTAGCGAAGAAAGAGCGAGAGGCGAGCTGAGTTCCGGCAAGGGGTTAGGGATGGGCGGCGACGGACCTTCCCTCCCCGAAACCCTCTTCCCAGCTGTGAAAAAAGAGTGGTGACGGACCTTCAAAACCCTAGCTAAGAAAGAGCGAGAGGCGAGTTCCGGCAAGAGGTTAGGGATGGGCGGCGAGTTTCGGCGAAGGGTTAGGGATGGGCGACGAGGCGGTGGGGTGGCCGGTAAAAGTGGGAAATGAAGAAAGATGGGGTTGTGTGGGTGTGGTGGTGGTGGTGTAGTGGTGGTTGTGATTCCATTGTATTTTTTACAACAAACAACATACTACATCTAAAGAATTTTCATTCCATTCTCTTTCATTTCTTTTGTTCATTCCAATCCATTTACCCCGTGCAAACCAAACGGCCCCTTAGTCTTTTTTTTTTCTTCTAAATTGACCTATCCAGACTTAGTTTGCCAAAATAAGTCAAATTATAAAGAACAAAAACACTAATGAAATTAAAAATTACTCCGTAATTATTAAAATAAGTGGTTAACTAATTAAAATCATATTAAAAAATTAACAATAAAATATTTATTTATTTATTGTAAGCTAGTCTTTTCATTTTGATTATATAGTATTGCTAATTTAGCTAGTCATTTCATCGTGTGTGATAATTACTTTAGTACAAGGTAAGTTGAACTGTTAAAGCAACAAATAAGCAACAAATCCATCATACACTTCGTAAAATACTTGGTACTTCATATGTGAATTGCAACATGATGTTGAGGTAGAGGATCCACATTAGACAATACACCAACTTTTTGAGTCTAACTGTAAATCTAGTCCAACTGATCCAGCCATTTCACGGACCCTTGAGCGGCCCAAAGAGCATCATCTATCATTTGACCTTCAGCCTCGAGATTCGAACTTAAGCCAATTTACAGCACGAAAATGTGGATCATCTCCCAGGCGCAAAAGGGCAACTTTATTTGGCCACATCTCATGATCATCTCTATGTAGCAACTTACAAAGAGTAGAGTAGTAGACTGATGGAGTAACAAATATCAGGAAGATTGAAGAATCAAACATTTGAGACTAGACTTACAAACTTTGACAGAATATGATTTGTCAGAACTAATATAGGACAAAGCTTTTTAATTAGTATATTTACATGAGAGAAAGCAAGAGCATTGTACAAACAACTCCTGCCTTTGCTCAGCATACACAACTGGACAAGGAAGACACAACAAGGTAATCGTCATTGATCCCGGCATATAAAAAACTGACATGCAGTAGACAATCTGCCTCAGGATCAACAAGATACTGTTATTTCTCTTAAAGATGAGGAAAAACAATCCCAAACCCCCACAACACTATCAAATATATAAAAGAAAGATAAAATTAAAATCTCAGTTCGTGGACTGGCCTCTTCCGTTCTCCATTACCCTGTGGCTGAAGGTCTAAAACAATCAATATTGCACAATCCCACAGATCTTATCATCCCTCCAAATCTGCAAAATAAGTGTTGGCATTAAACAACAGTTCAGAGGATAAGCTAAAACTGGAAGTGGCAAAAGAAATTAAGGGATGACAGTCAACAAAAGAAAATCTGAGTCGTTCTGTGTTTAACTGACCTATCAACACTATTCCGAGCTTTATCAGGCCGTTCAATAGAGTTATTTGCTTTATCAGGAAGATCTAAACTCTTCCTCAATTTTTCTCTCTTGTTGGTACTGGTTCTTGACTTGTCTCTTAAATCTAAGCTTTTCCTGGGTTTTTCTTTCTGGTCCATACTTGCTCTAGGCATCTCTCTTTGATCAGCACTTGATCTTGATTTATTATCTCGACAATCTGTGCTGCTCCTCCGTGGATGATCTAATCGTTCAGAACTCAATCCAGATCCGCTTCTTAATTGAGGTGATTTCTCAACAACAGATATGAACTTTTTAAGATGTTTTATGTACTCTGGATAAAGCTCCAAGTCACAGTGATTTCCACCTTTAACCCATAATGGCTCATACTTTTCTTTACAATTCTCCCACAGTTGCTTGCCATGAGACCAATCAACCACATCATCAGATGTCCCCTGCAGCACCAACAAATTTAAGTATATCATCATCTTCTCATACATGTATAAATGAGTTGGCAGGTTGGCACATGGTTGTCTATTTTTGAAATAGAACTGAACAATGAGATAGATGTGAGTGCCTGATCAAATTTAGATAGGTGATTACATTCATGTTCATATGTGATAAATTTTCGCTCAATGAGATGGATGTGCAACTAGGGTGAAATACTACACCAAGAGTCCAGTAAAATCTTGACAGTAAAATGATGCTTCACAATCACCAGTCAATAAATACAGAAATGACTAGATTTGGGGATAGCAAAAGATCATAGTGTTATACCATGATCAAATTTAGATAGGTGATTACATTCATGTTCATATGTGATAAATTTTCGCTCAATAAGGTGGATGTGCAACTAGGATGAAGTACTACACCAAAAGTCCAGTAAAATCTTGACCGGATTTTTCATGAAATACCACTGAGTTTTTCGAAAATTCACCATATACCACACAATTTTTTAATACACCAAATACCACTGAGTTTTTGGTAAATGTCACAACATACCATTAATGACTAACGGACGTTAACACCGTTAGTCATTAATGACTAACGGACGTTAACACCGTTAGTCATTAAGGCTAATAATGCCACGTGGCAGCTTGTGATTGGTTCCCTTCTAAATTATTTAATTTTAGAATAAGTATTTAATTAATTATCAAATAAAAAAAATAAAAACCAAAAAATAACAAAAAAAAATAAGTTAAAATATTTTTTGTAAAACTCAGTGGTATTTCAAATTTAGATAGGTGATTACATTCATGTTCATATGTGATAAATTTTCGCTCAATAAGGTGGATGTGCAACTAGGATGAAGTACTACACCAAAAGTCCAGTAAAATCTTGACAGTAAAAGGATGCTTCACAATCACCAGTCAATAAATACAGATATGACTAGATTTGGGGATAGCAAAAGATCATAGTGTTATACCATACACCTTTGTACTCCCAGCCTCACTCAATAAATCTAAACTGCCTCCCTAATTAAAATCAATAGCATGGTCAAGTAACAAAGAAAATCACCATGGATAATTGATACCTGAACTGCAGCTAAAGTGTGCGCCTTACTCTCAACATCTACTCCCTTCACCAGTCCCCATCCCCACCCCCACCCCACACAAAAAGAAAAGAATAAAAAAAGGTATAACAGAATTTCTTGACACTCTAAAATAACAAGCCGTAACATCATGTATTTTCACTAAATAGTTTAGATTTTGATTATTTAAGGTTCCTTCTTGCACTCAATCAAAGATTAGAACTTTAGAAGAGAGTTATGTTGGGGATCAAAGAGGGCAGAGAAGAGCCAAATGGTAAGTCAAATAGCCACCTTTGCAATATGTCTACACTTAGGAGGAATCTTGACTTGCACTAGTGTAAGAACAATAGTTGACCATTCCAAAATTACATCAAATATTCCAAAAAGTAGTTTAACTTTGAAAATAAGACATACCAAGTTTCAATCGTTCTCCAATACCGGAATCAACAACCCCACACCTAGCCATCCCCCCAGTAATATATGGCAGAGTAATTATAGCTTTATAATAAATAAGATCGTGAACACACTGATAATCATTCCAGTGCCTCTTTCACAAAAATTTAAATCTAAGTCATTGTACTCCATACTACCTAACATGTGGATAGCCAGGTGACATTAGCAACATAAAGCCTTAAGAATTACGATCTTACTAGTTACTATATAATATAGCTACATGTTATCACAAATATATCACAACTTTATTTTTTCATAGCCCTTCACGGGACTTTTCTAACCTCCCCTTGAGGATATTGCTAGTGTTATGAAACCACGTTAAGTTTCTTAATTTATTTGATTGTCAGTCTCCACCACTCATTTGCACCAAAAAAGTAACAAATACCAAGAAGAATGAAGTTTAAACTATGTTATAGCTGCCAGCCTGCCACCACACATAGAACTCAAAACCACCACAGTACCCACAGGATCACAACTCCCATGCTCACAATATGCAAAGAAGACACCAGAGAATTCCAACACTTCAACAGAAACAACAAATAAATGATGACCACAGACATGACCACACCACAAAAACATTTTCTTCACCCATCCATACTCCGTAGTGCGGCTTTCTGCCTGGTAGCTAGGGTTCCTCCCCTCCTCTTCTTTGAGTTCATTTTATTCTGTATTTCTAGCTACAGCTGACTACATTCTATTAGTTTTTGTCCTATTTGATCCTTGGCTGAAAACAATAAAACAGAGGTTATGCAATAGCCACCATCACACAGCCATTTTTAATTAATTTAGGAAAGTTGTCATGTTGGTCCCATAGAGTTTAGAGTTTTGGACACTACTTGAGTTCAAAAAAGGTACCAAAACTAGCCAATTGCAAGTGTCCCTCACTATCTGCAGCAGAAAAAGCTTTACTTCTCCAACCTCCTTATTTCTATCACAATAACAAGTTGTTTTCTTATATTCCCTTCTTATTTGAGTTGCTTTCAATTAGCATACATGCTTTCCACTTTATTGGAGTTGATGATTTCTTACAGCACGTTATCGAAGTAGAATTCCAAAGCTACCTGTTTAAAAACACATAGATGACAAGAAACTGCCGGTTACACTAGCCCCTAAACTGTCTGCAGCTGAGAAAGCTTTACTCCAATAATTTTCCCATTTCCATTCTAAAAATATGTTGCTTTCTTTATATGCTATCTGAGTTTTCCTTAATTATACTCCTTAAATATACTAGTAGTGAGGCAGCACTCACAGAAATAAGTCTACAGGATTCTTCCCATCTCAAATAATTGATTTTAACAGAATTTGTTGACATAATTCTCGTTGATAGTGCATTGATGAAACTTTTTGACATGGCAACGCACCACACATTACATATTTACATACTGTAATTGTTTTGATCTAGGTAACTGGTAATTCCATCTTTCACTCAAATAACAATAAGCATTGGAGTCAGAGGGATGGCAGAGAGTCAATTGCCAAGTCAAGTAGCTATCTATAAGGCTGCAACATATCTGCAGCAAGGACTTTTGACTTGCATAGTGTAAATACATTAGTAGTCCACCCCAATATGGCAACTAACCTTTCAACAGATAGTTTTTGCCTTGATGATAAGATATAATAAGCTTCAAATGTTTCCGTTCCTACACTCAGTTAATCCATCCCCATGCCCAGACACCCCTCAATAGAACTTGAAGATACCAAGTTTCATTATCATGTATCTTTACATATTTCAAACCTAAAATTCTCTGTACTCCAGAATCAACTCGTAATACCGTCAGATTCAGATAATTCAGATATGTGATCAGCCAACATTCACAGCTTACTCTTCTATGTTGAACCCTCTGAGAGTTTAACTAATATTACTCTCAATAGAAGATAATAGAGGAACAGATGTCCCACATCAGATTCTCTTCCCTAAGCTCAAGATGTACAAAGAAGACATCACAAGAGTCCAACCTTTCAACAGCAACAACAACAAAACATTTGATGTACTGCCAGGTGCCAATCAAGTCCACTACTTCAAGAAACTCAAAGTTCATCCATTGATATTTCTTGGCTGAATGTAGCAGAAAGGAGATGTACACAAATTGGCATTACACTCCCAATCACTCAAGGTTACAGAAGGCAAGTAATACTATATCAGTCTTGCAGCATGTTGACCAAGAAGATTAGTAGAGTTTGGAAGTTACTTGTATTCAAGAGAAGTATATGACAACCCAACTGCACATGTCTCCCATAGACTGAATCTCAGAAAGCTTTACTCCTCTAATTTCCTTGTACCCATCAAAAACTCAAGTTGTTTTCTGTATTTGCTAATTATCTGAGTTGCTTTCAGTTAGAAGCACACATATTTTCCAAATTTTCGAAGTTCTTGATTTCTACTAGAGTTGTTGAGATCGAAATCAATGAACCTCCCAACCTAAAGTGTTTGTAGTTAAGTGCTTTATTAATGTGCTTCTAAATTGAGTTGCTAACAATTTAGCAGTGTACACATATTCCAGACACTCTTACAAAGTTATGAATTTCTTCCTTTAACCCCAAAGAGACACAGATGAATCAAAAGTCTCTTATAGTTACAGGAAAAAAACTCCTTCAACCCCAAAGAGACACAGATGTATCAAAAGTCTCTTATAGTTACAGGTAAAAAACCTCCTCAAAGATTGTAATTCTAGCTACGAGCAAATAATCTTCACAAAAGATCAGAAGCACACACCATACAACAAAACTTCATACAGCATCAACATTCTAATGTAAAGGTACCCTTATATTATTACAATTTGAAGGATTTATAAAGGCACAAAGCACAATTCAAGCAAACAATTAAATGCAGCCTATGCAGGAACCTCATGTAGTATGACATCAAAATTTCAAACTGTTGATGAGTCAGAAGATACTTACATGAATTACTAAAACAGGGCAACTGACCAACGGTATTTTGTCAATATTCTGCATTACAAAGAAACAAAGTTAGAAAGCTTGCACTTGTGTATCAAAGCTGCTTTTCAGTCAACAAACACGTTAGCCCACCTTATATATGTCAAACCAATATGACCTTTTTACTGGATACATAACCCGTAAGCCAGACATAATTGGACTATGAAGCACAACAGCACTTAATTTTGGTAATCGAGTAGCTAAATCTAATGTAGGCCCACTTCCAACAGATTGCCCGTATAATATAACATCTTCCTCCTTCACTCCATATCTTTCCACAAGACACCTATATGCAGCCTCTATGTCTGCATAAGTATTCTGCTCATTCGGCTGCGAGAACATAAGAAAATAGAATTATATCTTCATTTGTGGAATTTGTCGGATCAAAATCATAATTCATCTATACAAGGTACACAAAATGGGGCAGTACTTGGTGATGCATTAACATACCTTGCCTGTAGACTGTCCATACCCAGAATAATCATATCTGCAAAGCAACAACAAAACTAGAAAGGATCAACCTACAATCATAAGCTAACTAACTGTTCAGCAGATTCAAACAGACAGTGATCGTGGATCAAAACAGCTCAAAGTAATTACATCAATTAGTACAATAATTCCAATAATAATTAAAATTCAGTTCATAAACAAATAGAAACTTCATCATGGCAAAAAGCTTCACAAATGTAAATTACAACCCATTTAGGTCTCTAATCATCTCCGACGACTCAACCTAATCACCTTAACCTGATCATCTTTCTACACAAAATATTGATTAAAACATGTTCCCAAAATTCCACTTCTTTGGAAACAATACAGACTGTAATCCAACACAGAACAGTTACTATTTCAACAAACAAAAAATTCTTGCTTTCCCCATTAAATCAACCACAACCCAAAAAAAATCAACAGTTCCTGCCACACTACAACAAACAAACACTGAAAAGCAAAGAATACCCCCATCAAATCAAAGAACAACACACATACACCAAATTTTATTCTTTTTCAATTCCATCAAATCAACAACAGAAAACTCAAAATAATTATAAAAACCTGTAATTAATAGAATCTAATAATTTAATAAAAAATAATAAAAATGATGATTGATTTCATGATTTTACCCCATCAAATTGACTCTGAGATGAATACTGAGCTCCCCAAAAAGCTCATACATCTGTCCCAAATCAGCAGCATTACCATGAGAATAAAGAACAGTGAGTTTTGCCATTGGATTTCTCATAAAAACTGCCACAATTTCATTCCCTTTTTTTGTACTTAGCTTCAATACATCTGCATTTTCTCTCTCCACCACTTCACTCATCTTCATCTTTCCTGTCCCTTCCTCCATCACCACCTTATACGACGGTGGGTCCGGCGGAAAGAACGCGAATTTCGCCGCCATTGTCGATGTCACCGCCCCCATTTTATTAAATACAATATTAAATCAGCTCAAATTTTGTAAGATTTACAAAATTTTGGGTTCTCTACAACAATTGAAAATTCGAAATCAACAAATTCATCAAAATTTATTTCTATTTTTAGAAAAAATATAGATATAGATATGAAATTATTACCACCATTGAACACCAACAAAAACTGAAAAAAGGGAATTTAAATAAATAAAAAATAGTAATAAAAAGATTGCAAAATCAATTAAAACTACAAGCTTTGATTTTAAATACAGGAAAAAAATAAATACTAACGTTAAATTACCAGAAAAAATTTTAAAATAATAATAAAAAAAATAAAAAAGCTAATTGCTTTCCTCAAAAATCATGTGAAGTTGAAGCTACTTTCTCTCTCTTCTTGAATTTCTTTCTCTATGTACAGTAAAAATGAATCATCGAAATCTACAACAATTGCATTAAATTAGGGTTAGGGTTTCGAGAGAAAGGGAAAATTTTAAAAAAAATTGCCTTTGTTTTTTTGTTTTAGTTTTTTATTTTATGGAAGAGTGGCTTTAGCAGAGCGTAAAGTGTTAGATCTGTGTTGGTCTGTTGGATTTGTTTTATTTTTGTTGCTAATAAAAAAATTTGAAAGTCAGATGTCCTAAATCCTAATGTGAAAAAGAGGAGAGAGAAATTTATAAAAGGGAGAGAGTTTTCCGGCGAAATATTGAGGTGGCACGTGCCGCGGAGTGTCGGAGTCAAAAAGACCGGCTTAATAAAATTATTGACTTATAGAGGCTTTTTTTAGGCTAGAGCTTAGGGTCTTGTAGATCGTAATATCTACTCCGTAGAAAGATACCATCGGTGACATTTTCGTAAATATATGAAAAGGGATTAAGGCCTTGCTTGGTAAATAGATTTTTGTAAGAACTTTTAGCTTATCGAGTTCTATTAGATGTTTGACCATTTTAAAATGATAATTTGGGTGTTTGGTATAAAGCTTATTGAAAGAGCTTTTTGGGCTCAAAAAACTCTTTTAGTAAAAGCTTATTATAAGAGTTTTTTGAAATTAGCTTATTAGACTAGGTTTTAACTATTAAATATACTCAAAGAGCTAGCAATTAACATCTATTTACCAAACACTTTTACACAGTCAGTTATTTACAACAAGTTAGTCAAACCAACTAATATAACCAGCTAGTCAAACCACTTAATACAACTAGTTATATCAATCAGCTACCAGCAAACTACCAAACAAGGCCTTATCAATTCAACTACCAAAATCTTCATTTTGATGATATCAATTCAACTACCAAACAAGGCCTTATCAACTCTTGCCACCAAAATTAACAATTCAACTACTAATGAAAAATCTTCATTATGATGATATTAATTTTCTCAAAATCTCATTTTCTCTCTTCTCCATCTCCTTCCTCCTAACAAAAACACCGAAATTATCTACAACAATCGAATGTATCTCCTTTATCTTCAACATCCTTTGCTTCTTCATCAAAATAGAGCATCAAATGGAACAAATATGATGGTCTTTTCCACCCTAATTGACTAATTCTCATGTGATTTCTCTCTCCTCTCATAGCGAAAATCAATCCCAAATTCGCCAATTTCATTAAATTATGATAACATAGGGTTTAACGTAACGCATAAAATGGTGAGATTTCTTGGGAAAGGAAAGGAATAAAAAAAATAAAAATAAAAAATAAAAAATAAAACCTACTCTTAAAGAGTGTGGAGTGTGTTTCTAATTAATTGAAAGAATGAAAGTTAAAATAACGTATTTGTTAGAAAAGAATGAGATAGATGAGTAAAGAGACGTAATTGAAATTTCAAACCAAACACTAGCTTTGAAATTAACTTCTTTTTTTTTTTTTTTTTTTTTTTTTTGAGAATTATGCTCATTAATTTGTGAAATTTAGTAAGCTATCATTTTGAATTATTTGTTCATTTATTACAAATGAGTATAAAATTCTTAAAGCATGTACAAATGGTTGCCTACAAATTTCGCTCATTTGGAATAAATAAGCAACATTTTAGACAGTTAATTTTGACTGATCATTTCTAAACACATTTGTTCATTTATCACAATTGAGCATAATTTTAAAAAGTATGCAAATTACCATTGAATACTTTTGCTCTTTTGAAATAATGAGAAATTTTCAGATTGTTTGCTATTACTCATTTGCTATAGTTTTGTTCACTTATCAGTTATCACAAATGAGCAAGATTTCTACTTCATTCGCTTTTTATTAATATTTGTAACACTTTTCTAAAATGAAAATGTTACACTACTACTATGATTGCAATTTCTTTTTACTGAAAGTTACACTAGGAACTATTCCTTTTTAAAGCCCATTACCCACTTAATTATATTGCAAACAATCTCTCAACCCCATTTAATGTATGTGTAAGTCATATGATGAGACTTACTTTTCTAGAATACCGTAATATTAAAAAGTGTGTCTAGCAACTACTAAAATACGAAGAAAATATAAGTTAGTGAAAACTAACATTTAAAAAGTTTGCTCATTTATCACAAATGAGCAATACCTTTAAAATCAAGTAAATTTATTTTCCTCGTCCACACAATGAGCATACGGTTTGCTCATTTTGCACAAATGAGCACATAATTAATTTATTTTGCTCATTACTATTTGCTAATTTTTTCATTTACCCCCCCCCCCACCAAAAAAAAAAGGAATTGAATTGAGGTAAGTATAAACAATATGCACAATAGTCACAACTTCACAACCAATTTGTTACATGATTGAAACTACAAAATAAATTCATTGAAAAAAAAAAACTAATTTCCTTATGTCCATGCGCAGTTTTAGAAAGAAAAATACTCAATCCCCCAATCCCATATGTAGGGATGGTAATATTAGATGGATATCCGCTAACCCGATCCACCCGCTTAAAATAAATGGACGAAACCCAAATAAATGGATGAAAAGCGGGTGACTCATGAAGTGGATGATGGATCGGATCAGATATGGATGATGATTTTTTCACCCACTAACCATCCAACCACCCGTTTAACATATATAAAGATTTTTAATCTAAGAATTTTAATTTTAAAATATACAATAAAAATACTTTATTTGTTGCAAGTTAATTTTTTCAAAGAATATGTAGTTAGTGCTTCCTTTTTATTTAAAAAACAATAATAACTTATGGTAGAAATAACAATAAATTAAATTTTATGCGAATTTTTTTTTCATAAAATGTTCATCCACTAGTCCCTCGATCCACTCGTTTCATCCGCGGATGATGGATGGACGGATACGGATGATGGGTGAAGCGGATGATGGATGGATGTGGATGAAGCGATTGGAATGATGGATGGATGTGGATGAAGCAATTGGAATGATGGATGGATGCGGGTGAAGCTCCACCCGATCCGAATCCGATCCATTGCCATCTCTACCCATATGCCTTGAATGTCAAATGTAGGTTTGATGATGTTGTGATTTAGTGGAGTTGATGGGTGGATTCTTGGTGCATGCAAGCAAGTTACAAACCTAACGTAGATTTGAGAGTGAAATTATATTGAGCTATTTTATTTCTTCTACGGTTGCTCAAGTATTTTGGGGGAATTTAGCTGATGAAATTATGCATTTATGAGAATCACAAACAACAAAAATGAAGAATAAATTCAAATTTGCTGTAAAATATAGGAAAGGAAGAAGAAAAGTGGAAGATGTAGAGAGAATATCATATTATCCATCACTTTCATTAGGCAATGACTATTATTTATACATGTACAAGTGAATATAGTAACTTCCAATGAACAATGAAAAGTCACAATAATGGAGGAGTTACAATGGAAAACAATAAGGCAAAGGGAGTTACAAGGGGTTATTAAGGGATGTAATAATGATAAGGGGGTTACAAAGCTATGCATAATGGACATTCATATAAATATATTTCGTAACAAAATTGACATAAAATATGAGAATTTATTTGTACCAAAATTTAAGATTTTGAGCGACTGAAAATGGTGGATGAAAGAGGAGAGAAAAATTTGCCCATTTAACAAAGAAATAGGTGACTGTTGAGAAAAATTACAGGTGAAGTTCACATGAGCATGTAAACTAGTACAATAATTTGTAACAAAGTACAATCACGTAAAATATTTTAATAAGAAACTTTGCCTATAAAAGGCAAGTTCACTATTGTGAACTATACAAGCAAAATATAATCGGAGCAAAACTACTACACTACTTTACTTCTTTTACTCTCCAACATCTTTACTATCAGTAAAACTTTAACACGTTATCAGCACGAATTTCTAGTCAGATATACTTATACCTACTTCTCAAAATTATAACAAATAGATACTACCTACTTCTAAATATTTTGAGGAGTATGCTCTATAATTGCCCATATTTTGGGATGCATGTTGATATTACATGCTCATCTTTTACGTAAAATTTGATTTTAGTAGTAACTTTGCATGCATATTATTTACTAAATTGACAAAAAGATGCAGCCTTTTTATACTTATTATTTTTCTTTCTTTTACGTACTTTTTGTGTTTCTTTCCGTTTTCGAACCCATGATCTTTTATAGATATTAGGGCTCTCGAACCACTATGGCTTGCATTCCCAGTGTGATAAATTTTTACAATTATAAATATTTATATTTGGACCATAATTTTGCTAGTACATTAGACTATTATATGATATTTTACAGTTGTACAGAATAGTAACGGATAAACCTACATCTATAAAAGACAAATTTTCCCCCGATTTCACTACAAATCCCTTATCCTTTCCCATTTTTTAATTAAAAATCACCCAAAAAATTTCACCCCCATCTTCTCCGATATGTTCTCCGACGACGACAACCAAAACACCCAAAACATCCACACCTTCACTTTTAAGGAAGATTTAAGGAAGATAAAACAATATTTTTTTCTAATTATGACGCTTGTAGTTCTGTTAGTAGCAATATTAAATTTTGTCATGATGTACAAGTGAAGTTTGTTTATTTTGTCGTTTTTGTAGATTAAAAGCATGTTTTTGTTTTGTTTTGTTGTTATTAATCATCATTGTATAATATTACCGTTATTATTACAATTATTGTTACTACTGTTGTTGTTGTCGTTTTGCTGTTTATGCGACTAATATGATTTATTTTTGCCTAATTATATAATAACTCACAATAATAAACCAAGGGGGAGAAAGGAACTATATTATTTATGGTTTATTATCAAATAAATTTAATTATCACGTGTTTCATTAACAAACTATAAATATGGAAGAATTAAACATATGTATTGTACATATGATTTATTATTATAAACTAATTATCACGTAATTTATTGTAGTTAAAATGGGAGATCTTATGAAAAGACAATTCAACATCCTACATTTATCAGGAAAGAAGTTTTTGGAATAGAAAATGGATGCCATGATGAATTTGAAAGCTCGAGGGTTGGAGCACACTATTAAAGATAATAAAAGTCCCTCTAGTCAAACAACTGATACTACCACTTCTGCAATGACGGTTGTAAAACTTGTTACTGAATTTTTTTTGAAATTACTACCACTTCCACATCAATTAAAGTTTGTATGATATTATTCTAAACTAATCTCATATTTATATTATGAAGATATAGATATGCCTGAAGTTGGTTCTGAATATCAGTGTCGTTTGGACAGTGGAACAACGCACACTATCTTCAAGGATAGTAAATATTTTTCACAACTAAAGTTGTTTTAGGAAAATGTAAACACTATTTCCGGGTCGGAAAAATTAATTGAAGGACCTGGAAAGGCTTGTATAATGCTTCCAAATGGGACAAAATTGATAATCAATAATGCTTTATACTCGAGAATCTCGAAGAAATCTCATAAGCTTTAAAAATGTACGCCAAAATGGCTATCATTTAGAAACAATGACAACAGATGAAAAGGAGTATATATGCCTCACGACAGAAAAAACATGGCAAGAAACATATTTATGAGAAATTGCCAGCATATTCTTTTGGG
This sequence comes from Chenopodium berlandieri, assembly GCA_034703905.1. Classification (NCBI taxonomy): domain Eukaryota; kingdom Viridiplantae; phylum Streptophyta; class Magnoliopsida; order Caryophyllales; family Amaranthaceae; genus Chenopodium; species Chenopodium berlandieri. The sequence continues at coordinate 55,197,071 of CM068279.1, forward strand.
TTATATCATATAAACATACGACCTGTGGAAATCAATATGAGATCTAACCAGAAGTTAGATGACAAACATTTGATTATTTTATGACATGATCGTTTGGGACATCCAACAACTGGGATGATGCAAAGAATAATAGCGAATTCAGTTGGACATTCAATAAGAAATGTCAAAATTCCTCGATTAGATGAATTAACATGCTCTGCATGTTCACTCGGCAAATTAATAATAAGGACATTTATGAACAAAATTGCTACTGAATCCCCAAAATTCTTGGAAAGAATTCAGGAAGATATTTATGGGCCAATTAATCCGGCATGTAGACCATTTCGATATTTCATGGTTTTAATTGATGCTTCTACACGATGGTCACATGTCAGTTTGCTTTCAAGTAGAAATGTTGCCTTTGCAAAATTACTCGCCCAAATTATCAAATTAAGAGCACAATTCCCAGATCATACAATAAAGAAAATAAGACTCGACAATGCTGGGGAATTTACATCCCAAACATTTAATGATTATTGTATGTCAATTGGAATTGATGTTGAACACCCAGTAGCTCATGTTCATACACAAAATGGTCTAGCTGAATCACTAATTAAGAGATTACAATTGATTGCAAGACCATTATTAATGAGGTCAAAATTGCCATCATCTGCTTGGGGACATGCTATAATACATGCAGCAGCACTAATTAGAATGAGACCTACAGCTTATCATAAATTCTCACCACTACAACTTGTTTGTGGTCGAGAACCAAGTATCTCACATCTAAAAATCTTTAGTTGTGCTGTATATATTCCCATTGCTCCACCCCAACTAACAAAAATGGGTCCACAAAGAAGGCTGGGAATTTATGTCGGGTTTGAATCCCCCTCTATAATTAAATATCTTGAACCATTGACTGGTGACTTATTTACGGCTAGATTTTCCGACTGTCACTTTAATGAAGTAGTATTTCTAGCTTTAGGGGGAGAGAAAATGGACCCACGCTAGAAAGAAATAGAACTTATTTGAAATGCAACACAACTGTTGATGTTAGACCCACGAACAAATATGTGTGAACAAGAAGTCAAGAAAGTTGTTCATTTATAAAGTGTTGCAAATCAATTGCCTGATGCATTTGTAGACACAAAGAAGGTGACAAAATCACATATACCAACAGAAAATGCCCATGCACGTATTGAAATCCCAACTGATAATAAGGCCATTGAAAATAAATCTCAAGCACGTAGAAAGCGTGAGATATCACTTGGTTCAAAAGATTCTAAACCAAGGTAATTGAAAAGATTGGATGGAATAGAAAATGAGACTAATGATGTTTCCCCATCAGAAGGTCAAGAAAACCAAATGTGGATGAAAGTAAAGAAAATGATGATAATCCAAACGGGTACGAACAAGAAGACAACCCTACGGGAATGAACAAGATGTTCAAAACATCGATAACAATGAAATTTCAATGAATTACGTATCTACCAAGACTCAGTGGAATAGGAAAGATGTTATCGTGGATGAAATATTTGCAAATTCCATCGCAATCGACATTGTGTCTAATGAAAAGGATGTTGAACCAAGAACAATGGAAGAATGTCGACACAAGAGTGATTGGCCAAAGTGGAAGGAGGCAATGCTGGCTGAGTTGAAGTCACTTGAAAAACGAGAAGTTTTCGGAAAAATAACTCTTACACCAGCAGGTGTAAAACCCGTTGGATACAAATGTGTATTTGTGAGAAAACGTAATGAGAAAAATGAGATAGTTAGATACAACGCAAGGATTTTAGCCCAAGGATTTTCTCAAATTCCAGGGATTGATTATGAAGAAACATATTCTCCAATAGTTGATGCAACTACATTAAGATTATTAGTAAGTTTGACAGTCACAAAAGGACTGCAAATGCGATTAATGGATGTAGTGACTGCGTATTTGTATGGGTCACTCGATACAGACATTTACATGAAAGTTCTCGAAGGACTAAAACTACCAGAAAACCACAAGCCTAGACAATTACTTTCCATAATACTAAAAAGGTCACTTTATGGATTGAAACAATCTGCAAGGATGTAGTATAATCGTCTCAGTGTATACCTTATGAGAAAAGGGCTCAAGAACAACCAAATTAGTCCCCATGTTTTCATTAAGCGATTACAATCAGGATTCGCTATTATTGCAGTTTATGTTGATGATTTGAATATCATCGGAACCTCAAATGAACTTAAGAAAACTGCAAAATACTTGACGAAAGAATTTGAGATGAAAGACCTTGGAAAAACTAAATTTTGCCTTTGATTGCAAATTGAGCACTTAAGTCATGGTATTTTTGTTCACCAATCAAACTTTACAAAAAGAGTTTTGAAAAGATTCTTCATGGACAAAGCAACTCCAACCGACTTCCCAATGGTTGTTCGTTCTTTGAATATGAAAAACGATCCATTCAGACCCCGAGAAGCAAATGAAAAAATTCTGGGTCCAGAAGTACCATACTTAAGTGCAATTGGAGCCTTAATGTACTTAGCTAACAACACTAGACCCGACATAGCTTTCTCTGTGAACTTGTTAGCCTGGCACAACAATGCACCAACATATAGGCATTGGAAGGGAGTTCGACCTTTACTCCGGTACCTACAAGGGACACAAGACCTTGGTGGCGCCGTTGCCGGGGAAACGGTTTTATTTTTATTTCTGATTATTTTTGTAGTCTGAATTATTTTCTTTCGTCTTAGAGAACGCAAGTTCTTTGGGACAGTTTCTCATACTTGTTTGTTTAGTTCTGTGTTTATGCCCAGGAGTTCTAGATCAGGTTACATTCCGTTTGACCCTGAGATTGAACGTTCTTTTCATAGACAGAATAATCTTTTTAGACAGGTACGAGCTACTTCCAAAGGTACTATACCTTTGGAACCACCATATGATTCTAGTGATACAGAAGTTTATTCAGAACTAGAAGCAGAGATGACGCACCAACCACCTCGCAAGCTTAGCGATTATTCGCAGCCAACCCTGACAGATTTCCCACATCTTATTCCTCCACCTGATCTTGAAGGAGTACAATTTGAAATCAAACCCCAGTTTATTACTATGATCGAAAGGAAGCAATTTAGCGGAGCTAAGGGTGAAGATCCAAATCTTCATATTTTAGATTTCTGTCAATATTGCAATACTATTAGGCAAGCTGGGGTCACGCAGGACCAAATCAGGGAGATTCTTTTTCCCTTTTCTTTATGTGGTAAAGCTAAACTGTGGTATAATGGACTGAATAGAACTGCACTTGGTATCACTGACTGGTAAACTCTTATTTTGAATTTCTATAACAAATACTACCCTGTAGAGAGAACGACTTTATTAAGGAGTAAGATCCAAAAATTTTCCCAAGAAGCAGATGAATCTTTGTATGAAGCTTGGGAAAGATTTAAATATTTACAGAGAGAATGTCCTCATCATGGGCTAGCACAGTGGAAGATAATCCAAGCCTTCTACAATGGGATTGGATATAATTCAAGAATGATTTTGGACTCTACAGCTAACGGCAGATTTATGAACTTGGATGTGACTATAGCGAGTAATGTTGTTGAAGAGATGGCTATTCATAATTCCCAATATGGGAATCCCAGAGGATTTGCAAATAAGGGAAAGCACCAAGTTGATTCTATATCCTTTTTCAAGCACAACTGACTGCTATTAGCCAAGAATTAGACAATATTAATAATTCTAATTCATCTTCCGTAGCTAATGTTTCTGCTGTTAATAATAATATTAATGATGCTTTTTGTGAAAATTGTGGAATTGTAGGACATTGGGAACAAGATTGTAAGAGTTCCATAGAGCAAGTTAATGCCTTCCAAACCTATAGGCAAAATAACCCATACTCCAACACCTATAATCTTGGTCTCCAAGACCATCTAAATCTTTCCTACCGGAGTACCAATGTGCTAAACCCTCCACCTCCACAACAACCACAACAACAAGCACCACAACAAACACAGCAAAAATATTATCAACATCCCAACCAAAGAGCCCAACCACAATATCCACCTCCATCCACTGACCCTGCCTTGTCAGAAATTAGAACTATGTTAGCAAGTATGCAAAAACACATGTAGAGTAGGGATGCACAAATTGATTCACTTTTAGCCCATAATAAAATCGTGGACAATCAAATTGCGCAACTTTCCTCTGCTCTACAAACTCGCCAGCAGGGAGCCCTACCATCGCAACCGGTGCAACCTATAGATCACGTGAATGCAATTACGCTGAGAAGTGGTTCAAATTACGACTGGCCTTCGATGCCCAAAGATGATGAACCTATCATTACAAAAATTGCTAATCATGATTCTATTACACCAAATATTGTTGTTACTAGCCCTGCAGGGCTCCAGAGTAAAACTAACATTTCTGATGATACATTGCAGGGTATAACTCCAAAAGGATAAAAATCAAGACAAGAGTGGGGATGTACAGAAACCAGTTATCAAACTACCATTTCCTAATAGACATTTCAAGAGTAAATTAGATAAGAAATTTGGTAAGTTTCTGGAAGTTGTCAAGAATTTGCAGGTAACAGTTCCTTTTACAAAATTAATTACTCAAGTTCCTGCATACTCTAAATTTATGAAAGAGATATTGACCAGGAAAAGATCTATTAGTGAGGTAGAGACAATTGCTTTTACTGAGGAATGTAGTGCTATACTACAAAATAAATCTCCACCTAAGCTAAAAGATCCGGGTAGTTTTTCTATTCCTTGTCACATTGGAAATTTGATGATAGATAAAGCTATATGTGATTTGGGTGCTAGTGTAAGTGTTATGCCATTATCTATGAGCTCTAAATTAAATATGGGTAAATTAAAAGCTACCAATATTACTCTGCAAATGGCTGATCGTTCTCTTAAATATCCTTTAGGTGTGTTAGAGGACGTACCTGTTAGAGTAGGTAAATTTTATATACCTGTTGATTTTGTTGTTCTTGATATGGAGGAAGATTTGCAAATTCCAATTATATTGGGTAGACCATTCCTTCATACTGCAGGGGCAATAATAGATGTGAAAAGTGGTAAACTTACATTATGTGTAGGGGATGAAAATATTATTTTTAATCTACATAATGCCTCTAAAAGCCCCATGATGGAAGAAAAGTGCTATAGTATTGATGTGGTCGATGTATATAATTTTTCTAATAAGCCCCAAGCTCTCGTTAGAGATCCCTTGGAGGCGGTATTTTGTGTTACATCTTCCATAGGAAAAGCCACTACATGGAAGGATGAAGTGGATGTTATAGAAAGGGCTCTAAATTGTGTAGGGTTTGGGTTTGAATATGAACAAGTGGACAAAAAGGAACAAATTGATAAAAATCGGACTCAGAGTGCTGTAGGGCGCCCGACCGGGCGAGAACCTGCCCAACCGGGCGCGAGAGGAAGTCCGTATACGAGCCATCTTGCCCGACCGGGCTCGAGAGAAAAGAGGATTTTCGCCCAAAATTCTCCCAAAGGTCGAAAAAAGTGTTAAACTCGCTCGAAGGCGCGCCCGGCCGGGCGAGATGGCACCCGACCGGGCGCGAGAGCAAAACTGGCCAACTTCAAAATGCCATAACTTTTGCGTTTCTTTACGAAATTTTGCGTGTGACCTATCGTTGGAAAGATATTCAAGTCTAATTTTCAATGCAATTAAAATCACTTCATTATCATTTGTATAAAAAAAGTTATGATCGAAATAGTGAAGCTGACTCGTTTTTACCTCTTATCTTACTAACATTTTGTTTCTTTCTTGTCCAAAATTGTACCAAGATGATGCATTGCAATGCTTGGGATGGTGGTGGATACGATTTTAATGATGAGGGGTAGTCTCCTGGGTTACTTTCTTCCCTTTGAGCCAATGAGGACATTGTCTGGTTTGGCTTGGGGGGAATTTCTTGTATATATAGGTTTTCTTTCTTTCCTTTTTCTTTTTATTTTCTTTGGTGTGCTTAGTTTAGTCTTTTTTATTTCTTTATAGTTTAGATTTTATTGCTTTTCAAAAAAATTAAAAAAATACAAAAATACGATCCAATGATGATAAATCATGCTTTCTTGTGCCCCATACATGTAAATTGTTTTGATTCTTGGTATATGATGATAAGTATTGCGGATAGGTTAGCCATGATTCGATGTTTGATTGCTTGGATTCCCTAACATGAGTCAGTTTTGTCCAACTGTTTGTGGATTTGGTGCTTGACTAGTTGATTTGGTTAGGAATGTGTGTTAGTTCCCGGTATATCAATGAAGTTGAGTATTGGTTTATAACTTTGAGTAATGTTTGTATGACTCACTATTATGCACATTGAGGAGGACGAAGGCATTTGTTCTTTTAGGTGGCCTTTTGAATTATTAGATACATTTGTTCCCTTCTTGCTACCCATGTTGTTTCTTGTGCCCTTTCATTATTTATTAAGCTATATTACAAACCTTTTTAAGCCCCATTGGTTACTAGTCCCAAGCTTGGCTTGGGGGAGCTAATAGTGAGTGAGGTGAAGGAGTTGTAGTGTGCACTTAATTTGCACAATGTGGGTGAATTTGAGAAGTTGTATAGTTGTTCTTATTTTTATGGATTGGAATAAATATTGAGAAAAAAAAAAGTGTTCAAAAGTGAAAAAATTCCAAGTGAGATAAAAAAAAAAAAAAAAAAAAAAAAAAAAAAAAAAAAAAATTGTTTCAATGTTCAAATGTTCTAAGTGAAGGTTGATCAAAAGAAAGGAAAAAAAAGAGAAAAGAGAAAAAAAATCAAATTGAAAAGAAAAAAAAAAGAGTTCAAAGTTCTTTTGTTCACTCAAGTTCTATAGTGTTATATTTTGAATATATGAGTGAAATTGTAAGTGTTGGGAATTTTTATTATAATTGGAGGTTTGGTGAATTTTTGGTAGAGTTGAGTTGTGTTGGAGATGATTTGGTCATTATTTAATTCTGACCTTGGTTTTATTTATTAGGATTTTGGCTCCCTTAAGCATGGCTTTACTCTCACATTTTCCCAATTTTATCCTACCTTTTACCCTAAGCCTTACATTACAAGCTTGAAGACCTTCCGATCTTTGTGCATAAAGTTGTGTGAATGTGAAATTAGTTGTTTATCAATGCAAAGAATGATTTGATATATTCCGAGTCGACTACTAGGTTGAGTGCTTGTTTTCTTAAACACACGAGTGTTGTGAGTTCGAGAGGGCATTGTTCACCTATAAAGGGGTGGTTGGAGAGCGATCGAGTACATCTTTTACTCGCCACATAAATGAGAGTTGAGTGTGTGAGCACTAGTCTTGAATTCCATATACACTTGTGTGGTTCGCTCTACTTGACAATTGTTAGGGAGGATGAGTAGTTGGATGGATTTGATTGGTTGACTTTGATGCATATTTGTTGGATTTGTCTTGAATCGATTGTGCTTGATTTTAATTATTTTTGGGGTGAAGTTTTGGTTTATTTATTCATTGCTTTGCTTAGGGACAAGCAAAGGGTTGGCTTGGGGGAGTTTGATAAGTCTATTTTATATATATATTTATTCCCCGTCCCAATGGTCATAATTGTGTTTATTTGAGCTCCACGGAGCTACTTTTGTTACTAATATGCGTTTTTTTAGTGTTTTCGTAGATTTGGTATTGTTTTATAGGAAATTGCGGATTTGGAGCATTTTCTGGATTTATTGTAGCCACTACGAGCATTGGAGTAAGGTTGCATTTATATGACCACATTCCGAAGCCCAGGACCGGTTGGAGTCATCAAATCGGTGATTAAGGGCCCGACAAAGAAGAAGAGTCCGGGGCAATGGACCATGTATTCAGAACCCTAAGAGGAAATGAGAATTGATGTTTAGGCTTAGTTTCAATAGGCATGTTAATCTATAAATGGTTAGGTCAAGATTCGAGAGATGCAATTTAATACCGGTAGATTAATTCTGTGATTATAATACGTAGCGAAAGCCCTTTATAATCTGATTAATTTATGCATTGATGATTGATTGTTATGTTTTACCCTGGAGTATTATTTATTGGTGAACCTATACCCTAGACCTTTTATTATTGATTATTCCCTTAGTTAATTTGCTTAGTTTAATTCCTACACATTACAAATTGGTTACTCTATAATTTAGATTATAATAATTAATTAGGAGTAAGAGAACATTGTTTCCCTTTGGATTCGACCCTACTTCCCTATCTACTTTAGTTAGAGGACTTAGGAATTATTTTTTATTAGGTGATACAACTTTAGCCTGTCAAAATTAATCTCGAATCAATATTGCAAAACTCATACAATTAAACCTGGCCAAATCTAATTGCATAGTATTAAATCAATCAATAGGAAATTAATCAATCATCAATAATCAACAATAATAAATTACCCCTTCATATTATTCATGGATCCCCACAACCCTAGAAATAAATCTACTCACTCATAATCAAAATTAAACTAGGCAAAGCAATTAAAGAAAGCATAATTAAATCAAAGCAATTAAATTACTGAAAGTAAAGAGGGAAGAAATCGTTACCAAAATTAATGGAAATAATAAATTGCATAAAACTCAAGAGTGTAGAGAGAGAAAGTGTAGAGAGAGTAAAGAAAGAGTATTAACAAAAGCTTAAACTAATGACTAAGAAATAAAACTAATGAGAAAAGTAGAGAGAGAGAGAGAGAGAGAGAGTAAAGAAAGTGGTAAAAAAAAGCATTCTTCCCCTCCTAAAATAAAACGTATTTATACTTAAACTAAAAAGATAAAACAAATTATATCTTTAAACTCCTTCAGAAACACGCGCCCGGGCGGGCCGGCCGGGCGAGGGCTCGCCCTGCCGGGCGCGCCTTCGGGCGACCAACTATTCTCTTCCTTCTTCCTTGCCCTGCCGGGCGCGCCTCCGGGCGAGCTCCCGGGCAAGCTTGGACTTCTTCAATTGGGCCGTTTCTTAGCCCAATTCTCATTTTCTCTTAGGGTTCTGAATACATGTCCATTACCCTAGACTCTTCTTCTTTGTCGGGCCCTTAATCACCGATTTGATGACTCCAACCGGTCCTGGGCTTCGGAATGTGGTCATATAAATGCGACCTTACTCCAATGCTCGTAGTGGCTACAATAAATCCAGGAAAATGCTCCAAATCCGCAATCTCCTATAAAACAATACCAAATCTACGAAAACACTAGAAAACGCATATTAGTAACAAAAGTAGTTCCGTAGAGCTCAAATAAACACAATTATGACCATTGGGACGGGGAATAAATATATATATAAAATAGACTTATCACTTGGTTTATATTATCAACCGAAACAAGATGCTGCCCTCATTGGGTATGCCGACGCTGGATATTTATCGGATCCTCAAAATGCCAAGTCACAAAATGGATATATGTTCACTTATGGCGCACTGCAATATCATGGAAACAACAAAGCAGACACTTACTGCGACATCCTCAAATCATGCAGAGTTGATAGCCCTTTATGAAGAAGGACGAGAATGTGTATGGCTGAGGTCGATGATTAGTAATATCCAAGAAGAGTGTGGAATGAAAGCAATAACAAAAAATCCAACCACCATCTTTGAAGACAATACAACATGCATCTCTCAAGTAACTGAAGGATATATTAAGGGAGATAGAACAAAACATATATCCCCAAAACTATTCTTCACACATGATCTGCAAAAGAATGAGGAAATAAATATCCAACAAATTCAGTCTTGTGACAACCTTGTCGACCTGTTCACCAAATCACTTCCTTCCAAGAAATTTGAGCAATTAGTTCACAAAATTGGAATGCGACATCTTCGTGAACTATGCTGAAATCAGGGGGAGTATTATATGCACTGCACTCTTTTTCCCTTTGATCAGGTTTTTATCCCACTGGGTTTTTCCTGCTCAAAATTGGAACAAGGCAGTATACCAAAGCATATAATACAATAATATCGTTGTACTCTTTTTCCCTAGCTATGGTTTTTATCCCATAGGGTTTTTACCTAGCAAGGGTTTTAATAAGGCAACTCACACCCTATTTTCATGTGAACATTCAAGGGGGAGTGTTGAGAAAAATTACAGGTGAAGTTCACATGAGCATGTAAACTAGTACAATAATTTGTAACAAATAAAGTACAATCATGCAAAATATTTTAATAAGAAAATTTGCCTATAAAAAGGCAAGTTCACTATTGTGACCTATACAAGCAAAATATAACCGGAGCAACTACACTACTTTACTTCTTTTACTCTCCAACATCTTTACTATCAGTAAAACTTTAACAGTGACAAAATTTTAGGACAATATCAAGTTTCGGCATTTTCGATAAATTCTAATTGTTGGAGGGGAAAGTGGTTGTATCGGAACATTGTTAAAGTACATTATATTACTCTGTATAGTGCTTTGTGATTTCCATGGCTTGTAACTATTGTTTGAATGGTTGATCTCTGTTTGTAAAGTGCAACCAACTTTACTAGGCAATGTTGAAATGGTATTTAAAATAACTTTTCATTAGGACTATGAATAAGCATTTAATAACTTGCCTTATTTGATATTAATTTAGGAATGCATGATAAAATCACGCCCAAATTAATGTAATTAATGTTATATTTTCATTTCTTTTTCCATTTTTAGCTTCTTGGAGCATTCACAACGGTTGTGCATAAGGACTTGTTAGCAATTTCTAAATAATTGCTAGCTACATGTTAGCCATTGTGGAGCTACAACCTCTTGTAGCTAAGCTAAACTACATAGCTTTATAGAGCTATGTAGTAGCTATGTAGTTTCACTCTACCCAATGCTATTTATTTATTTGTTTAATATAATTTATCTATTTTTTTTAATATATTTATTTATTTTATGTCATCATGTGGGACATAATAAAATTACAAAAGAAGTAGCTTGTCATTGTAGAGATTGTAGCTTAAATCATGTAACTTGAGAAATAATGATGTGGCAACTCTTAGCTACATGTACGTGTAGCTAGCCATTGTGGATGCTCTTATAAATTCAATTATGTATAGCATTTTTCTTAATTTAATTAAATCCAATTAAGCACCTTAAATTTCATTTAATGCAGTTGTTAAACAACTACGTACTGCAAAATAATTTAAGATGATAGTGAATTAACTAAAACACCTTTAAAATTCATAAAATCATTGTATTGGACAATGCTACCTTGCTAATAAGGAAGGCACCACAATACACCTAGTTTGATGTGTATAAAATTAAACGATGACACTGACAATAAAAAAAAAGGGCAACACAATACATCAATGTTATAAATGAGAATGATAAATTAATTAGTTGATGGAGTTTAATATTTATATAGTGGACACATGCTAAAACATAGTGAAAGATAAAATGTTGTATCAATATACTCCCCCGATTTTTTTGCTCTTTCCACTTGGAATCGGGGAGTAAATTGAAAATGAAAAAACCTTAAGTGAAAAACATTGAAATAATAGAAACTCTAATTTTACATTAAATAGTCTCACTTTTGAAAATGAAAAAGAAAATATAAATAACATGGTAATTATTCCGGTGTTTGGGAAGGTAGAATGATAATTAAAAAATTGAAATCATGATGAAAAAATTCAATCAGTAGAAAATTGTATAAAACTTGCATGGAATAGAGAAAAAGTTAATACGTTTTGGTACAATCCCAATTAATTTAAGGAAAATAGAAGGGAATCTTTAATATGTATGGAAAGAATCTATATGAGAATAACTTTTATTTTGCAGTTCTATAATAATCAGAAATAAATTAAAATAAAAGGATCAAATGGTGTATATAAAATTATAAGTCTGATATTAAAATAAGTAATATTTTTTTTTTGTTTTTATTTTTTTTATATTTCTCCAAATCAAGACAAATTAATAAACATACATCTGTTTCAAAAAAAAAAAAGTAAACACACATTAATTTATCTCAGAGATAAACAAAAATTGTTTATCACGTAATATTTTCGTAAATAAATCAACAATTTTTTTCCGAATACAATCATCATAAAATGTGGGGCCCGAGTGTAATGAAAAATTTGTTGCTTTATTTACGAAAATGTCATGTAATTAAATTTTTTTTTTGTTTGTCTATTAGATAACTTGTACTCTTTGCAAATTAACTCCATCCATTACCATTGTATCACTTTTTTTTTTTTTTTTAATTTTTAATTTTTCTAAGGAAAATTAACAATTTTTGTTTATCTATTACTCCCTCTGCCCTTATTTTTTTGCCCCATTTGACTTTTCACGGTGTTTAAGACACGACTTATAACGTATATAACTTCATTTTCATAAACGTAAAAATTATTAAAATGTGATATTACTAAAATATATCTAAAAAGATACCACATGACTATATTATTTCTTATAGATTAACAGTAATTTGTGATCAAAAATTTCAAAATTTGAGCCAAAAAATGACAATGGGGCAAAATAAAGGGAAAGAGGGAGTATTGGATAACTTTGCAAATAAACTCCATTACCAAATTTTCAATTTTTGTTTTAGAAAATTGCAAAAATAATAATCCAACCTTTAAGCGGTCTTCTTAAAACAGTCCCAACTTTAATTTACCTCTTCTCATATTGGTCCTCTGTCAATTGTAAATTTGTAATATACAGTAGGAGGTAATCCATCCTACGTGGCAATAACTCTTGTTTTATTTTTTATTTTTCTTAAATTCCAAAGTCCTTATATAAACAATACCCCTCTCCTTTATCTTCCCCTGTCAAAATTCTACTGTTGGAGCTCTATAATCCACGTTCTTCTTTTGGGTCGTGCAAATCTCTACAATTTTCTCTATTTTTCCTGAAGCTATCTATTTCAATGGCGTCCAAGCAATCAATTTATTGTAGATCTGGGTCGTCTTCCAGTGGTATGGTGGGGTTTCATCCAAGGCTATATAATCCAATAATACAGCTGTACCTAAGACAATTAAAATTAAATTCAAAATTAATTAATCTACTACTATGTTAATCCTAACACAAATTATCGAAAATTAATCAATTCATTTAAGCAATTAATCAACAATACAAATGTAATTATTTATTATTTAAGAAAATGAATACACAAATATGAGGCAATTTCAGTGAAATTCACTTGATTTGATACAATTTCAGTCAAACAACGCAATAATAAAGCCCAATTTCGAACATATATAAACTTGTACTATACAAATTGGAGAATTATATTGCATTTTTGTGTTACCCTTTTATGATTAATCTACTGCTGTGGCCAATTTTGAATTTCAGACCTAATTAATTAGGAGATAAACCCAATTTCGAACATACCCTTTTATGATGCATTATAAGCAATAAAACCCAAATTCACTGCTCTAATTAGGCCCTGTTCTTTTGAGTTTATGGGCAGAGCAGAGCAGATTAGATTTCAGCAGAGCAGAGCAGATTTCGGCATTATTATTAATACTATTATTTGTTGTTGGTGTTATTATTATTATTATTGTTATTATTATTATTATTATTATTATTATTATTACTATTATTATCGCATTTAATTATTATTACTACTACTACTACTATTATTATTATTTTTATTGTTATCATTCTTATTTTTATTATTAATATTATTATTATTATATTGTAAGAATTATTACTATTATTATCGCATTTAATTATTATTATTATTATTATTATTATTATTATTATAATAATAATAATTATTATTATTATTACTACTATAATAACAATAATAATAATAATAATAATAATAATAATAATAATAATAATATTATTATTATTATTATAACAAAAACCTACAAAGTCAAATGATTTACAAGAAATTAGTGGGGAGCTGAGATACAATCTGGGCCCCCACCCCTCTAGCTATAGCAAACCCAATCCTGTTGAAAATGTGAGCAGCCGCACGAGCACCAGTATCCTGAGTCTTAGCGAACGCCTGAACCCGCTTCATCCTTTTCTAATTCCCCCAATGAAGAGGAGAAAGGAAGAAAACCATAGCCAATAGCCCTACAACACGCCCCATACTTGTCTCGCTTCTGAGCCGCAGCTGACACAACACGACCAGGAACGAAGTGCATACCATTGATTTAGGTGAATGAAAACATAAATAAATGTGTACCATCTTTAACATATGTTAATAGTAGAAAGATAAAAGACAATAGTTTAACATCTACGGTTTATTACAGCCGCATATCAAAATATGAACATAATTAGATAAGAGTTTAACATCGTGGTGTATTAACCATCTACTTCCATATGATCTTTATTTTCATCATCTTCATTGTCGCTTTGATCTTCATTGTTATCACCTTCATTGTCGCTTTCCGATCGATTAGCCCTCCAAATTCGGCGTGCTATACAATGTCGCACTTTGACCATACTATCTTTGTGCCATTGTGTAAACATATTTGAATATGCTACTCCTATGTTCGCATCATGTTGAATGATTGGTATATGCCAAGCTTATGCATCTGAATAAAATTATCCAGTGTGCAAGTGGCTACAATGATTGACATTTGACTCTTTTGTAACACTTGTGGCATGTTATCTAATATCCTCCACATTTTTTTAACTGTCCAAATGAACATTCCACCTTCATTCTTAACGATGAATGTATTATTAAAATGTTCTTTTAATCCTCTAGGTGGTATTCTTCTAAAATCAGGCATATGTACTCTTACTCCCCCAATGTACGACGTCATATATCCAAGAGTATTTGGATATGCCGAGTCCGCCAAATAATATTTACCTGAAATATATAGATTTTAGTATATTTTACACAAAATAAATAAAAATATATATTTATTACATAATTAAAGAATTAGAGTCTACCCGGAGGTGGATGGGGAAAATTAAATTTTGGATCGCCCAAACTGTCTTTCCACACCGTGGTATCATGAACACTTCTTTCCCAACCAACATTAATAAATGTGTAAATTTTGTCAAACGAACAACAAGCCAAGACATTCCAACTTTTTTTTCCATGCTGATCACGAAATGGCACACCATTGGTATCACTTACAATGGCATCGATAAGAGTTCCATCCAAAGCTCCAATAGCATCCTAGCAAATAATGACATTTATAATTAATTTTATAATAAACATCTAATCTTTTGACATTGAAATGTAAACCAACGAATGTAACTAATGAAGTTATACCGTTAAAAAAGGCTAATATCTTGTACTATTAGCTACCTCTGGAGGCACCTCCGATAAGTCACGATGTGGTCTAATTATATCTAAGGACAAATTAACCAATGCTTTCAACACTTTGTTATAATACTTGCATATTGTAGAAATAGAATGCTTAAATTTGTCAGAAGCATCATGATATGAAAGTCCTTTTACTAAAATATATAAACATTATACTTGTTCTGCTACTTTCACATATTTACCGTCATGTAGTAGATCTCTTTTAATCATCAAGTTCACTAGCTGAATAAACATGTTTCGATCACGTCTTAATTGAATTTGACATGCTGTAGGAGTTTCTGTTAACAACCTATGTATATATTCAGCTCCACTTTCCCCCCGTTCTCTTCTCAGTTGCCTTGTCGGTGATATTGTCGCCGAATCAAGATTGTTTTCTAGTGAATCGCGAAGTTCTTGTAATGCAAGAATCATGCATGCATGTCTAATGTTTTCATCTCCTATTCTACATCACTACTACATTTTTTACCAAATGTAACGGCCTAATAAAGGCTAATGTAACGGTATTTTAATTGTCGTTGCAATAGAGTAGGCTATTGCCACGGTATTTTAATTACCGTTAAAATAGAGTAAGCTATTGCCACGGATTTAACACTAATGTTCTTAGAGGTAGAGCTATTGCCACGGCTGTAAAGAACCGTTGCAATAGCCTAGCTATTTTAGCAAAAATGAGACCTATTGCAACGGTATGTTTATCATGAAAAAATTTAGAATGAAGCGCGCATTTCTTCCCTCTATTTTTTTCACCAAATTTTTGAAGTGTTTACTTCCCTCTATTCAAAAAGCATTCTCACAGTACCCATTCTCATTTCTCACAGTACCCATTTTATCATAGTACACGTTTTCTCCATTTTCCCCAATTCTCATATTTGCTTCAATTCTCCATTTTCCCCAATTCTCATAGTTAATAAAGTGTGGGTAAATTAATTGAATGCAGGCTTCATAAATTGATACTTCATAGAATTATTCCCACGCAATTGCTTCTCCAATTTACACAAATGAACTTAATTTCAATTGGAAGGCAGGACATGGCGGGGGATGCTTAGGCTACGACGAACGGCGGTGCTCAGGCAACGACGAACGGCTTCGCTCATGCCTTGGTAAACGGGAATGCTCATCAGGCAAGAATGTAAGCCATTTCCTTTAATTTGTATTCATCTTAATTATGTAATTAGGGTCCTAAATTTCCATTCGTCCCTCAATTTATGTAATTAGGGTTTTTAAATTTCTCACACCTTTGTTGATATGCCAGATTCAATCGAGGCGCAAATGATAGCGGAAAGTCTTGTTCCTCTGAAGAGGTATATGTAGCCACATTGAATTTTTTGTGTGTAGCCTTTTATGTTTATCTTGAATAATGTATGTTGCTTGAGATTGATTACTGTAATTGCTTTTCATGTCTGCTACATGTTTATATATATTTAAATTGTTAGTTGACTTAATCCTGGTGTATTGTTGATAACTAATTGTCATTGAGATTGGTTTCTAATTTAGCAATATTTAAGCAGACTAGATGGATCTCCACAATTTCAAATTATTCCTTATTATGTCTATTTGTGTAACCATAGCTTAGGTCCTAGGAGTTAAGATTGTAAAGTTATTATGTTATTATTGATTAATCTGCAGCACACCCAAAAAATTATTGTCAACTCTGATCCAATGGTTTGGTTTAGTAGGATAATAGAAAGTAGGAATTATTTGTGGATCTGAGTGTTAAGTGTTCGTCTTCTTGAAGTTGTCCCTTCACAACTGTCTACTCTGGGCTATATCCAGCTTTCTATTTTAAATTAGGCATCATTTAAAGTTTGCCGACATGTTGCTGATAAAAGTTTTTATTTTTCATGAATGAATGTTTTCGGATACATTAGCCTGCACTATGGTAGTTTAATATAGGTTCTTGATATTAATAACAAACAGGAAATATGAGTTAAGGGACATTCTTAGCTAATTGGTGTAGACATATCCATTGTTGATGTCTTAGAGGCCATGCTTGCTAGTTGCTATACAAGTTGCTCGACGGGTATGAGTTCAAGGATGGGTGGAAAGAGTATGTGCAGAGTTATGAGAGAAAAGGTTAGGTATGTTGGTGATGGTTTTGAATTTATGCATTAGCAATGAAGAAAACGTGCTAGTTGAATTAAAGTTTAAGTTTATTATTGTTAGGGAACCGAGTATAAGGATTCAATTTATGATGCTACTCCTGCTTTTGAATCTTATGGAGTTTGTCATGGATCTAGTATGTTTTTTTCTCTTCATTTTTATGATTTTAATGTTTTTCTTGTAATTTAATATTGGTCTGATGATTTGAATATTGGGAGTGGTGGTAGGGGGGGGGGGGGATAAACAAGACAATATCTACAATAATTAAAAGGAGTAAATGCTATTCTTTTTAATAAATTTCTAATGCCACTGCTTCTGCATGATATACATCTGCTGAGACCTGTAGCCCTTATAAAGTTACCAACAAGAGTTGTTCATTGGGATTTCATTTGGGCTAGCCAAAATTAGTTATACTTGTTATAGTGAAAATTAAAGCTGATGATGGAATTGCATAAGTCAAAATTGAGCAATCATGATTTTTCAAAATATTCTATCGTTTTCCGATTTTAAGTTGTGTAATTTAAGTATTTGAGATGCCTTGCTAAATAATTAATATAATGATTTTTCGATTTTGAGTTGATACTACTGGAAGTATTAATAGGAGAGCCATTGAACTTGAATCTGTTGTTGGTGCTTACTGGAGAGGAGATGTAAACAGGCCAGTGCAACAAAGGATTTATGGCACAGCATGGGAAAATGAAGAACATCTGAAAGCTTACCTTCATTTCAAAGCAGAAGCTCTACGGCGGGATCACTGACGTCTTGGCCAAGACCTTGACCTGTTTTCCATAGAGGTATCTTATATCTATAACTTTTATGATTTGTTAAGAGTGTTTAATATTCCAGAGCCCATCACTACCCTTTTTATTTTCCCCACACTCATCATTTGTTTGTCACAAAAAGATTATGTCCTGTTCATGTAGACTTGTAGATCCACGAAGAAGGCTTTTTCTTCTCCAAATAATGCAATTGAAAACTCAAAATATTATTTTAATTTCATAGTTCCTTATTGCTTGCTAAATCCCAGATCATCTACGAGTTTGTTAATATTTCTAGTGAGGGGCATCTGGCTTTATGACATAGCTGAGCTTTATAAAGTATTAACAGTTCATGCTTGGTCCTTTTAACTAAATAATTGCTATGGAGTTCATGCGGAGTAAGTGTTTGAGAGGCTTGTTACTTATTTTTGTTGAATCGGATCCCAAATTGTTTCGGGTGAAAACAATGGGACCTTGTCGAAGGTCCGATGAAGTGGAGAAGACTGGATTCGGTCCAAGTGATGTTGGGCCGAAGGTTTCCTGCACAATAAACACACGTAAACTAGCCTCGGGGGTGTTGCCGAGGAAGGCCCCTCCGATGCTAAAGTCAGTACAGTGTGTAGGAAGAGAACACTATGCAAGAGAATTAATTGCTTGAGGCTTTGTTTGAATGAATGTACAAATGTAATATTGATGGCTTTTATACCTTGCATATATGGAGAAGTTGGGCCTTAGCCCAATTGACTTGCCTTGGACTGATCTTGACTTTAGCACAATTGGGGAGTTGAACCTTGACCTTGGGCTTTTAATTGGATCATTTAATGACTAGGCCCAATTGGACTAAATTGGACCCAAACAACTTGCCCCCCAGACCCGATTTGGAAGGATGACGGGTCGGGTTTGATTTAATCAGAAAAGGAGGGAAGTGAATGATTTAATTAATCCAAAAAATTTGAATTTAAACCGTAATTAAACCATAATTAATGAGATAACAACAGTTAAGGCGAATAATTGTGGAAGTTGGACGGATAATGGGCGGTTTAATCGCAAGGTCGTGTGTTTAACGGTTACTTAGTGGGGTGTTTAAGAGAAATTGAAACGCGGACTCCCAGTATTCCCATTTCTGGGGATATAATTAGAGGCGCGTCATCTCTCCTCACTTATTCACCAACACCAACCCAGAATTCTCGAGAGAGCCCAAGAACCCGCATCAAAACTTCGCAAATTCCCCGAGCATTAAGCTTAGAAACTGAGACTCGTCACTACCAATTCGTAAATCGGCAACTTTCGCTCCAGATTAAGGTAAATTCCTTTGATTTTAATTTATTTTTCTTCGAATTTGAACTCCTTCCCTTTTTTTCGACTTTTTTCTTCGAAATTCATCAATGGTGAGAGGAGTTAGAGGTAGAGCCCGTGCTCCAAGAAGAGCAAGGCCAATTCCCGATCCCAGGAACAGGATTGGGACCTGGAATGGACAGAGAGTAGAGCCTGACCCTGCTGAAGGGATTAGGGCGACTCCCATTTCTTCGGCTCCTCCTCAGAGAACGGAGGGGTCGAGCGCTTCTGGTGGGGACGACGAAGTTCCCGCTATCCTTTGGGACATCCTTCCTGGGTTTTCAGAGTGGGAGGATGCCGAAGTAGCTTCGGCCATGATAAAGAACCGCCCCTACTCATGGTGGGTGGAGAATGCCGAACAGTATCGGTTTGCCGAACAGATTGAGTTGCACTACGGCATCCTTGAAGTTGATGGGTATTGGTGCCGAATGCCCGTGGCATCCGATAGAATCCATCGTCCACCCCCGGGGTATGTGGGGGTGTACACAAGACAACTTCAGTATGGGCTGAGGTTCCGTTTGGACGTATTCGTCCGAGACTTGCTGATCCATTATAATATTTCCCTATGTCAGCTAACTCCCATTAGCATCCGAAGGGTGATGACATACTTATGGGTCTGCAAGTTCTTCAGGTATGTTCCGAACCTGCACTGCTTCAAAAAGCTCCATCGGCTAGTGCCAAATATTCAAAGTGGGCACGGAAGTCACGGTTCTGGGTGGTACCGGATTGAGTCTCGGCCCCAGTACCTAACCATGTGGCCGAACGACTCTTCAGACAAGGACTGGAGAGGTCAATGGATTTGGGTTAGGGCGCCCACGGACCCGGGCCACCCTTGCGTCTTCAGCGCTCCCCGGTATCTTGCTGAGCCTGATCCCGACATGGGAAGTTTAGGTCCCCCCGAAGATGACGGCTCTGATCCGAACCTTAATCAACAGAACATCTTCGGCAAGCTGCCGAACCGGGGGGGCAGCGGCCGAATGCAGCATATCCCGGAGACTTGGCTCCCCGATACGCATTATGTCTTCCAAGAGAACATGCTAGCAGCTGTCGGCCTCAGCCAAAAGTTTAGGGATGGTAAGCTTCTTCGGCTGGGGCCGGGGCCTTTTAATTATCTCTTTTTTCCTCCGTTTTCACTTCGCTCTTTTATGCTGTGCCGACCTAACTGAACTGACCTTTTCCCTCTTCTTTTTCAGAGCGGGACGAGACCAACGTCGGCATTAACTACGCTCGTCTTGGCGTCAACCGAGAACGAGTTGTAACTGATCGGGCCCCCTCTATCACTGAACCGAGGCATAGGGAAGTTCATCTAGACTCTTCCCATTTCCAAATTGAGGCTATTGCTCTGTATCAGAGGCAGAAGCCTTGGTGGAAGAAGAGAGATCCCTGGTTTCAGCTGCTAGACGAAGAAGCTGAAGCTGCCCGTACGGTCGAAGAGGTTGCACGGGTTATTGAAGCTTGTGAAGGAGGAGAAGGGTCCTCCAGGGCTGCTGAAGAAGAAGCTGCAGCTAGGGCAGCTGAAGAAGACGAGGCTTTGCTGAAGACCTCGGTGAGCTTTTAGACTTAGTTTTGTCTGTTTTTTTTTTATTTTTTATTTTTTTGTACTCACATTCTTCCTCCCCCCTGTCTTTTACAGTCCGAAGAGAGTAATAGACATAGAGAAGGGAAAGCCCCTGTTCGTCCCGAAGACCAGGCACAAGAAGAGTCTTCAAACTCAGACATGGACGAGCAGCCGCTTCAGAAAAGGCGACGAAGAATGGCCATCATCGGCCCGCATGACTTTCAGCGGAGGCCGATGACCATCGGCGTCGAAATAAGGGAACCCGAGGAAGGCAATGGATCGCCGAGGGTTCCCCGGCCACCACCTCAATCACCTCCAAAGACCCCTCCGCCACCTCCCGAGATGGAGGTGGATCAGAAAACTCCCGAACCTAAGGGAGGGGTCCAAGAGGAAGTTCAAGAGAGTGCTGCTGAGCACAGAAATGAAGATGCTGTGATGCCCAGTGCTGAGGGTTTCACAGCAGACATTGCAAGAGAGGTTGAGGCTTTCGTCCTCACACCTGAAGAAGAAGAAGTCATAATAATTGACTCTTCTGAGAAGAAGGGGGATGCCGAGCCATCCAAGATTAAAGAAGCTCCATCGTCATCCTTCCCTTCCTTCCAGACGCTGCAGTCTGGGGAAATGGGTTTCTCGGCCCCTCGAATTCCAATCCCAGATCACATCTGGGACCTCATATGGGGTCAGAACCGAGAAGGTGTTGCAGCCTACTTCGGCGATTTTGCTGGCATGTCCGAAGTAGATAGGGCAAGAATCTGGTCGCTGAAGGCCACTGCTGGGATGGGCGAATCCAGCGGATCAGTTCCAGACCCAGCCAGGTCTAACCAACTGCTGATGATGCAGGTGATTCTCCTTGCCTTTATCTCTTTTTCAATTCAGCTCTTCAATTCAGTTTCAGTTATTATTATTATTTTTTTTGTTGACTTGTGCTCCTGTTTTCAGTTCGTGCACAATCAGACTCTCACTGTAGAGCTGATAGATACCCTACAAGATAGGGTAGACGCTACCGAGCACGACAAAAAGGTAGCTGGGGAGGAGTTAAAGCTTGCTAAGCTGAAGCAAGCAGCAGCTGAAGAGAAGCAGCAGAAGGGTGAAGAATATGAGAAAAGAGCTGCTGAAGCCCTTAGAACCTTCTGCGATGCTATGGAGAAGGAAGTTTTTCCCCCCCCCCCCTGATGGAAGGGGAAAAATTCCTCCAAGAGCACATGGGAGTGGACATCTCCAAGTTCAAGGCTACCCTTGAGAGCCGAATCCAGGAAGGAGCTGCTGCACAAGCTGAAGTGCAGAAAAAGCTGGAAGCTCTTGAAGCCAGTAGAATGGCCGCTGAAGAGATGCTCCAAGCCCGGAATGTCCAACTCTCAGAGGCTGCTGATGCTGCTGAAGCTCAGAGAGCTAAGCTCCAAGAAGTTGAGGATCAGCTGATGGTCAAAAAGGAAGAAGTGACCCAGGCTCAGACAGAGGCTTCCCAAGTTCAGCAGGAGCTGAATGAGCTAAAAGGTTCCTCCTCCAAGCTCGCCGATGAGCTGAAGAAATCCAAGGAAGACTTGGAGGAGACAAAGAAGAAGTTGGCTGATGCTGAGGCTCTACTCCAAGTCCGTGTCTATACCCAAGAAGAGTATGAAATGGGTTTCAGAAACGGGTTCAGAGTGTGCCGAAGAGTCTGCCTACATGCTGAGCCGAAGTTGGACTGGTCCAAATGTGCTGAATGGGTCCAGGATCCCGAAGACCCTCATATGAAATATGCAACTCCAATCGAAGCTGAAATCCTTAAGGCTGAGGAAGCCGAAGAAGAAGCTGAGAGAAAGGAGTTGGAGGCTGAACAGAGGGAAAGGGAGGCTCGGCAGAGTGCAAAGCCTGCTTCTTCTGCTGCTGGGGCTGAGGCCACCATGGGGCCCCACAATGCTAGTCAGTCTGATCCTCGGGCTGAAGCATAGGAACTCGGGCAGTCGTCTTCAGAATCTTGCGGTTCATCATGTGCTCAACTTTAGACTTGCCGCTTTCTGAATTTTTGCCTTGTTTGTTTTTTGCTTCAGCTTGCCTTGTCGTACAAACAGTTTATTTTTTGCTTCTGTACGTATTTCGGCAGCTGTTATTTTCCGCTTGTGGGCGGCTGCCGATATGGTTTTTAATTTATTTGAACTTGTAGCTCAATTTCTGAGCATGAATTATTAATTTGACGTCCCTTTCTTCAACTGCTTTGTCTTTGAATGCTTTACTGTTTCTTTAATTCTGCTGAACATAAACTTGCACTGGTAGTGCCTCTTGTCCCCCCAGAAATTGAAGTATGACTTCAGCTGAATAAACAATTTCTCTACTTCTTAAAAATGGGTATCCGAAACACGGGGCCAACTGAAGGTAATGCTTCGGATAATGGTTTTCTGGGATACAAGGCTCAGTTAAGGCAATATCCCAGAATTGTCCATGAATTCATGCCTTTGGAGAACAAGTCTTACTAAAGTTTGACTTCAGCTGAAAGACCAGTGTTCTTTAAAAAGACAAGTTTTGTCAGCAATCTGAAACCCAGTTACCCGAAGGGGGATGCCGAGCCATCCAAGATTAAAGATGATTTTGACTTCGGTAGTTGGAGGGAACTGAACTGAAAAATCACTGGAACGCTGATGTACTGAAAAAATATCATGTGTAAACCCTTTAGGGCAGAACAATCTTTGTAAGTACATTTTGAATTAATGAAAGGCCTTGGAGCCACCATTTATATAAATATTTGCAACTTTTTATTCTTTCAAAGTTTTCTTGGTTCTATCTACTCTTTAAGGGTTTTATATTCAGCCTCGTCTGAAACCTTCGCCTTCGGGTAACTGGGTTTCAGATTGCTGAAAAAACTCGTCTTTTTTAGGTTCGGGAGTTTTCTGATCCACCTCCATCTCGGGAGGTGGCGGAGGGGTCTTTGGAGGTGATTGAGGTGGTAGCCGGGGAACCCTCGGCGATCCATTGCCTTCCTCGGGTTCCCTTATTTCGACGCCGATGGTCATCGGCCTCCGCTGAAAGTCATGCGGGCCGATGATGGCCATTCTTCGTCGCCTTTTCTGAAGCGGCTGCTCGTCCATGTCTGAGTCTGAAGACTCTTCTTGTGCCTGGTCTTCGGGACGAACAGGGGCTTTCCCTTCTCTATGTCTATTACTCTCTTTGGACTGTAAAAGACAGGGGGGAGGAAGAATGCGAGTACAAAAAAAAAAAAAAAAAAAAAAAAAAAACAACTCTTTCTATCCTCGGATCAAGGGTAAACTCTTTCTATCCTCGAATCAAGAGTAAAACTCTTTCTATCCCCGAATCAAGAGTAATAAACTCTTTTTATCCTCGGATTAAGAGTAAAACTCTTTCTATCTTCGGATCAAGAGTAAACTCTTTCTGTTCTCGGATCAAGAGTAATAAACTCTTTTTATCCTCGGATAAAGAGTAAACTCTTTCTGTCCTCGGGTCAAGAGTAATAAATTCTTTTTATCCTCGGATCAAACCTTGGATCAAGAGTGTTGCCTTGGATGAACTCTTTCAGTCCTCGGATCAAACCTTGGATCAAGAGTGTTGCCTCGTATGAACTCTTTCAGTCCTCGGATCAAGAGTAATAACTCTTACAATCCTCGGATCAAGAGTGTTGCCTTGCATAAACCTGAACAAATAAAGTCCTTCGACTCAATTTCTATGAACGAATTATTTGGGAAATTGAAACAAAACCCAACTCATTTTTTCAAATAGAATTGGGTCTCGGGGGCTAATTGTTTGGGTACTAAAATGGTCATACCCATTTTAGTCTTGGGTAACTCTACCCATATAAGCCCAAAGGGCATAAAAAAAATATCATCAACTATCCCCACAAAATCAGACAATGCTTGATCTTTAGTTTCTGTGTTTTTTATATTACCAAGTATCTTTAATTTTTAATTACATCCGTTGTCCCCAAATAAAAGTCTCATTTTTTTGCACAAAACTTGTCCTTAAATGAAAGACTGATACTCTGATTACACTTTTATCTATTACTTTATTCACTTGTAATCATCCGAACCCCACTTGGCCCACTATATTATTATTATATTCAATTACTATCTTGTTTTTTATATTCTCTTGTAATCAACCAAACCACATTATCTTATTTTTTCTATCCACCTTGTAAAAACTTGTGCAAAAGGCATATGAGACTTTTATTTGGAGACAAAGGGAGTAGTAAGTATTATGAAAATTAGATGGAATATTTACATTAAGATGAATCTAGCAAGAAGGCCAAGAACCCACATGATAATGTTCTTTCTAACTATAAACTAATGTAAAGAGTCAAAGTTATATCATATAGAGTTTAGGCCAACCAAATCAGAAGAAAGATTTAGAGTCCAGAACTAAATAAATTAGACCAGAACCCTTTTCCTAGTGAAATGAGCAAACCCTAAGTGTTAGTTGTGTACAGTCTTTCTTTTCTCCAACTATTTGTACTTATCATCGTAAGATAAGTTGGCTAGGGTATCCTAATAGTTACAGTCTTTCTTTTATTGTGACTTTGTGAGTAAGGCTCATGTCATAGTAAACACGTCACACATGTATTCATGGATTGATAAGAATATCAGCAGTCTATATCATGGAATTCTCTGTCTTTCAATGAGTTCTCCGTTTTTTTCTATGTTGAAGAAATCTTTTTGTTGCTTTATTCATGAAATTCATCTAAAGTATCTCATCTATACTAATGTCTTAATGTGTTGTCATGCCTATTATTTTTCTGTAAAAGGAAGAAGCTTTGACCATGATGGATACAAGCAAATCGTTCAAAATCCTGCCAGGCCAAGCATTTCGATCCTTTGGGAGCTTCAGAAGTGGAGAATGGAATAAATTTTGCAATTTTCTCACAACATGCAAGCTCAGTAACTCTTTGCTTATTGCTTCCTCCCACCGGCTGGTGATTATGCATCTCTTTTATCGTTATTGTTATATTGATTATGTGTGCCTTACATAACTTGTATAGCTTGGTTTTTAACTGTCCTCCTTGATTGTGTTAAAATCTGCAAACCAAAGGGTTGAGGTACTGTGATATACTGTAATTATATTTCTTTTAGTTTAATTATATTTCTTTTATTTTTTTCAATTTTACGTAGTGTAGGTGCATGGGGAGTCAAATGGAGCGGAAGTATAGTGACTAGCCATCTAACAAATGGTGCATATATGTTGGCGACTCTTATTCAAGTTCCGGCTTTGTGAAGATTTGGATATTTCGGCTTATATATATGTTGACAATTTGTATTTTGGACGATCAAATTAATTATCTAACTTTTATTTATTATTAGTAGGGTACGTCATACCAAAAATAGGCAAGTAATATTTTGTAATGTACGTATTTTGCATTATAATTATTATATATAAATGATACTTTAATTTGTTTATGTTAGTATATTTAGATTTGTACCGACTAATTAATATTATATTACCATTCCATCCCAACAAAAAAAAAAAAAACCCAATGATCAATTTGTTGCAGTAGATACGTACTCCTATCATTGTATTAATTAGCTTCATCCGTTGAAATAGGTTCAATTTTATCATAATTATTAGTCAGTACTCTATTGCCACGGATAAGTTATGCCGTTGCAATAGGTATTGGTCTATTGCCACGGATTAGTGGAGCCGTGGCATTAGGTGTCATATGCCGTTGCATTAGACCTACTGCAACGCCAGCAGATGCCACGGTACATGGCCGTTGCATTAGGCCTAATGCCACGGATTTTGACACCTAATGCAACGGATTTGGGGATTGCAATAGATCAAAAATGTAGTAGTGCATTAAACAAAACAAGATAATGATAAACAAGATGTCCATCTAATTAATCCCAAATAAAACATTAAACAATACTTTTAAGTCTCGACAAACCAAATTAAAACCATAATAAAACAACACACCTAGTACACCGAACTAAAGACAAGACAAAGTTCAACCGAAATAAAAACACACATAGTTCAAACAAATCAAAATCACAAATAGTTCAACCAAATTTAATTCACACGTAGTTTAACTTCCTCGGTTCTTAGGGAGAGTCCCTTCTAAGTACCACCACCTGTATTCGTCATCCTCAAGTGCCAAGAACATATTGGCAACCCCTTCATCTTCCAAGTATTTTATTGCACGAATGTAGTATTCTCGACCTCATGCCACAACAACATTCATTCTAGTTAGAGTTTGAACTACCTTCGAATATCTTTCCACAGGCTTAGTAGCAACACTTTTCTCCAACAATTCAAAAACATTGTCAATGCTAGCTTTTTGTCTTTTTTCTTCAAAATCATCGATACTACCTTCACTTTTTCGTTTACTACTGGTACCACCCTGAACTTGTTTCCGCATAGTCTTTAGAGGGGATACACTTTGGGCAGCGCTTGATACATTTACATCAATACCAACATAATCACTATCGATGTTCGTTATCCCCTAAACCTTCTCTTGTTTCATCTTCATCTTCTCCCTCTTCAACATCATCTCCAAATTCTTCGGTGTCATCATTGATAGAAAGACCAGCTACATTCTTTGACAAGTACGAAGTACCCTTTGCCATTGCTGGTGAAAAGCATTCGCCGACACCCACATCTATTGTTCCTTCAAATATTTGCTCCATCAAGTTTGCGTTTGCCATCCCGTTCGTAGCTATTGTGTAACCACATTTTGGAAGTCCTGGAAAAGGAAAGTTACAAGACATTATAGTTCATCCATAGCATCAAAGTAGTGAAAAAAGGGTAAGGTACTTACTGCCAAGAACTTGTGCCATCTTTCAGGTTGGTTCTCTTTTTTGATATCAACTTTGTTTGTAGCGAGGTGTCGTGCTAACCCAGTCATGTTAGATAATCTAACATGAGCTTTGTAATGCGTCCGCAGAACAGCGTACCGATTTTCAACTTGTCGTGATTTAACTTGCTTATTAATGCATGCACTTAACTGTTTAGCGACACGTTCCCAATTCCACTTATCATTACCACCTGTACCTTTCTCTTGGATTAAAATTTCTAAATACTTTGTTGAGGTACGGTTATCCCAATGCATTTTTCCCATCTTGCATTGTTAGCTGTCCAATTAACAAGTTACATTACCATACAAAAAATGCCAAATATATATGGCAATCATCAAAACAATAGAATAAAGCTAATTAGGATCCTAAAAGAACAAGCTAATACTACTAGAATAAGGCCTGGTATATATTTAAATGAACAAAAAGCAAAGTTTATATCTCAATCACATGACCATGATCATGATCATCAATAAGGCCAGATGTAAATGAAGTACAGTAATTGGGATTTTTTTTTTTTAAAAAAAAAAAATAAAAAAAAATCAATTGCAATTACTTTGTGATCCGCAATGGCGATGGAGAATAAATATCCACACTGTAATTTCGGCTAATATTCTAGCAGTGATAGCAAGTTCATTCTTTGCATGAATTACAAATCTCTTAGGACACTTTAGGTGGCCTTTATAGAATCAATAGCAATATTCAAGCAGCAGCAATATCCACACTTAAGGCTGTGCTTCAAATTTATGTGGGGGTCCATTGTCCAACTCAGTGCAAAATCTAAGTTATAAATCACAAACCAAAAAGATAAAAAACTCTGAAAATTTCATAGATCTATTGCTATTTCCATACAGTGCATGAAGCAATCCTAGTATATACAAATTTAATTTGACAAAAATCAATTTCATACCCAAATCAGATTAATACAAATTCAATTTATACAAAAATCAGATTGTTACCTGAAATTGAGAAGGGGGGCTGCCTAAGGAAGTCCAACGGCTGGAAGGGCGGCGGCACGGAAAGCTGCTGGTGGCAGGCTGATTGTCGAAGGGTAATTGAGTATGTACTTTGATTTGTATGCTTCCCTTGTAGCCGTTTAGGACCTTTATGTAGTATTTATTTATTTTATTTTATTTCCCAAATTTAAAAAAACTGAATGGGTGATTGCCTAATTGGGGATATTAATGTATAGGTTTTGGCAACAGTTGACGACAAAGTTATTTGTTGAACCTTTTGAGTGAATAGGGTTGGGAAGAACATTTCTTTTGTTTAAAACCTTGCAGAATACACTTTTCATGCATCTTGGCTGTAGCTATTGGATGTACGTATTTGGTTGATTATTAATTAATCCTATTTCCTTTTCTCTTAAAAAAAGGGTGACAGTTTTTCAATTTTTTTTGCAGCTTTTTTATTCTTTTTATATCATTAGTTATTATTGTAAAATAAAATTATGTATTTAGTATTATTATTAAATATTAAGTATTGCTATTCAAAAAAAAAAATATTAAGTATTACTATTCCCTAAAAAAAAAAATATTAAGTGTTATAATTATGATCGGTAAACATTAGAAATTGTTATTAATTTTGTTTCAAAAAAAAAAAACCGTTATTAATTCCGTTCAAAAAAGAAATTGATATTAATTGTTATTATTATTATTATTAATTAATATTTTTATTAAATATTAATTATTTATATTGTGAATTATTATTATTAATTATTATTGTTTTCTTAAACACATTAATTGTTATCATCTATACAATATTAATAATAATTATTATTAAATATTAATTATTGTTATTGTTATTATTAATTATTATTTGAAAACAGAGCAGAGCAGAGGAGCTCTAAATAACAGGGCCTTAGTCATTCCTGTTTGGGCAAGCTGCATATCCGTACAACAATGGCAACAACTTCTTAAGGAAGATTCAGAGTACACCAGGTGAGAAAGAGAAGAGTAAATGGCGATTTTTAATTTTTTGAGAGGGAATTGAATGTAGAAGGACGAATTTAGGTGTGAATTATGTTAACTACAATTAACAATGACACGCCAACAAGTTACTAACCTCTCTAATAGGTTGCCAGTCGTTATGGACCAATATAAGAAGAGAGGTGAAAAAGTTGAGATTATTTTAAGTTAAATTAAAGTTGGAATTATTTTAATAAGACCACTTAAAGGTTGGATTATTATTTTTTCAATTTCCCTTTTTGTTTTCCCTTAGTCGTCCAAACTCCAAAAGTCATACTCGTACTTTCACATTGGTTTGTCCTTTTGTCATGAACTAGCTTACTTTTTTCTTGCCTAAAATAACTTGTATTTTGATTATTTTCTCTCAAAAACACTTGCGTGGACCTGGTCCACAATAATATTATTGTGGACCCGAGGTCTATACACACGCAACTGACATTATATTGAATATAGTGGTCATTATTTTTAACATAGTAACCTTATTTTTAACATAGTAACCTTTATTAAAACTACTACAACGTTTAATAATATTGTGAACTTGAAATACGAAGCTATTACCCTAATTTTAGCATAGTGGCCTTTATTATTCATATTGATTAGTATATAAAATATTTCATTACAAAAATATCCACTTAGGCCTATATATTACCAAAATGATTTTTATTTCAACGTAGTGACCTTTTTTAAAATTATAATGACCCTTTTTTTTGTTAATAAAACAACCATACTTTCTCTAATGTTAGTGGTCCACAATAAATTAGTGTGAACCAGGTCCATTTAAGAATTTATAATTTTCTCTTACTTAAAAAAAAAAAAAAAAAAAAAAACCCACGATGCAATTACAAATAATTATTACACTTTGACGGAAAAAATCCCATTTTTGGGGTTATAAAACTCGGGATTTAAGATATGGAAAAGTGAGAGAAATCACAGAGGAGAGAGAAAGAAAGATAGAGAAGCTCATTCTAAGGGAGATCTTGTTGAGTCAAGGTAATAATCTAAACCTCTCAATTTGATTGATCTATTGAAGTTAAATTGATGATAATGTTGATATGTTTCTCGATTGGGGATTGAATCCCACTGTTCTTGATTAAATTACTTCAGCAATTCTGGGTTAACTTGATTATAGTTGGAATTTCTGCTTTTTATGACAATTTTGGGTAGTTTTATGGTGTTTGATTAATCTTAGGCTCTTAGCTATCAAATTAGGGTTTTGGGGGGTGTGATTGACTGAAAAAATGGTTGAAATTGGGGATGTACCTGATTCTAGGGTTTGTAGAAGTAGTTCATTTGTTGAGATAGATGATAGCTTAAAGCAAGTGGTTGCTATGAGTGTTTGTGGGTCTAGGAATTCGGGTCAATTGGGTGGTTCTGCTTCTGGTTCAAGGAATACGAGTCCGGTAGGGCGAACTGGGTCTAGGAATACTAGTCCATGTAAGCAGAAGGTTATTAAGACGAAACCCCGGGGTTTGGATGAAGAAACCATGGCAACGTTTAGTAAAGCCATTCACCCGGATGTTCAGATGGAGGATAATATATGGGCAATGTTGCCAGAGGATTTGTTGAATGAGATTTTAGCTAGAGTTCCACCATTTATGATATTCCGGCTTCGTTCTGTTTGTAAGAGATGGAATTCGATCTTGCAGGATGGTAGTTTTCTTAAGTTTCACTCCCAAGTGCCGTCTCATGGGCCTTGTCTTCTTACATTTTGGAAGAACTCTAATACCCCACAATGCTCGGTTTTTAGCTTACCGTTGAAAACGTGGTATAGGATCCCATTTACGTACCTGCCCCCTTGGGCGTTTTGGTTGGTTGGTTCTTCTGGTGGTCTTGTTTGCTTTTCGGGATTTGATGGTTATGATTTTAGAACCTTGGTGTGTAATCCCCTCACACAGACTTGGAGGATGTTACCAAGCATGCATTGTAATCAGCAGAGGCAGTTAATTATGGTTGTTGATCGCAAGGACAAATCTTTTAAAGTTATAGCCACATGTGATATCTATGGTGATAAGTCATTACCCACTGAAGTGTATGATTCCAAGATGAACAGCTGGTCGGTCCACCAAATAATGCCTGCAGTTAACCTGTGTTCTTCAAAAATGGCTTTTTGTGATTCTAGATTGTATTTGGAAACACTTTCACCACTTGGTTTGATGATGTACCGGCTGGACACTGGATCTTGGGAGCACATCCCAGCAAAGTTTCCTCGGTCATTGTTGGATGGGTATTTGGTTGCTGGTACACAGAAGCGTCTCTTTCTGGTTGGAAGGATAGGCCTTTATAGCACCCTGCAAAGTATGAGAATTTGGGAATTAGATCATTCTAAAGTACTGTGGGTGGAGATTAGTAGGATGCCTCCCAAATATTTTCGAGCTTTACTGAGGCTATCAGCTGAGAGGTTTGAGTGCTTTGGACAGGATAATCTGATCTGCTTTACATCTTGGAATCAAGGAAAAGGCCTCCTTTATGACGTCGACAAGAAGGTTTGGTCTTGGATTGTTGGCTGTGCTCTGCAATCATACAACAGTCAAGTCTGCTTCTACGAGCCAAGGTTTGATGCATCCGTCTACTGACCTTGAATTTGTTTCTTCTGAATGAGGATTTCATGGGGCTTTTTTTGGCACTTCAGCCTCCAACATGTAAATTTCATGTCCCTTATTGACTTATTCCTCGTTTTGCTTCATATAGGACAAATGTTTTAGTTTACTCATATTATTGTGTCTAAGCTAAGACACATTGTCAGCTTGTGTTGTTATGTCAGAAATTGAGACTATGTCAACGCATAATCCACATTTGCTTCCTGATGAGTTCACTACAGCAGTGGTCTTTTTTTTTTTTTTTAGACATGACTGGCCATTTTGACTGAGAACAGTGATTCAGTGCTGATGTGAAATTTGGAATGCGATGGGTTAGGTTGGTGAGATTTGTAATTGTACAAGTAAACATTACACACCATTTACGGGAGAATATGACAGAATCCCGTTGTCTCTCCAACTGCTGTATACTAATTGACAATATCAAGAACTTAATGTAAATTGTTATCAATGTTTATAGTTATACATACATTCTTATATTACGTGCTTTTGTAGCTTGTATATGTGCTGACATTCATCTTTTGTACAAACTATTTTTCTCATCGTAAAGTTATTATGTCTTTGGAAATTAAAATTACCATGATCTGGTAGACTACGGTTAAGATTTGGAATAGATGCAAATGAGTTTCATTGCTATTATTTTTCTCGCTTGTCTCAAATTGCTGGAATATTTTGCTTACACAATTGCTTAGGTAATGCTATCAGCTTTGATGGATACTTGCTCTTCCTTATTGCTAGAATATTATGTTGAGGAAGCAAAAATGTAATGATTATGAATATAATTTTTCTTAATCCGATAAAGCTACTAAATTTGTACTACTTCCTTCACTGTTTAGCTTTTCAGTGTCACAATCACTTTAGTACTTTTCTTGTGTAAACTTCAGTCAGCCTTTCTATCATCATTTAATGCACATAGTTAACAGTTACCCTATCACTTTGCATCTGATTGATGCAAGTCGAAGACGACAAGGGTACAGCTGTGTGGAAGCTCAATTTCATTGATAATATATTAATATGAACATCTTTCAGGTTTTGCATGCACCTTGATTGTGTTAACAATGTGGTGTAGTTTCTCAAAGATCATAGGGACATGCACAATTGTTCTTTGTAGTTGTGTAAAAGTTAATCATGGATTTTTATTGATCATTATATCCTAGCCATAGCCGTGTTCTGTTGGTATGATTTTTTTTTTCCCCTTCGTTTTTTTGGGTCCAGGTAAGCCAGAACGGGCAGTGCTCTTCACTTACTAGATTCTGAACTGAAGCCAACTTAAGTTGTTTATCTTAGACTAGTCACAAAATTGTTTATCTTTGAGTCCTCAGATATTGTTTATCTTAGGCTCGTCATGATATTGTTTATCTTAGACTACTCACAAGATTGTTTATTCAAATTCATCACTTGATCTTTGTTGTGTCCTCAAATTTACGCTTAGTGCCAGAAGTTTAATTAGGTTTGCTAAAATTGCTCAGTATTGCGCTATTCGCATCTTTCTGAATTTTTTATCCAGCTCCCTGAAGGTAGGTAGATATAGCTTTAAGATTGATGTATCATGATTCATGAATTAGATTCAGCATCTATCCTCTATGGTGGTAAGAATTGGGTTGAAAATATATTATTGCCTCTTCTTTTTTGTTTACTGAGTTCTAGGTGATAACTTGGGAGACAAAAATAGCCAAGGTTTTACAATACACCACAATATGATTCACCTATGTTTGCTGGAAGCAGACAGTATAATGCTGTGTAGTGGCTTTCTTAATCGTGTGAGTCCTTGTCCCCTTGATTTGAAACTCTGTCAAATTTTTACTTAAACAGTCTCTTATACTTTTATTAGTTTGTTTGATTGATTGTTGTTATGTCTAATTGATTTATATATTTGATAGCAACCACTATGAAAGTATATATGTAAATATAAAGCTTCTTCAGAATCAGGACTGCGGAACTGTTGGCCTGATCAATCTGAGGTCTGCGTATGACTTGAGGTGGCCATGAAAACGGAAGAGTTGTTCCTATGTTGCGTAGGATATCTTGGTGATACACATGTGGAGGGAATTGAAATATTTTCTGAAAATTTTCCTGCTAAGTTATGGACGTACAGAAGAAGTCAGCCTAACAAGACTGTGGTAATGAGGCTCAGAGGCTGTGCCGCTGTGTACATCTTTACCTCCCAAGGCAAGATTCAAACCGGGTGTTTTATTGTGATTATTTCTAGCTGTGCTTGCCTTTTGCAGTTACTTTTTTTTAAAATTAAAATTTAATCCCTCATGCTCACTTCCCCTTGTAACTTCACTGTTAGATTTTATTCATCTGATTTCTATTATTCTTTTTTCCTTCTCCAGAAAGGCATGTCTGATATTGTTTCTTTAATTACTTATTGCTTGTTCATCTAGTTGTTGCTTGTCATGTGTGAGGTTATGTGTTTCTTTATTTACCATGCTTATGTTGGGTTTCTTGGGTGTTATTGTTGTATCCTTTCATCTCTATGGGTCTATGGCATAGGAGATGTAAATACCTTTCAAGTTATTCAACAAGGGCATCTTATGAGTTGTTTTCTTTATTTTTGGGTAACTTACTTTAATTTCTTTCCAGATTAGCTCATCTGCTAGTAAAATGATAACGGTTACGAATGCAGGTCACAGTTGGATTTTCCATATTGGGCTAGTTGGATGTGTCATTCGATAAATTTTGGTTTGGTTCTCGTAAAATTTTGGTTGCTTCACATGGAGGGTCTTTCATCAATAGGATTATCATGAAAATCATTGTAAATGTATTATATAAATGTTATGGTTGGTTTAGTTTAGGTAGGTCAATTTCAGTTGGGGTCCAAATTGTTTTATCTAATTACCAACTTACTTTGGGATTCGGGTCAAATAAGTTTTCCGGGTCTAATGACAAAATAAGTAATGATTGCTTTGGTGTCATTTCTACTTTCAATGTTTTATTACATAAGAGAACAATGCAATGCAAAATCCTTGCTTAAATAATAAGCTAACATAATACTATGATAGAGAGGGTTTATAGGAGTGAGTGACTACATTGAGCTTCATGAACTTATAGTTGTGCTAACTGATAGATGCTGATTGGAATGCAGTCAGTGGCGTACTGGCTGTAGCCTCTGCGTGCTATGATTGCATTTACAGCTTGCGTTGGGTGGAAAGAATCCCAGAAGACATACTTATTTCTGTCTGGACATGGTTGCTGCAAAGGAAGACAGGTAACTTCCCCTCCCGCTCTTCCATTCCCGCAGCAGGCTTTGGTTGCTTCAGAAAACCCTGTAACAGAAAGCAGGGACACTAACTAGTTAGTAAGTGTTACTCTTCAAAGTTATACACCTTAAGTAATATCTAAGTGTAGTTGATGTTGCTTCTCACCATATTTAGAAGGATTTTGGGTCATGTCGCTGAAGAGATCGTAAATATTCTGATAGACAAAGTAAGAACCTGGAAGGCTTTGGTTCAGTGTATTTGTCATTTGAATTAGACGGCTATTGAATGGAATGATCAAATTATTGACGCTTTCTACACAGCCGTTGTCCCTTGACTTAGATAAGAAAGAAGGTATACATCCAAGGGGACCCGATCCAACCAGCACCATTTTTCTGGCACCTAGGTTGTATAGTCTCTGTAATCAAAAGGAAACAAAAATATGATGAGCTATGATAGTGTAATTAAGCTGCTGTAATGATAATGGTATAGTAATATAGCTAATAGCAGAGTTGCTGAATTGAGGTTAGGCTTTAGTTGTGGTTGGATGCATGGATATTAAATAGGTTAACCGGGTAAGTAGGAAAATTTAGGCAGGTTGCTTAGTTTTAGCATATTTTTGTTGCTTGTATGTTGTACTTGCTATTTGTATCTTAACATAATTAAAAGTACTCCCTCTGTCCCATATTATAGTTCCTGTTTTCCTATTTTGGAGACCCAAAATATTGTTCCTGTTTCTATTTTTGAATAGTATGTAAAGACCATTATACTCTTATTTTTTTAACTTTATTTATTGAACTTTCTAATTTACCCTTAAATTATCCACTTGTTTTGTACTTTTTTTCACTTTTTCTCTCTAACTTTTGTCTATAATTGTACTTTTCACTTTTTTCCCCTTAAATTATTCACTTGCCTTGTACCGTTGTCTAACTTTTGTCCATTTTTAATGTACTTTATCCACTTTCTCCTCCCATTTCTAAAATACCGTTAAAAAACACAAATGGGAACTAGATATTGGGATGGAGGGAGCAAGTCTTTTCACTCTTCTGCTTCCATCTTATATTAATTACTGTGGTCATTATTGATTTGTCATTAAATAGGTTAAATGTGCTATCTATATGCTTCATGGAACAATTGCTTTCTTCGAGATTGGATTAATGTGTTTGGTGACATACTAACATAAAGGACTCAAAGTAGAAAATTAATAAAGACACTACATCAAAGATGTAATTTACGTTAAACTTTCAATTACTATGGACTATAAACTAAACTGTCCTACTTTATTGTGAATTAGGTCACTCAGTTTTGTTTTGGATCAATAGTCTAACAGAAACAACCTCTTTACAGTTGTGTAATAAAGGTAAAAGAGCCTCTTTACAGTTGTGTAATAAAGGTAAAAGAGCCTCTTTTCAGTTGTAGGTAAGTTGGCATACATATGAGCTCCTTTATATTATCTTAGGTGAGAGTTTCTCTTTGGATGAATAACCACCACATACATAGCAGGGTTATTGGTGTGATAACAAATTTGGATGGAATTACTATAGAATACTTTCAGCTATATCTTGTGCTGAATGGTATTTTATTGAAAAAGCTTTGAACATCAGTTATAGTGAATTATTCCCTTTATCCTGTTTAGTTAATACGCTTTAACTTTGATCACAACTTGGACCATTTGTTTTGCTAATATACTAAAAGAAATGTTAGTAAGGTAGATGTTATTGCGTTTATCTTAATGTATATTATCACATTATTAACTTTTTATATTTTCAAATATTGAAGGTGAAAATATGTCAACTAAATAGGGACAGAGGGAATATTAAGATCAGTCAGATAAATTTGAAGATTAGACCACACTTTATTGTTTGTTTTCTTAAAATGTATGAAAAGAAGTATACGAAGGAGCCTTACTGTTATCTGGGAAGTAAGTGTATTCATGAGGAGATCAGCGTAGGATTCCCCGTCGTAGATACGACTGCTGTCATATCTCTGAGGTTGCAGATAGTTGTTGAGGTAGTCATTGCCTCCAATGTCAATTAGAAAGACCGACTTTGCGAGATATTGGCTTAGCTCATTTTGGTTTTCGAAAAGCGGTGGCAATTTCAGTGAAAGTGTCTCCTGAAATTGGGATATCTGCCCATTCAAGGATGTCCGCTGCCCCTGAAAAGTATTTAGTGTAAAAGTGTTAAATGTTGCTTACTGTCACTTTCAAATACTATAGTGAATTTATCTTCAACTTTATTAAATTTGATATCAACGTATTCATGCATTAGTCTTAGGTGGAGTTATATATCGATAACAGCAGCAGAAGTAGAAAACTGCATCGTGGGTTTTGAAAAACACTCATGTTTTTTTAATTAAAATTTCTCTTCTTGAATGTTATGTCTTTGTTTCTAGTACATATAACGCTTTCATGAATCTGAGTGCTCATGAATACGTACACGTAAAAATATTTTTACATTTTGTTGATAAGTTCTAGAATCATTTTATTCATGATTGCTTAACAAAGAGCTGGTTAATTATTGGATGAAAGATTTAAGCTTACATAATGTCTCCCAGTCTCATCAAGTATCCCTGCTGCAGCTGATGCGTAGTTGATCCCTCTAAGGATATTCTTGCCGAATGATGTTATCGAGAAGAACGGTGGTATATATGGCAATCCCAGATACCGCGCTGTTATGAGCATTGAATAAAAAAATCAAGTCAGCATCAAGAAGTGAAAAATATTAAGAAAGATGGGCGTGTGAATTCCAAGTTACCTCCATAATCTACAACAGTTAGGCCGTTGCTGAACCGGCCTGACGGACCTCCGGTGTCTATCCCATATGGGAAGTAATTGGCCTTTGCTGCCGTGAACAAGTAGTTGTTGTTTCCATTGTCAATCAAGGAGTCACCAAAGATGAACAAAGCAGGGGTGATTGGTTCAGTTGCTGCACCATCTTGAGCATTGGTTACCACGTTCAGCTCAGGTAATAATAAGCAGAGTAATGTGACAGCGAAAATTACTCTCGTCTTCTCCATTTCTCTGCGTCTCTCTCTCACTCTATATGAATGTGTTTGTTTCAGTTTGCAGAGTGCAGACTTTGCTCGATTGCTTGGCTGTTTATAACTGCAGCGAAGGGGTCAGAGTTATTACCCTTGAAGGATAAAACAGTAAAGTCATAGCTTGGTTGTTATTGATTTACTTCTATTTATGATGTGTTTTTTTTCCCTTTTTACAGTGCCCCGTGTTTTTAACTTTGGATTCTGACTACAGTCCAGGTAAATGATTATGAGTTTTGGTCCACATTATTATTATTATTTTTTCACTTATTGCATTTTCAAATTTTTTAGTTGAACTGCATTCAATATGTTAAACATACGAGTAGGAGAGTAGCAGTAATTTACTCGTATTATGGGGTCATGGCATCGTCAGAGGTTACAGGGATGGATAAAACCAGAGTAAATGCACTTCATATCTCTGTTTCCAGTTGTGATTCTGGAGCCGTCCCTGTTTCCGTCTGCAGTTTATGCAGAGCTACTAAATACTGAATAACGTGGCTTTTAGTTCGTTGTCTGGGTTTATATTTTCTTAATCTTTTTAGTTCTTACGTTTCCGTGCATTTTCTTTTTCTAATTCCCCTGTAATTCTGTTAGTTTTGGGCATGGGAAAGAGAGCTCGCAGGGCTGCAGGAAAGGACTAGCTTAAGTAAATTTCCACGTAAATCTTCTTGGTTGCCCTTGATTTGTGTTTCGCTCTGCTGTTGGCTCCAACCTTTTGGGACAAATTTGGGTCCGATTTTCACCGAGATTAAAGTTAAAATAAAAGGAAAATCTCCCATCACCTATACCTTAGTGTTAATTAAAGTATGTTGTGCTATTGGCTCAGAAGTCAAAAGTCCAACTTCCTAGGGTAAAGGGTTTATAAATGTGTAAATGGAAAGTACCTTCTTCAGTCTTGTACAATTATGAATTCTTGACGATCTTAAATTAACAAGATATTTACTTGTAGTATATTGTTATCGTAACTAACTTCAATATTTGAATGGATATCAAAGGGGAATTTTAATGGTTGTACCATCAGTTCTCAGCTTGGAGGTTGGTGGTTGGATTTTCACCCTTCTCAACCCCTTGGTTAGTTGGGAGTTTTTACTATACCTGTGTCTAGCCTTTGAATTAGGGTTTTTTCAGTCCGATATCCTCCTTCGAGTCCTCTCCTAGCCTCCTAGGTCTTACGTGCTCCACGATCAACAATAAAAAAAAATAGGATTACACAAATAATGCATAATTATGTAAGAGCAGCCTTGCTGTGAATGAGTAATTATCTGGCCATAAGCGAGGTCTGGTGAGGTTAATGATCAATTAAGATTAGTACAAAGGCTCTTTTTGAAAGACCACCAGAATGTTTAGTTTGTCTGAGTTGAAACTAGATACTTATGTTCGTACTTGCTTGATCACTAATTGTTCTCTAATTTTAGTTATTGCAGTTAGACTTGTATTAGATCCGAACTGTATTTTGACTGACCTACTTGATATAATTACTGTGAGGTCTGGACTCGCCTTGACTAAATTCATCATAATAATTCTAACAGTAGACCTGTATGTGACCTGACCAAACAAATCCGAACCGAGTCACTGAGCACTTGAACATGACCCGAACTAAACCTGACTTGAATAACCCGACTTTAATAACCTGTTTTCCACATACTGTTTGAGGTTCTCCATAAATGGCATATGCAAACCAAGATCCAAAAAAGTTTCAACCTTTAAATTTCAGTTAATCCCCTGAATCTATCAACTACCAGTTCTGCAAATTGTCCTGGTTACTTATTATCCACCATCTTACAAGAACTTCAGGCCCATGCTTCTTCTTATAGACTAATTTCAAAACTACGCAACCACCTCAATTCAATTTATTCTGAAAAATTACCAAATTCTGACATCTGAAGAGCAAAACCTACCAGTTAAATGTATG
This sequence comes from Chenopodium berlandieri, assembly GCA_034703905.1. Lineage (NCBI taxonomy): Eukaryota > Viridiplantae > Streptophyta > Magnoliopsida > Caryophyllales > Amaranthaceae > Chenopodium > Chenopodium berlandieri. Next base: position 55,237,439 of record CM068279.1, read on the forward strand.
TTTAATATTCTTTCTTTTTTACTTTGTGTAAGGGACCAGTAAAAAAGGTTAAGTTTGACCTTCATTAAGGAAAAAATGTACCAATTTGGTCACTATATATCTTTGATTAAATTCATATATTATTATGTATAAATTTACTAAAACGGGGTTCAATCTGCAGGTGAATTGTAAACCACACAACATAAAATCTTAGCTTCTATTATGCAGCAAGGAAGGTGAGAGTTTCATTTAATACTCCCTGCCGTTTCTTTTCGGGCATTCATGGAGACGGGCCCGCTCTCTGTCACAGATGCTTCATGAAATTTGGCAATGGTAAGATTATTTCAAGTACTAGTTGCTTAAGTTTTACCTTAGTTTCTTATTTTTCTTGATCCAAATTATTCCAGATAATTAGGAGCTTCACTAAAATTGAAGTTTAGATGTTTAAAATGAAACCCGTCAAGTAACTTGTTGAGATACGTACTTGGTGTGTGTGTGTGGTTGCGTAGTTTTGTTCTTGCTTGATACGATTCAGCAACTTTTTATTATGTACATCTCAAAATAATCAACCCCGAAGAGTACTACGAGTATAATGGATTCTTTCTTAATTATCTATATGGGGCTGGAAGGGTGTCCATGCTCTAGTCCCTACATTCCTAAGGCACAGTTTATCATTTATATACAGCATGTCGAAATGCTAACTTCTATAGTCTATGGAAGAGGGTAGGCCAGGCAGTAATGTGCTCACTAGTCCAGAGTTTCGAGTCTTAAATATCGAGTTTGAATCTTCATAGCGTTAGGTTAGGAGTTCAGGATTATATAGATAAAACTTATGTTAAGGTTTTTTTCATAGTAAAGCACTATGCAACACTTGTGTGGTGCTCCGAAGAATGATATAATTTGCGAGTTTAGAGGGGTGGCTAAGCCGAACTTAAGAGAGGTGAGCCATGTAACATTTTTGGTTTCAAAGTCTATTAGCACCTCTAATCATAATATAACTTCAACGATCGGAATTTTACATCATCATTAATTTATTCGCCATGAAAATCGTTAATGTTTATGTTTATGTTTCATCCTTAGAATTTATATATTTTCACATAAACATGTAAAAAGTTACAAATAGCATTTTCTTCATTAAAGCTATCTGTTATGGATGCCAAACACCTAAATCCTTCAGCAATTTCTAAATCTGACCGCAGTAACTGCAATAATATATAAATATTAAAAAAATCCTAAGATTAAGTTAGTTGAATAATGTAGTACCACTGCATCTCTTATTAATTATGTCTAAGTTAGATTTTTTTTTTCTTTTCATGGCAATTTGGTCAGTAGAAGTTTGTCGGTAAAGTTTAAGCAGAAAAAATTGAGGTTAGTATTAACTGGGAATATTGTCTTGGGTTCATTCTTTTCCATTTACCAAGAGAAACAACATTATTATGTTGATGTTGCTTAACTACATTAGCTAGAAAAAACTAGATACGTGTGTATGGTTTCCAAAATTCATTATACTAAATAAGAATCGAAATCTATATCATTACGGTTGTGGCTCTCTATGACTATATACACGGGAAATAAAAAAAACCCTCTCGTATTAGATGACTAACAGTTACTGTAATTTACGTGTTTGGCTTTTTCATTCATTTACCATGGGGGGTATACACCTGCATCATGACTTTACTGTGGACTCTGAATCAATTTGGCCATCGCCTTAATGAGCATTTATCTACAATACTATGTACTGCGAAATAGTATAGGTTGCTTGTTATCTAACTAAGGATGTACATCAGTACATGTATGGCGTGTGTACTGCATTATTTTCAGTATTCTAGTATTTGATGGCTTCATTCAACTACTACTCGTACTTTAGTTTTGTTATCGTTGTTATATCAATACGCACTTAAACTGTAAATGAAAATCTGTGAACGTTTATCGAATTTTGATTTGGTACTAAACTGTGTGTAACCATAAGCAATCAACAACCTAGATCAAGTTCAAACCTTGTACCGTTTCTCTTATACAATGGCGGAGCTAAACCTTTCATCAATTGGGTTCAAGTAGTCAAAGTAGAATCAACTATAGAATGCTCAAGACTCAATTGCTCTACTCATATATTATTGTTTGTTCATGTCAATACGCATATTTTATTTTATTTTATTATTTTTTTTTTAACGGTATCAAGAAAGACCTTAATCATAACTTAACCATGACATTTTTATTTTGAAGGCACAAAAAAAAAAATGTCTTTGTCAATGTTTGATGGTACTCTGTATACAAAGTATAATACATTAATACTTCGTAATTTTGTATATAATTGCAAGTGTGATCAAAGAGCAAAGTTTTGGGCCAAACATTAATTATTTAATTCTGTGTATTTGTTTGTAATCACATTTCAGAAGACCATCAAGCTAAGCTAGGAATGAAAGCCAAATCTTTTGTGTGTGCTTAACAAGTAACAACCACTAAACAGTGGGCTTCCTCTAAAGAAGCTCTTTCCCAAAATTGGTACGACGTACAATATGTACTCTACCGTAAAAGGATAATATGAGAAAATTTAACATGACACCCAGTTGTAGATTTGACACCCTATTAGTTAGATTACATGCATAATCTGCTAGTTTTCAACCTATTAACCTTGCTGATATTCATTGTAATTATGGGATATTTAAAGCTGAAGTTAAAGCAAAAAATAATTGATATTTTTGTGTAGATATTTGTACGAAGTATCGAGTACGACAATCATTTCTAATTTAATTATTTGTCTCAATATAATTTGTAATAATACTTATTGTTGATATGCTTCCAAAATAAACAATTCTACCTACAAATCCACCTCAATCCCCCCTCTCAAAAAAAAATAAAAATAAATAATAATAAAGAAATTGAAAAAAAAGAAAAGAAAACAAAAGAAAATGAGCCTAAACTTGGAGGAAATAAAGAAAGAAAAAAGGGTTAATAAAATAGTGAGACAATAGTTTTATGCAAATTGAAGGGCAACTTTAAGCCATGACATGTGGCAAAAACAGACTTGGTAGTAACACAACACAAAACACCGTTATCAAGGAAGAACCACTACGGTTTAGTTGGAAATCGAGCCCTCGTGTTCTTAAACACTTACTTAAAACATTGTATTGTTGTTATCTTACTCATACTAAACATTGGTTTGTCACTGATTTTTATTAATTCTATGCACTTATCACTTGCCATCTTCTTTATGCTCTCACTTTCATGCTTTTTGCCCTTTGCCAAATTTTCCCTTGCCACTATTACCGGCGCGGTTGATTCTTTTCATACACTATCCGTTTTGAAATAATTGTAACATTTTGATATAATTGTTGCATCCAGTGCACAATGATGTTCATGATGCATCCATTAAAATATCAACATATGTTCATTGGTTTTGATTTACATGTTTGTTTTTGATAAAATATACGATAGGTATTCAGTTATAGAAGGATATATTTTGTGAATATTGTGTAATTATCTTTTGAGATTTCCTAACGTGATTAAGACTCATCAATGGAATACACTCCAATTGAAAAAGTTTTCACAAAATCTAACCGTTTTGAACCATATTCTTTTTTTTTTTAGTAAATAAATGAGCATTTTTTTTGTGTTTGAAGTACTCCGTACATGTCCATTACTCGATTTGGACGTGGACATTAGACATGTTCTTTATTGATTTTGGGATTCATACTCATTTGTTTTAATTTTTAATTTATTATTAGAGTTCATTACTTTTAGGGTGCTTAAACTGATCTTTCATTTTACTTAATTTTGAGAAATCTCATTTGTTATCCAAAAGAAATTGAAATGTAGTGCTAATAATAGGCCGGGTTTATAAGTACAAAATTTTATAACAATTAATAATACGAGTATATATATGATATATAGTTACCATTCTTCCCTGAAAATTGTACATGAATTACGAAAAACTTCGTATAATTTATTTACTCAATGATTTGTCGTATTTGTGTATCATAAGATTAATAGCTGAAAGAATCACTAAAATCATGCATGTAAGTTAAAAAATAAAAAAAAATAATAAAAAAAAATAGGGTTACATATATTTAATAATCTTAGCTCGCTTAGGCTCTCTCACTCTCTGAATAAATTATTTAAATTATATTTTAAAGTAATACAAGTATATACTACTATGTACAACCCAAAAAAAGCATCCAAGGAATGTCTAATTTGTCTCCACATTGACATGTACTCGTATTTTACTTGCATCAATGAAAAATAATAGTAAGGCCCTGTTTAGTTCACCTTATTTTTACTTATTTCAGAAAAAATAAGTTCAAATCAGATCAGAAAAAATAAGTTCAGATCAGAAAAAATAAGTTCAGATCAGGAAAAATAAGTACAGATCAGATCAGATCAGAAAAAATAAGTTCAGATCAGATCAAATCAGAAAAAATAAGTAGTAGTATCCGTAAATAGTAATTACTAAATTTAAATAAAGAATGTGCACATGCATCCAAAAAGTAGTGGTATTCATAAATTTTCATAGGTTTTTTTGAGACGTAAATTATAATACATTTGATAATAGATAATTTTTTAGAAAATATTTGAATAAGTTTAAATAGGAAAATAACTCATAGAATTAGGGAAAGAAAAAAAATATGACGTAATCCTAGATTGCTAGTTAATTTTGGGTCAATAACAAGTCGGGTTGATTTCAGGTCGGATTAATGATAGATCGGGTTGAATTCGGGTCGGGCTAGTAATAGGTCGGGTTAAATTTGGGTCGGGTTAGTAATAGGTCAGGTTAAATTTGGGTCGGGTTAGAAATAGGTCGGGTTGAATTCAGGTCGAGTTAAATTCGGGTTTTGACGGGTTAAAACGGGTCAATGTGTCATTCCCACACAACCATACACGCATGAATAAAAAAAGGTTCAATAGAGGAACAAATGAATAAAAAAACACTTAAACGCCCTAAACAAGTTAAATATAAAAGCTTAAATAAAAAAAGGAAAATGAAATCTAATAATCACACCTTTGCTCCATCTTCCAGAAATAATCTCACCTTTTGAAATTTTAGAAACAATTCCATTAACAATAACGATATTATTATTATTTAATAATAATAATATAATATAATATAATATAATAGTAATAATAATAGTAATAATAATAATAATATAATAATAATATAATATAATAATAATATAATACAATATAATATAATAATAATAATATAATATCATAGTAATATAATATCATATAATAATAATAATATAATATAATATAAATTAAATAATAATAATAATAATAATGATAATAATAATAATGATAATAATAATAATAACAATAATAATAATTAAACATTCATATTGATTAACATTAAAAGTAGAATATTGAAATAATTAAAATAAGGTCAAATCAGAAAAAAATAAGTTCAGATCAGGTCAAATCAGAAAAAATAAATTCAGATCAGATCAGATCAGAAAAAATAAGTTTAGATCAGATCAGATCAGAAAAAATAAGTTCAGATCAGATCAGATCAGAAAAAATAAGTTCAGATCAGATCAGATCAGAAAAAAATAAGTTCAGATCAGATCAGATCAGAAAAAAATAAGTTCAGATCAGATCAGATCAGAAAAAATAAGTTCAGATCAGATCAGATCAGAAAAAATAAGTTCAGATTAGAAAAAATAAGTTCAGATCATATCAGATCAGCTAAAATCAGGTGAACTAAACAGCCTCTAAGTCTTCAAATCTTTAGAAATCCTGATAATTATATTTGGCCTAATATATACGAAGTATATGGGCCTTGTGAGGATGTCAATCAGCTTAACTTGTTAAAGTATTAAAGGAGGAGCCCTTTCCCAAAATAATGTTAGGAAAAGACCCAATTCCATATATACAGTCGCTTTTTATTTGATTCCCACATTACCGTCTATGTCACCAGTTCGAGCAAGATTTTTATTTTTACGGTTTTTACAGAAAACCGCTACTTCAAGTAGCAGGTTTCTTACGTAAACCGCTACTTTATCTCTCACTTACACCACTACTTGAAGTGGCGGATTCCCTTTTAGAATACCCAAAAACCATTCTTTCGAACAAGAACACAAAAAAACATAGCAGGCTAACCGAATATGGTCCTCTCCTCTGCTTAGCATCGCAACCTTTCCGGAGCGCCGAACCTCCCTCGTAGCTGCTCTGAGTCGCTGGAAATAACTCGGTGGAGGCTACTCTGTCGGCTCCATCACTTGAAACTCCCTCGTTGCTGCTCTTTGTTGCCCTAATTTCTCTTTTTTTTTCCCAAATCACTTGTTAATTATAATGTTATTATAATTAAATTGACATGTATTGATATCAATTCACCTAAATTTTATAGTAATATCAATTCCTAAATGAATTTTTGTTTAATTTACCAATAGAAGCATATGTATTTGAACACATGCAAGTACCGCAAATTTGTGTTCAGCCTTTCTAATTATTTATTTGGTGAGCCAATTATACTATTTTTATATAAAAAAAAATGGCCATTGATTTGTGGAGTGGATTGAAGAAAGTGGCTGATCTGATTGAAGCTTGCATAGGTTGATGTTCAATGTATTTATATGGTTGATTAAGGAACTGATTTCTGTAACAGAAAACCACTACTTCAAGTAGCGGTTTCCAGCTGTAGAAACCGCTACTTCAAGTGGCGGTTTCTTGTTATAGAAACTGCTACTTCAAGTGGCGGTTTCTTGTTATAGAAACTGCTACTTTAAGTAGCGGTTTTCAAATGAACCAGCAAAAAAAAAAAAATCGGATTTCTCTTACATGCTTATGTGAACGGTAATGTGGGAATTAAATAAAAAGAGACGGTATATATGGAATTGAGTCTTTTGCTAGCATTATTTTGAGAAAGGGCTTTTAAAGGACGAAATTAAAAATCCGAGATAAAATTTTGTCTATATCATTTTATTACTATCTTCATGTTTCTCTCTATATTAAAAGAACATTTTTTACTAATGATAAAAATTGTAGACTATATATCATACATGGACATTTTTATTTGATGCAGAAGGTCGGTCCAAAATGTATGTAATGAATGTGCGTGTTAATTTCTTAACTAAATATTTCAGAAAATTTCAGCTTTGAGTGGAATCTCTGACTAAAAAAGCTTTAGCAAGGGCTTTGACCTTATTAATATCTTATCATTGAATTGCTAAATATGGTTAGTTGATCATCATATAAAATTACTAATATAGTATGTGTAACAGCTTGAAAGCTGCATTGCCTATTTTTTTTTTCCATTTTTTTTTGTTCGTTTCCTTAATGAGAGGGGTAAGAGGGGGAGGGTTGTTAATCGAAGGGTTTTAGAGTTATACTTTTGTCGGTGTTTATAGTATCTTAAAATAATAGACCATTTTATAATTTTGAAGGTAAGAATACATTGATTATATAAGATAACTAATTTGAGAAATCCATTAAGATATGATCGTTGTAAACTTTTTATATTACTCCGTAATAAGAATTGAGTCAACAATTTTAGACGAAGGGAATTTCCCTCGATTATAACCTTATCTAGAATTACAAATCACAAAAAAACTAGCTATAAGATTTTCATGTTCTATTGCAAAATTTAAAACTTTCTTGTGGTAAATGCCTTGCTTGCCAATTTACTGATTACTTAGTAGTTAGTAGTTACTATGTAGATGATCACCATACACAGTTTAAGCCACATTGTCCTAGATTTTTCCTTAACAACTGCTTGTGATACAAAGTACAACTATAGTGTATGTATTACTTACACCATTTGTTACAAAATATAATCACGTTGATAATGTACTTTAACCAGCAATATGATATGAAGTACAATCTCGAATATGGACGCAAGTGACTAAATTTTTTCTGGATAATCATAGAAGTGCATCTATATCATCTTATAGTACAGCAGAAAATCAGCCTCTTTCAGTCCATGTTGCATGCAAACGCTTATCTGTCAAAACCATCCATAAACATATATTTAATTATGATAATAATATTCAAATTAAACCATATAAAACAACATATTACATAATACAAATGGCCTGACATTGGTTTATATATAATTATGTTTTTACTCAGTTACTCTAATGTTCACTTTGTAGCTAATTTAACTAGCGAATCTTCATATAACATATGACCGCATTCAACTTTGGAATATAAACAAGTAATTAATTCTGCAATTTTCTTGATTTAATTTTTAAGTTTCCCAATGCTTTGTCTGTACGAACAACTTATATTCTAATAATCTTTAGGACTTAGGAACCCTAGCTTTGACTTGAGTCTCTCTTCAAACTAGCTAGCTCTATAAAATCTTACTTTGAGCTTTTTTATGCTTCTTCTCTTTTTTCTTTTTTTTCCTAGACCATCAAAAATAAAAAAGAAAAAAAATTGCGTAAGAAGAAAAATGAGAAAATTTGTTTCCTTAAGATTGACTAGCTTAATTTTGGCTGTTTTTCTTCTTATGCATGCTCTAAGAAATTCCTTAGCTCATGCTCATCAAGGTGAATTTTTACATATGATTTTTCCTCTTAATTAATTATTGGAGTAATGATAATATTATCCTTTAAGAATGAGATTTAACAATATGTTCTTCCTTTTCTTTCATGTAGCTAAGGTATCGAATGCCCTATTGAGGAAAAATCAAGTTTTTGCAAGAAAGGTATGCTATTTTTCCAATCACTAAGCGAATAAATTAATCTAATTGAAAGAGATATACGCTATACTTACTTCAATTAAAATCTTTGTATCTATTTTACTAGCACCAATATTGTTACATTTACTCATAGACAAAGTTTTGTGTAGGAACTTGGTGAATCCAATAATCATGTCGAAAAGGCAAGAAAAGAAGCTATGGTAGGAGGAAGGAAAATGATGATTACTCACCATGAAGTTCAAGAGGATGATCATATGGCAACAACGAAGAAGAATCCAACTCCGGTGCTCTCAGGTGCTCCTAAAGTTAATGATACGCGTGATTTTGAAGTAAAAGGGGATCTTGATATGCGTTATAAAGTTAATGATCATACTACTACAAGTGGTTATAGCTCTATGAAGTTGAATGAAGCATTTAGTACAACTGATTATCACGGTCCTCGGTCACACCCTTCTAAACATCACTAAGTTAATTTTATAAACTATGACTTGTATGTATAGTAGATTGATCTATCTTGGTATAAATAGATTCAAAATTTTGTTGTGTATAGTCTATTGAATCTTCTATTTAAACTTTAACTTATTTAGGGATCTAGGTTATTTTAGCTAACCTATATGTCAAAGGTTGTTTCCAAGAGTTAGGAAATTATAGTTAAATGGCTATATATGCATGTACATACTATGTATGAATGAAATTCCTTTTTTTCGCTATATACTCCGCCTATTATAATTTGTGACATTCATTTTAGATTTGCAACCAATTTGTTAATAATTAAGTAGCAATTAATTTAAGAAAATTATGATTTTTCATGGTTTATCTAATTCCTTGGCTTATTGATAGTATTATCTAAATTTTTTTTTTTTTGGAATGCAGGAAATGATCAAGAGAGAAATGCTTTGAAGATCAACTCTTCTTTGAGATTTCATGATAAATCACACAATAAGGTATTTATACATATTCTTTATCATATAAATGTGTACTTTGTAAATAAAATTGTAATTTTGAAATTCAGTGATAATATATAAGCATTGACATTGTCTAATAATTTTAGCATTCCAATTCTTCTTTGTAACATGAATATTTAGTTAGAGAAGAAGGCAACACTAAGCAACACCAACAAGGCAAAAACTACTCAAGATTACTATACAAAAGCTAAAAAAGATGATGAATCAAAGAGACTCTTAGAAGCGGCTAAAGAGATTATGAAGCTAATGCATAAAGATTACCGAGGAAGGGGAAGACCTAAGAGAAGGCCACCCATTAACAACCATAATCCCAGACACTAAAACAAAATTAGCTCTTAATTAACCTCAGATAGGTTTTAAGGTTCACAATTTTGACCCTTTGTAGCTAGTGAATCTTTAATCTTCACTGAGTATATAGTCCTGTATTATTTGCCTTTTTTTTTTTTTTTGCGGCTTGCTTTGCAACTTATTTCTAGTTATTTTAGATTAATGTATTAGTCTATAAAAGGAACATAGTATAGGTCATGGTCTTACATGACATATATAGCAGCACAGTTTTTTGTTAGGATTTTGTACAATATATATGCTCAACTTCTTCCTTTGTATCAAGTTTAGCGGAATTAAATAATACGAAGTAGTATCTGTGTTACTTAGATGGTATTGCTATAAATATATACTCCTTTCGCCTCTTAATGAATGTCTCAGCTTGTTTGCTTATGGGACATAAATATTATTACAAGAATTGAGTTGAATGAAGCAATAAGTTACAAGTATATTATATGAAGGATAATATAGGCTTGCTATAAGTCTAGTTTACTAAATTTAGAAAGTGACCTATCATCAATCTAATAAAAAGTCTTAGAACAAACATCAGGATGTTTCCGCGCTTCAATAACTTTGTTCGTTTCACTTATTTCATTTTCTTGTTGCTAAAATAAAAATGTAGATGGGTAAACTGTAGTGAAAAGATTAAAAATCTCGATTCAATGTAAGTTTATTAGCGATATATAGTTACAAACTTAGCTATTTACTACTCACATTGACAAGCATATGATGACAGTTTCTTCGTTGTAACCTTTAAGATATGAGATAATTATAATTTTGTAGTAAAAATCTTGCAGCAGTTTCTTAATTAGTTAATTACTTTACAACGTGTCTTGAGAAATGATAGTGTATTACTGTATTAGTGATGTGTTGGGCCAAAACATCAGTAAGCTAAGATAAATCCCTTTTGCAAGCACAAAACTATCACAATTAAATGTTTGAGCCCATATCTTGATTTTAATAGACAAGCCCATAAATTTTGAGCTCATATAGCAACTGTTTCCCAACAACACTTATATAAAATTGCACGGTCAATTTTACAACTTTTAATGACAACTCTCCAAACTCTTAATCCTAAAATCCTACTTCCTCCATTTCTTATTAATTGACACGTTTGATTTTGGCATACTTTAAGAAAGGATGGGCAAGAAAGGCAAAAGACTGAAAAAAACCCCACCCACTACTCATTAGTCATTGGAAAAGTATTGACGCATAGCACCTATGTGCTTAGAAAGTGTATAAGATGTCAATGGTATTCTAGTGGTACAATTCAAAGTACAAAACATACGTATGACTTTGATTAAATGTACCAATGTGATTTCAGTGGTACATTTTCGGAGTATTAAATGTAACACTAGCACAGTTAAGTGGAATATTCAAGTTTTCTAATGGCTGGTAAATTACGCTTCTGCCCTCCTATACACTTTGTTTGTCAATAGTTATTATGCGCTGATATGCACTCTTAATCGTTACCCACCCAATGTACACACATCAGTCTCCTCCATGAATTACTACCACCTACACCACAACTACAAAATAATCATCACCTCTACCGCCTAAAATCGCTACCGGAGAATTTTCGAATTAGAGACCAAATAATTTATTAAGTGGAGAATAACAAAATTTGGATTGGCAATGAGGGAGGTTGAAGGCGCCGGGGTGGACAAACAGGAAACGGCCGACGGTGAGGAAGGAGATAGAAGGTAGATGAGAGGGAGGTGCTTGAAGCCTTGAAATTGGGGTGAATGGCTGATCGATAGCCAATAGGTAGTTGTTTGGGAGGAGAGAGAAAATAATTGGGGTTTTCAAAGTTGAACCACTGAGAGAGGAGAGAGAAAAAATAAACTGGGTTTGTGTAGAGGAAGGGAGGAGGGAGACTGAGTGAGGGTAGTTTTGACAATTTATTATACTCGTATTAAACTTTTTTAAAATAAAAACGTGTCAATAAAAAAAAAAAAAAAAGTAGTCTTATATTTAATTTTGTTCTTTTTTTTTATAAAAAAAAACTAACTTATCATAACTTCCTACGCCAACACAATAACTTCCCCAAAATATACAATAGTCTCCTCATGTCAAATTTGAGAAGAAAATAAATTAATAACAATAATCGATGATTAGTATATTCTGTGCTTTGGTTTTTATAATTTTATAGGACTATAAAGGACACCCTTACACAATTACACATACTATAGACCTTTCCTGTTTTACAACTTTCCCCTCTGCCACTGCCACTGCCACTGCCTCTGCCTCTGCCTCTGCCTCCGCCTCTGCCTCCGCCTATATCGATCCCACACGAGCTTCCGAAATTTCAATTGAGGAGCACTTACTGAAGGCTGCCTGATAATTGGAATTGGCAAGCATCAACGCGTTGTGCGAGCTTTGAGTAGGGCTAGAGCTGTATACAGCCCCGGCCGCGTCCCGGTCCTTGCTCACCCTCTCGAAGAGCTTTTGGCACTCTACTTTTGTTGTTATTTGTGTTGGATTAGCTTTGGCAATTGTTAAACTACAAGTATTGATCACAAGAATAACCAAAAACATTATGTACACTACCCTATTGCTGCTCATTATATCTACGAGTAGTTATAATGCTTAATTAATCACAATTGATTATATAAGGTGATCGATGCTTAGTTGTTGGGCTTTTAATTTGCTGTCGTTGTAATTTTGTATATATACTAAGGTATAAAGTTTGGATATTTTTGTGTAAAAAAAAAAAAGTTTGGATGTTTTTTAATCTTTATATTAGTGGGAGACATGTAGCACTTAATAATTCCATTATATGTTGGATTATATAAAAAGGTAGGTCTACAATCAATTGTAATGTTAAATATAATTGATCATATTTCTAATTTTTGTTTAATACAGATAAAGAAATTTAGTGATCGTGAAATCCTGCATTTAACCTGCAGGTTGTAAAATGTTTAAAAAAAAAGAATTTAATTAAAGTCGTTTGTGTTATTATAAATGCAAATTTCAATAAAATAATGCAATTAAATTTGGAGATGTTTTATTAATCCCTCTGTTTCCTAATTTTTTTTTCTTTGTTCGTTTAACTTTTCTCAACATCTAAAACACGTAACTAAAAAAATTGAGAATGTGCCGAATAGTTATATCTATGTATTTGGATTCTTAATCTTTTCTCAATTAATTCTTATTTGATTTTGTTAAATTCATTTTCTTAATCGTTAAAATTCTTAAAAAAAAAAAATTTATAAAAAAAACTAAAAAGACAGATCCACGGAATAAGTGGTTGATGGTGTAACATCTTTTTACCCCTATAATTTAAATAATCCAGTAAAAAAAAAAAAAACGTGGCTTGCACAAACTCCAAAAACATCCCAAGCCCCTTACTTTTCCGGCAATATTAGCTTTTTGGGCCGTTCTAATGATTGTAATGTCGCAACTTTATGATCAACTTTTCTAATATCTCAATCTTGCACATCTCACATTGTTGGGTTTATGACCCAAATTCGTTAATCCCATTTCTAGTATTCCTTTCGTGTTTTAATAAGTGTTATATCTTGATTTACATAAAAAAAAAATTTGGTAATTTAATTAACTTAAATAAAATAAGTGATAAGTGAAGTAGTTAGAGCATTAAAAAATTGTAAAAGAAAGATATTAAGATTAATACGAAGTAGTTTATTGAAATGTAATTAATGTGAGAGGAAAGAAATAATAAAAACAAATAGAGTGGGTTTGGGTGAAGACCATGAAAGGAGAAAGATATAATATTAAAATGTAGTTTTTTGCCAAAAAAGAAAATGTAGCACTAATTAAAACACAACCATATTTAGACATCTGGTAAGTGTAACACTTATTAAAACGCGAAATGATTATTTTTTTTATTTTTTTATTTTGGCAACACCTTGACTTTAACCATATTCACATATACAAAATACTACTTTACAAGTAATAATCTTTAATGATTTACATTTAAAGTATACAGTATAAATTATCTGTATATAATGTGGAATCTTATTACAATTGTTTTGATAACTTGATTTATACTTTTAAAATATTACAATTTATTAATATTATTACTTATCGACAGAGAAAAAAGTAAATGAGATAATGCATTAACAATCATAAAAGGAGAATAAGTGTAGCAAGTAAAAATGGCATTCAGTGAATTGATACTTTGTCCTCGCGTCACTTGATCAATCTTTGTCATTATGAATCCCTCTAATTACACCTCTAATATCATGGGGGTTAAATAGATTTTACTTGCTCTATTATACACCTAGCACTTGGCGCACCAAATTTCAAAGTTTTTTGACTTTTTTCTTATTTAATATTTGCTCATTTGAAGATTCTGAAATGAGCGAATTATAGAATCCTAGGTAAACCCACGGATGCAAGGATATTAAGTGGGTCCCTTGACCCAATTGAATAAAGAAAAAAAAAATCTTATGAAATTAATTTTTTTTCCTATAAAAATTGCTTGTATTTTTAAAAAAAATTTCACAAGAATAATCTAACCTTTGCTCCATTCTCTCAAAATAATCCAACCTTTCAATTAACCCTGAATAATCCTAAGTTTCCTACATATTTTCTTCTACCGAGCCTATTTGACCAATTACCTGAACTTCAGGTAACTTTTATTTTTTTTTCCCTTAATTTCCCCCCTCCCTTCTTCCTTCTCCCCTCTTCACCTCCATTTCAAGTTTTCAGCCTTGAACAATAATGGCTCCCTCACCTTCCGGCCACCACCTCACATCACTGTCAACCTATCCCGTCAAGGCGTCAACTAGCCCGCCCCACTACCCCCTCCTCTCTCTATCAACCAGCCCACACTACTAGAAAAAGGTCCATTTCCGACGGACAAAAAAATCCGTCGGAAAAAACGAAATTTCCGATAGAATTAAATTCCGTCGGAACTTTCCGACGGATATGGGTTTCCAACGGAATTTAATTCCATCGGAAATTATTTAGTTTTCGAGGGAAAATCCGTAGGAAATTAAATACTTTCCGACGGATTTGAAATCCGTAGGAGTTTTCCGACGGAATTAAATTCCGTAGGAAGCTTTCCGACGGATTTTGAACCATTTCCGACATAATTTTGATTTTTTTTTTTTTAAAAAAAAAAAACAAAACTTAAACCTAACCCTAAAACACGGAAAAAAAAAACCAAAACATTTCGCCACTTTCCCCTCTTTCTCTCGTCTCTCTTTCCCCCTGTTCTTCTCCTCTCCTCTTTCCCCCTGTTCTCCTTCTCTCCTCTTTCCACTCTTCTGTTCTCCTCTCCTATTTCCACTCTTCTCTTCTCTTTAACATCATCAATAACACCAACATCATCAATAACTAACGCAACCACCAACATCATCAACAATGCCACCACCGCAACAACCACCGACAACACCACCGTACAGCCGTCGCGTCACCTCCAGCGCCGCCGCGTCACATTCAGCCGTACCGTCAACATCTCATTCTAGATCTACATTTATTTTGGTTAGAATTAGATCTAGTTTTATTTTGTTCAAATTTTAAATGTATAACTTTTTTTTTTTTGAAATAATTGTATATTTAAGTTAAAATGTTTGAGATAATTGTATAATATAATTTGTTTTTGTTATATTTCGAATTTTGTGTTGATTAAATCTGTTTATTTAATTTGAATAATTGCTTCTATTTTTTGTTTTGATTTTTTTTTGTGTTGTGTCACGGGTTATTTCTTTTTTTTGGGGTTAATGGTGGTGGTGTGTTGGTTACGGTGGGGTGGGGTGGCTGGTTACGGTGGTGGGGTGGGTTAGGGGGTGGCTAACGGGGTTAAGGTGGTGGGGTGGGGTGGGGTGATTTGTTACGGTGGTGGGGTGGGTAAGGGGATGGCTAATGGGTTAAGGTGGTGGGGTGGTGTGATTTGTTAGAATGGTACGGTGGTGGGGTGGTTGGTACTTTAGGGGTCTAGGTGTGGGAAAAAGGGTTGGGGACGTGGTGGGTGGTGTGGGCTTGTGGCGGGGGTGGATCTGGGTGGGGCAGGTGGTGCTTTTTTTTTCATTTTTTTTTATTTACTTTTCCGACGGAATTTTCTGTCGGAAAATACCTCCTCCGACGGAAAATTCCGTCGGAACATCTCCACCACCAACGGAAAATTCCGTCGGAACATATCCCACTCCGACGTAATATTCCGTCGGAACCTTGCGACAGATTTTCACTTAAAGTCAACAAAAGCGCCGACAGAACATAATTAGTTGGAAATTCCGTCGGAAAGGTCTATTCCGACGGAATATCGCAAATTTCTACAAAAGGTCTTCCGACAATGCTTTCCGACGGAATTCCGTCGAAAATGGCCATTTCCGACGGAATTTTTCCGTCGTTGATTGACTGTTTTCTAGTAGTGCCACCACGTGCTACCCCCTTGCAATTAGCCTGCAACTCAGCCACCACAACCTCCACCACCACTTACCCCACCCCAACCAAACCCAAACCCTAAACCTTTTCCCCACTCCTACCCAGACTCGAACCACCAACCTCACCTAGCCAGAACCATTAACCCCTGCCCCACCCAGAACCCGAAACCCCAACCCCCACCATTGTCCTTCTCTTCTCTCTTTCTCAATTGAATTAGGGGCTGAATTGGTTGTGGTCGTACATTGTTGATGTTGTGGGTGTTGTTTGCGGTTGTGTTGTGGGTTGGTAGTGGATGGATGTTTGTGTTGAGTGGTGATGTTCGTGGTGTTAAGGTGGTTGTAGGTGGTGGTACCGTAGATGATGTTAAGTGGTTTTGGTGGTGATAATAGAGGAAGGGAGAGGAGAGAGAAACAAGCAAGAAGGGGAAAGGAGGAAGAATTTTTTTTTTTTTTTAATTTCAATTAATTTTTTTTTAAATTAAAAAAAAAAAATTGACCAATTAAAAAGTGCCATGTGGATGGTAACTGGCTGTAAAGGGTAAGGTGACCTGTTAGGGTTGCTGAAAGAAAATAATTGTAAACTTAGGATTATTCAGGGTTAATCGAAAGGTTGGATTATTTTGGGAAAATGAGACAAAGGTTAAAGTATTCTTGTTAAATTTTCCTATTTTTAATTAAATGACCCCATTAAAATTTATTAAATGTATTTTGACCCATTAAATATTTTTTTTAGATCCGCCCCTTAAAGTAGGGGATGTCAGTGGTGCGGGTCAAGTAGGAGACTCGCCCCATCCCCGCCCCAGTTTCACCCTTCTTCGGAGCTTGAAAGTCAAAGAGTCTCATGTACTTTCTTATGGAACTATTGCTTCAAAGAATCATCCTCAAGAATTACAACATTGGCTTCTTGCTCATCAAAGGCTCATGCTTTTCCCCTGGAGTGTTATCCTCTCTTCCCAAGAAAGAGGGAAAATGGCTGTGATTCAATATGAAACGGATCTCCGCTTATTTTCAACTCCCCGAAGCATTTCGTCCTACGCTCTTCCTCGTCTCTGGGTGCCTAGGTATCCACTGTGGGCCTTTCCTCGTTTGAACCTCGCCCTTAACTTTAAGGCTATGCCATCCTAAGGTGCTGCTAAATGGAAGGATCTTAGCAACGTCCATGAATGATATGGCTTCAAAAGGCACTGTTGCGGTCAATTATGAGTTCGCTTATTGGTAATGGGAAGTCATCTTTAGGGCAAGCTGCATTTAGGTCTCTGAAGCCGACACACACTCGTACGGAGATGGGTCTTGGTTTGGCTGGTGGTGGGGCGGGGATGGGGATAAAAATCATACCCGCCATGAGTGATGGGCGCGGGGGTGGATTTCACATTGTACCCGCCCCGCCCAACCCGCCTCATACCCACCTCACACCCACATCTATATATTTTTAAAAACAAAATTATATACTTTTGTACTATTTTATAAAAAAAATTTATGTAAAATAAAATAGTAGATATAATAATTTGTAATACACTAATATTATAACTAAAAGAGTGTAATATTAACTTTTTTTTTATTTTTTTTATTTTTTTTTTATTTTTTTGGTAATCTATATTAATTATGTTGGATTGTGTATTGGAAGGTGGGGATTAGGCGGGTCTGAGGTGGGGATTAAGTGGGGATGGATATCCAAGTGAGGGGTGGGGTGGGGATGGTTTTGAAATTGTACTCGCTGGGTGGGGATGGGAATGAATTTTGGACCCGCCGCGGGGATGGTGATGGAGATGGGGATGAAATTTTTTGGTGGGGATGGAAAGGCCAACATCCGCCTAGCCCCATTAACATCCCTACCTTGAAGTGCATGTAATGTTTCTAAAAATATAAAAGCTTTTTCTGTCCATTTATTCATGCGTTGGAGCAAAACATCATGCAGAATTCCTTGAGAATAAAATTGACAAAATCACAAAGACAGTAGAAACAAATAATTCGTCAATAATATATGTAGACGGATGAACATATTATGGTACAAAAAAACATGAACTTATTTAATGAATTAGATAAACATATTATCCAAAATCTCCCACAAACAAGGCAACAATATTAAGCCAATCCAATTAACAGAGTGTATATATATATATATATATACGAATTCTTAATATTTTCTTCTTTTTTATTTTTTTACAAAATGTTTTCATTTTTACGGAGTAACTTCTTAGTTTACAAATATACGGGAGTATGAATTATACTCCGTATCTACTATATATATATATATTATTACTTACATTGATCCACACATATTTTTATTATGATGGAATTCTTAAACTTTAGAATACCTAACAACACAGCAATATTAATGTAGCATTACCCATTAATTATATCTAGACAATGATGAAATTTATTTTGGCAAAGTCTATGAACCTTATTGAACAATCTTTTCCAATGTTAATAAATGGATCCCAAGTGAGGTATAGCATATTCGTTCTGAAATTCATGTTACAACATTGATTAAAAAATACTCGTATTATGATTATTGAAAAATGTATTCAGAAACAAGGACACGAGGCAACAGTTGGTAACTTGACTAACGGGAGTACAAGATAAATTCAGTAAATTCTGAACCCATCCAATTTATATACGGTTGGTTCAGGTACCCAAAATTTCAAAAAAGTTATAAATTATAACCTAGCCAAAAACAAATAAAAATGTCACCCCTGAATTTTTGGTTCGGTTAACCAATCATTATTATTTGATTTTATTTGTATTCGATTTTGATCCAATCTAAGGATAAAAGGAGCAAATAATACTCTTAGATGCACCATATACTCAAGTCTCAAGTTAATAACTTGAAACAGTGTATAGTGACGGAATAATATTTTGAAACTACTACAGTTTAGCATGATTGCTATTTGCTACAAACACAATAATTAGTTTTTTTGGGTCAATCTTCTATTTCTCATGTCATAAGAGTTGGTCAAGTTGGTACACCTCATTGTATTATCAATGCAAATATTTTGGGAGAATATTGAAAAGATCATCAATGGAATTTCATCACATGCATGCCGTCAAAATCGGGATTATTCTTGATTGATTGCCGGTCTGTTGCACGCACGAGTGATTTGGCAATATTCGGCACCACGTACGTACATCACAGGACCACATTAACATTACTGGAAGTGTTAATCTTAAGAAGTTTCATATATTGTTTCAAAAAAAAAAGAAGTTTCATATATAATCAAATCAATATTATACGGAGTACTTCGGATTTAATTATTATTTCTTCCTAGCTAAGCTATTACGAGTAGGAACTTCGTGTAGAAGTGTAGAACTAGGTACAAAAATGTGGTAGTCAGTAGACTTGGGTTATTGGGCGGGTTGAGTCAAAGTCAGTGCGGGTTAATTATGGGTCGGGTTGGGTAAAAAAGGGTCACATTTTATAGGGTTAATAACAGGTCGGGTCAAAGCGGGTCAATATAATTGCTTAAATCTCACATTTTATAGGGCCAATAGTAGGTCAAGCCAATACAGGTCATTATAATTCTAACTAGTCAGTATAAGTGCTTGAATCTCACCCCCTAGTCTATTTATTTAATTGCCTTTTTATCCTTAGTACATTAGATTAATTAACTAATTAAGTATGCAATGTGTAACATTTGACTGATTTGAGTAGTAGTAGTAGTAGTAGTAGTAGTAGTAATAATAATAATAATAATAATAATAATAATAATAATAATAATAATAATAATAATAATAATAATAATAATAATAATAATAATAATAATAATAATAATAATAATAAGACCTGCTGATGTGTTACTTTATTCCTGGGATCGTGGTTGCGATGTTTGTGTGGACTTAACAGGATCTTCTCCTTTGACACAGACAGGGTTATCTGACTTTGTTCCTGGACGGGTTGTGGCTGATGCGGCTCATCGGAAGCGGGTAAAGTATGAAGCTAGTTGTCGGCTGATTGGATATGGTTTCATTTCCTTCTCCTTTTCTTCGCTTGGGGAATTAGAGAGGAGGCTGTTGTGTTACTGAAACGGGTTCAGAGTTTCTCGACGACGCAAGACATTGGGGCTCGTGCTGCAGCTCATATCTTCACTAGGGTAGGCTTTGCTATATCTAGAGGAGTGGGGGCCTAAATTGTATCTCGGCTTCCTACTAATTTTTTGTAGGTTGTATGACTTTGTCATTTTTGAGATAATAATAATAATAATAATAATAATAATAATAATAATAATAATAAAATAATTATAATAATAATAATAATAATAATAATAATAATAATAATAACTCTCCTAGCTATTATATAGAAAATATACTTCAAATATGATTTGATAATAACTTGAAAGTCCTGAATTAATTTGAAAAACTCTTCTTCAATACGAATAATTGTGTAACATAGCTTTAACTCTTTAAGTAGGCAAAAGAAAGAGTGATGCACATATCAGCAATGGTTGAAATACTCCGTAACTAATTAATTAAATAATCAACTTTTTTGATTTATTAATAAATACAACAAAATATCTACTACAAAATTGACCAAAGAGACCCATCCAAATTAGCCAAAGAGACGGTGTACATTAACCAAGAGTTAAAATGGATGGTGTCAATAATTACAAGAATTACGGTGGCTAAAAGTTAATGTAGTCGTCCTTGAATCTTTCCATTAAAGTAACGTGCAAGCTTTAACTAAGGTTAATCCGTGGTTATCAATATGAGACCGACTCTTGCCGTTTTATGTACATGCAACGTGCATGAATGAGACTATATATGAGAGCATTAGTAAGTGTATGTACTATGTTGTCTATGTAGACAATGCATATAATAATGAAAAATGGAAATAAAAATTAAAAAATCATTTTCCTTGAAAATATTATTTTGCATCAAATTAAACCGAATTTAAGAGTAGGATCATGCCTGCAATGGCTTAATACATGGTGGTGAGAATGGCAGTCCAAGATACTCAGCTACAATAAAAATTGAAATAAATTATTAATTTATTAATAGATAAGAAACTTGTATGCGTACGAAGTCTAAAATTGGAGCATGAGCAACGATGATAAAACTCATGAACAATGTATACGTGTAAAAGATAATAAAACAACATGCATAGACTAGAAAGCGTGAACAACGCTAGTGTTATAGAAATAGTTATAGAAATATAGAATTACTACATACATACAAGTAATGTACAATTATACATACTTCGACATCAAAATTGGACAAAAAGAGTATGGACACTAAGTATTTGTTGATCCATTGCATATATAATTCTATATATATGCTCTTACACACGTACGTACTAGTATAAAATAGGAAAATGATCATTAATTCTATTTCGAGTGAGCACAAATAATACCATACGTACTTATAAAATCGACAAGGAGTTTGCCATTGTTGAATCTTCCAGTAGGGCCTTTGAGGAAATCTTGACCATAAGGATGGTAGTTTGCTTTGGCAAATGTAGGCAACCAATTGTTATTTCCACCATCAAATAATGAATCTCCAAAAACATACAAAGCCGGAACAAGAGGTGTTGAAGTACAATAATTACACCACAAAAATTGTGACAAAAGCAACACAAAGCAAATATGGTTTGTTTGGAACATTAATTTCTTTTGGGGAAAAACTCTCGTACCTAAGAAGAAGAAAGGTAAGGTATGTAGGTCGTAGCTAACTAAATAACCTACATTAAGTACATTATTAATTTAACTATTATATATCTATGTAGGAAAGTCAATGTTTAGTTTAATAATTATGGTGCATATACATCAATCATATAGTCCATGAAATAATAACGCTGAGTTTGTTTAAGAATAATTGAATCTGTGAGCATGACATGCAAGCATGTCATATAAACATACAGTGATCAAGATAGGAAAAATTAATAGAGTCAATACTTGTCTTATTATATAAGTATACTTGGTAATTGTAATAAGTAGCATAATTGCATGTAATTAACTAAACATTAATATGATCTTTATGTATTATACTACGGTTATATATACCCTTGCTACGAACAAACCCTTATTACACTAGCTTTCCCATGCCCTGGAATGTTGAAAAGTATAGAAATTGGACTCGTACTTCCTTTCTTTTTTTGACCAATTAAATTTAAGTACTCAACAATGTCGAAGCAGGCCGCCCCTTGCCTTGATAGGAGCGTAAGGCTCACTAGGCTTATAATTCCATGTAAACACTACGTGAAGCTACTAAGGACTCAATCAACATTGGCAATATTAATATTAAGTTTCTTACTAGGTAACGCGTGCTATTATTGACACAAAAACATCAATGCAGCCAAAAAGGAGACCGAGAGAAGTACTTAGTAATTTGACACATATAATACGTAATCTTCATTACATATACTACGCCACAAGTTTCAATTCATAACTCGTTAATAATTGCAACAATTAAAAATTTTCATTAGTTATATACTACGTACGATATTGAACACGTTTTTTACTAGAGGATTTTTTTAAATAAAAATGTAACTGAGTACTTATATATGTAAAATGTTACTAAGCTGGAATTCCAACTGTTGTAATAACTAATAAGTTTAGTAAATTTCATCAAAAGCAGACTGCAACTCTGCAAGATTATATTGTTGGACACTTGGACTCCCCCACTAAGAGAAGTAACTCGGGGATAAATCCGTACTGTATTTAAAGGGGAATGCAAAAGTGTTACTAGCTTGTAAAATTTATCCTGCTTTTCAATTCATGAAATATCACAGAGTACAATATTGGCGCAATAAATCAAATAAATAATATATGTGTTAATAATATCTTTATATCAATCAATGTTGACGTAATTGTCCATGCATTAGGTATCCATGCAAGCAAATGACAATTAAACTTGAGCAAGCTGTTGGATATTCATAGGGACGCAAACATCAGAACCATTGATACAATGAGATGCAATTACAGAATAAGTTGCTTGAGTTGGATGATAACCATCCCAAAAGTAGTGTTCGTTGGGGTTTGAGCATGGTGTTCTCCCCGGTTTGCATGACAATGTACCATTTATCCATGAGTCGCAACACGGATTGCTACTGTCGCTTAACCCTATAATGTTACGTATGCACAAGTTAATTACTTTGAGGTTCATTCATTCGAAATTAGTTGTTAATAATAACAAAAATGACTGATCATGATTTGAGGACGTAAAAAGATTTAAAAAATGTTGGCATACCATATTTTGTGGGATTGATGATAGCATCATACCCTAATCCATGTGCTTTTCCAATAATAAAGTGTGAGTCTTGAAGAGTAGAAGTTAAATTCTTGAGCAATAATGCAAGCTGAGTGTTGAACATTTTGACGATTTCATTTTTATTTTCATCACATTTATCATTTAACTTGGCCTTCCTAACAATTGATGGAATGCAACCAATTGGACCTAGCTCGAAAACCACAATCTTCCTCGCTCCCAAATCATATAGTTTCTGCATAATTAAAGGCAAAAAATCCAGTACTACTATTAATCAAAAGTTGTCACGTACAATCATGTAGTATATCACAAATTAAAAACGAAAATTAATATAAATAAATTAAAATAAACTCACTTGTAATTTTAAAGATAATTTCTTAGTAAGGAGTTGTGCAAATTGTTGAGGATTATATTGCAATCTTGTGTTTAAGATGCCAAAATAAGTGTTGATGTAATCATTATTTCCAACGGAGAAAATGAAAATGGACTTGACCATGTGTTGGGATAGCTCGGTTGAGGTTTCGAACTTTGAGGACAACTGTTTTTTCACGGTCTTTTCGAACATTATCATTTGTTCATCCAAATTCAAACACTCGCCCTGTAAATAAATGAGACATGTTTGAACATTTATATCTTTAGTTATATATTTATACTAATGTTTTGATTTTGAAATTACGATAATTAGTTGAAAGAAATTTGACAAATCTAGCTACATATGGATCATAATTAACTTCCATGATGTATTGCACAAAATTATTAAAGTATGAATTTTCACTATATGTATTTATTTAATTTTCTCTTATAATAATGTCACCACTAATGCACTAATAATCGAGTATCTTCTATGCATGTGGATTACACCATTGACCATTTTAAACTTAATATCTCTCCGTTATCTTTGGAGGTCTAAGTGAGGAATAATATAATTATTAAAGTAGCTTGTTAGGTGGTATTCTACACGTATGCATTGCAAAATAATATAATTTGAGTTGACCATGCATATATACTTAATGTACATTTTTTTTTGAAAGAATTTACGTTAATATACATAGCAAAAGGTATATCGTAGTATAATTATTACTAACTAAGCATAGAGGGTCTAGTGGTAAGGTTTGCATATCACAACCTTGAGATTGTGGGATCAAAGTCCACTAGAGACACTTTGGGGGGGGGGGGGGGGGGGATTCCCTTACCCTTCCCCCCACTCTCAATGTGCATGTCTAACCCGCTAACCCAGACTGGGAGGAGCTGTGAGAGGTTTCGGCCCAGTAGGACCCTTCTCCTTACCAACCCACCTAAACCAAATGTTAGTTTTTGCATTTTATTCAATGATTAAATGAACAATAATCATCTAAATGAGAAAGGGGGGGGGGATTCCCTTACCCTTCCCCCCACTCTCAATGTGCATGTCTAACCCGCTAACCCAGACTGGGAGGAGCTGTGAGAGGTTTCGGCCCAGTAGGACTCTTCTCCTTACCAACCCACCTAAACCAAATGTTAGTTTTTGCATTTTATTCAATGATTAAATGAACAATAATCATCTAAATGAGAAATAAGTACCCTTATTAGGTGCATCATACGCCTAGGTGTATATAACAATCTCTCGTAAATTAGCCCTTATATAGATAGTATTAAGATATATTATTGATTTTTATTTAGGGAACATGATGGAAATACGTTGGGCCTAAAATGGTAAGAAATACATACTAATTTATCATATCACATTAAAATAATGAAATGAGCAAAATGTTTTCTAAGTGAATATGTACCATACCAATGTCCTACCAATGGATCAATTCTCATTATCCAATCAAGTGCATCATACATTAAAGCTACTGGCATTTATATTTAGTTGAATTTGTATATTACGTAGTATATGAAACCATATTGCTATACTTCGTATAAATTTTTTCAATATTCCTTTCTGTTGAGATACAGTCTTTTCGAACAACACATAATGTTCCCCTTTTATGAAAGAAGAGAAAGTCAAATACTTTTATTACATTAAGGGGCTATATATTCCTATTCCATATGTTTTTGAAGTTAAACCTTTTTGGAATTGTAAAGTGGACTCTCTCTTGACATCGGATGTGGCCATGCCTAACACTATCAATTCAAACTTGTGGTATATGAATACTATGTAATAATTTCAACCAAATTATTCAAAATATAGGAGAAATAAGTAATTAAAGGAGATGAATTTACTTACAATAAACTTTCCAGTTTCAAAAAGAATTCCACAAGATCCAGAGGCATAGTTATACCCCATATACGACTTTGATCTTAACAGTGTTGATACGCTAGCAATTCGAGGTGGAGGATACGGCAGTCCAAGATAATCAGCTGCATACATATCAAACTCGTCAAGTCAATCAAATACTCCTACAAATTCATATTAAGAAGTTATCATTTCAGTCTTGGCTTAGTGGTTAAGACTGATGAGTAGACGAGTGGTTAAGATTGAGACAAAGGTTACAGGTTCAAATCTACCTCCCTTAAACATTAGTATTAATCATTGTTTAATAAATAGAGAGTAAGAATTATTAGAACATACCTATGAAATCGAAAACGGTTTTGCCATTAGTGAATCTTCCAGTAGGTATACCTCCAGGAAATTCATGGCCATACGGAGGGTAATTAGCCTTAGCCAATGTAGGCAACAAATTATTGTTTCCACTATCAAAAATTGAATCACCAAAGATATAAAGCGCAGGAACAAGAGGTGGTGGTGAACTACATTTCGTACACAAAAAGTTTGAGAAAAATAATAATAGGTACAAGATTTTTTCTATTGGTACCATTTTTATTTTACTTTTGTGTGGTTGAAATATATGTGCAACTTTTTTTTTTTTAATCTATTTAATTAAATGGGAAATTAGATAGATGGGGTTACAAACAATCTAACATGAAAGTCCCATTTATTTCTGGAAATGAGTAGGATTTATGTTGCTTTTTATAGAAGGAAGAATATGAAAAGGTACTTCAAGGAGTAGTGAATAATGATGCAATCCGCGTATAATAATTGATTGAGCACGAGGATACCATACCATGCAATTGCATCATTAGATAAACAACTAATTAAACAATACTTCCATTTTTTCGAAATTTTACCGTTTCTTTTTAACAAGTGACCAAGAACACTCGTTAGAAAACTAGCTTTAAACAATCTCTTATTCGAAAGTTTTTTATTGACAAAAATCTACTAGGACCGGACCGTATGTCTCAACATATAGTGATTTATAAGTAATTGTTATTTTTTACGGAAAAGGTATGATTTTTTGCAGACAAATGCGTACAATAGAGTGCCAGGCCAATTTTTGTATTATGCAGAAATTTGATTGATGGTGGTGGATTTTATTTTTATCATCATCGGAACAAATTGAAGTGAAGACAAAACTTACCTTAAATAATATCTTAGCCTAAAATTTCATCAAACAAACAAAAATGGCTAGAATTCATCGATCGATAAGATTCAAAGTACTCTCTATCCAATGTAATCCATGTGTTAGTCAGTGGCGGACCCAGGAATTTCCGATTGGTGGGTCACAATCGATAATCAAGTATGTAAAAAAAAAAAAATTACCGAACAACCAAATAATAGTACTAAAAAATACATCCAAATATTCAAACAGTACAAAATACAACCAAATGTTCATATAATACTACAAAAGACAACTAAACAGTAATGCAAACTTATTACAATAGTTCTCGACGAGTTTTCATGTTTTGATATCGATTCATGATATCTTCCATGCTAACATTCAAAAACAAATCATTCTCCAAATAAGTAATTAAACAATCATTCAACATTTGATCTCCCATGCTATTTCGTAGTTTTTCTTTCACTTGCTTCATGCCAGAAAATACCCTTTCCACACTTGCCGTTGCGACAGGAAGAAGCAACACCAACTTCAAAAGTAAATAGACCCTATCATGAGTTTCAGACAATCCCGTTTCAACCAATTTGATTGAAAGATCACTAAGACCCTTCAAATTCCAAAACCTTTCATCTCCTCTAACAGAACAAATGTAACTCTCAAGTGTATGACCAAAGACTATCAATTCTGAACTTGGAAATTCATTAGGATAGAATTTTGCAAGCTTAATCTATTTTTCCTTATCAAACTTAGAAAAACGATCCACAGGACTCAAACAAGACATACACACAAGTAGTTCTTTAGTTATTTCGGGAAATCGATTTTCAAGTTCTTGCAATTGAAGATCAATGACACCAAAAAAAACTTCAACTCGAAAATGATGTAGATTAGACACTTGTGGGCATTTACCTCTAAACAACCTCCTCCCGGGAACAACATATTTAGCCTCCATATCTGGAACTGCAATGTCATAGTCACCAATAAAAGAAATTACCTTTTCCATATGAGAATCCCATCCTTCATCTCTCATTTTTTGCAAATTAGTCTTGGTTACATTAACCATGGCCATTGCATTCACAATGTCTTGATCGTGCTTTTGTAAGGCCACATTCAAAGCATTTGTTATCGCAAATATACTAACCATCAAGTGTGCCACGAACACAAAATCAAAGGACATCAGAAGATTTGTAAGTGTTTGAGCTCTATTAGAATCTATTATATCAGATACTTTTGCAATATCCTCAAGAGAACCAAGGATTACAGGGAATAAATCAAGTACATTCAAGATTGTCTTGAAGTGAGATCCCCAACGAGTATCACAAGGTCTACCTAATCCACGTTCTTGATTTAAACCTGAACCCGTTTCAAGTTCACCTAGAGACAAAGCATCCACCACTCTTTGAGCTTGATTTTCACGAAGAAACTCTTTCCTTTTTGGTGAACCCCCCACAAAGTTCAACAGAGGTGCAAGTACATCAACAAATAACCAAGCACAATCTGAATTCTTTTTAGCAAGTGCAACTTGAGTCAATTGAAGTTGGTGAGCAAAGCAGTGGACAAAATAAGCTTCTTTACACTCATTCTCTATAAGAGTCCTAAGGCCATTAATAGAACCTTGCATATTACTTGCCCCATCATAACCCTGACCCCGTACTTGAGAGAAAGACAAAGAATGCTCCATTAATAAGGATTCAATAGCAGTTTTGAGAGTCAAAGAAGCAGTGTTTACAACATGCACAATACCAAGTAAACGCTCACACACTTCTCCCTTTCTATTAACATATCTCAAACAAAGAGCCAATTGTTCCTTGTCAGAAACATCAGCGGACTCATCAGCAAGGATAGAAAACAAACCACCATCAATATCTTCAAGCATTGCTTTAGTGGTCTCTTTTGCACATGCATTTATGATATCTTTTTGGACTTTAGGAGAAGTAAGTTGACAATTACTAGGAGCATTTTTCAAAACAACTTTAGAATATTCAGGATTACCTTTGGAAATAAGGGATAAAAGTGAAAGAAAGTTACCTCTTCTTAAGGAACTTTTTTTTTCATCATGACCACGGAAAGGCAACCCTTGGAGTAAAAGCCATTGGATTGATTCAATTGAAGCTTCAATTCGCTTCCTATATGCATTTGTACTCTCAGCGGTTTGTTTTGTCAAGGCTTGTGTGATGCTTGACTTTTGCTTCTTGAACAAATCCATAGCTAACACTGCATTATTATGTGCACTCATGTGCTTACCCACATGTTTTCTTATTAAATCCGATCGATTCCATGATTTGAAACCATCACTAACAAAAGCATCACCTCCAAATGCATTTTCATCCTTGAATAGATAACAAGGGAAACAATAGGCAGCATCCTTTTCCACACTATACTCAAGCCAAGTCCAAGTATCAAACCACTTAGCACAAAAGCGACGGTTTTTGCCAAAAATAGAAGTTTGAGGAAATATAAAGTCTTTGGGCTGACAAGGCTTTCTTTGAATGTAAATTCTTCTCACTAAATCTCTATCATCTTTATGAAATTGACTCATCTTTCTCCTCTTTCCTGGATCTTGTGGAAGATTAGCAAATTCATGTTCACTTAATCTTTCACCAAAGATTGGGGCATTAGGAGAACATTGGCCTTGTTCATTTTGAGGGGAATTTTGAGTAGAATAATTAGATGGAGATGAATGTTGTTCACTTTCTTGAGGTGGAGATGTAGTTTGTTCACTTTGTTGAGGTGGAGATATAGTTTGTTCATTTTGTGTTGGATGTGGAAGAGAAGTTGAAGTATGATTCTTTTTAGCAAAGAAGCTAGTAATGTTTTGCATTTCATTTTGAGTGCGTTTTCTCTTCATTCTGAAAATTGAATGAATAATCAACTAAATCAAACAGAATAATCAACTAAATCATCCAAATAGAAAATTGACAAGATTACAATCTTAACTAATAATTAACAAGCTTAAAATTGACAAGACTAAAATCAACAAACTAATATCTCCACTAATCTATACGACTATACGGAACTTCAAGCTGAATATGCGACTAGCACCACTAAGCACTAACCAGTCCACACTGTAATCTAATTATAAATTTATAATCCTCCTTACACTAATAGTTAAATAGTCTAATTGCTGTCTTACACAATGTCCGGCAATACCGGCATCACATATTCACAATTTCAAATAATGACATAAACAGTAAAACAGATAAACTAATAAGTTCAATTTAACAGTCAAAACACAATTTACACAAATAATGCAAATTCAATGAACATTCACCCATTTCACCGTATATACTAATTTTACGAGACAAGTAATGCAAGTTTGATCAAAAATTCACAAAAAAAAAAAAAAGAATAAATTGATGAACCTACCTTGCCGGACTGCCGTGCCGGAGGCGGCAGGCGCTGATTGAGGCGACTAGGCGAGCAGCGGAGCAGCCAGCAGCACAGCCCGCACAGCGAAATAACGAATTGGCTGAATTAAAGACAAGATTGCGAAGTTTAATAAAATTAACTAAATAGACTAAATTGAATTGAAGATTAGAAATTTTAAATAAAAATTACAAACTTACTCTTTGATGAAGAAGTGAAGAACTGGAGTGGAGAACTGGAGTTGGACTGTTGGAGTCTTGGAGATGATTGATGATTGATGAAGGATTGAAGGCCGAAGGGAAGAGGCGAAATGGCGAATTGGCGAAAAGAAGAACTGAAGAAGCCAGAAGGCTAGGGCTTGAACTGACTTCGTGATTTGGGAAAACTGATTTTTTTTTTTTTTTTTTTTTTAAAATAACTTAAAAAAAATTTTTGGGCCTGGTGAGTCACTTGACCCACCAGGTCTAAGCCCAAGTCCGCCACTGGTGTTAGTAGTATTGAACTATTATTTGTTAATAATTGGGTCAAAAATATCAAATGATACAAGTATATCAATATAGGTTATATGGCCTAACTTGTTGATTACTCCGGCTATGTTTCATTTGGTAACTCTACAAGTATATACTTCGGATATAAACTAGTTCCTTACCGGAGCATGCATGCTCGGATATGTATTACAAGAAAAAAAAAATTATTTGTATAAATTACTATTTCGTATAAGTTTGTATTCACTAATTTTTTTTACATGTTATTTTTTTCTTAAGGAAAAAAGGGGAAAAAAATTGGACGGAATTTTTTTTTTGTCGTGAATTCAACACGTGTACTTTTGGGATAATTTTGGTGATATTTTTTATATATACTTCCTCTGTCCCTTATTTTTGCTTCATTTGGCTTTTTACAATCTCCAAGTCGTATTTTAAAACGTCTAGATCATTATTTTCATACACGTAAAACTTATAAAAACGTGACGTTAATAAAATATAAAATGAGACGCATCTAACTGTACAAATCCCACATGACTATATTATTTCTTATAAATTAACGGTAATATATGATTAAAGTTTTCAAATTTTGACCTACAAAATGACAATGGGGCAAAAATAAAGGGACGGAGGGAGTAGTACAGAGGTTGACTAACGTAAGATCAAATCTTGTACTTGCGCTTTACAGTTATGACATCTATTAGCTGATCTTTATTCTTTAATTGTCAATCTTCTCAAAAGCATACAAGTGATAAGTAAATTATTTTCAGCATATTTTCATTGAATCACTTTGTCATTATACATTTAGGTGGTGAAAAATCTTGTTCATTTTTTTTTTAATAAAAACGCTAATAACTCCAATCTCATGGTTAAGGGAAAAAAAATCATCTACCTAGTTATTTCTTTGATTTTTAATATAAAAAAAATGTGCTAATATCTATGAATAATGTTGACCTATTTGTCCAAGCATTAACTAGCTAATTAAGCCAGAAACTGTATTTAAACTTGAACAAGTTGCTGGATGTTCATAGGAACGCAAACATCAGAGCCACTGATACATTGAGATGCAATAACAGAACATGTTGCTTGAGTTAGATGATAGCCATCCCAAAAGTAGTGTTCGTCGGGGGCTGAGCATGGTGTTTCCACCGGTATGCATGAGAATGTACCATTTCCCCATGCATTGCAACACGGATTGCTACTATCTCTTAACCCTGTAACATTACATGTACATGAGTCATTTCAAGGTCCATTCATTTAAATTAGTTGTCAATAATAAGAATTGGCCGATTGGGCACGTTAAAACTATATTGCATATGAAATACTACCTCCGTTTTTTTTTTATCTGCAACTTTGAGGAATATTTGTGAAACATAAAATATTAGTATGAAGTATATGAAAAAGGCTTAAATAATGTTGGCATACCATATTTTGAGGGATTGATGACAGCATCATATCCTAGTCCATGTGCTTTTCCGATAATAAAATGCGAGTCTTGGAGAGTAGAAGTTAAATTCTTGAGCAATAATGCAAGTTGAGTGTTGAACATATTAACGATTTCATTTTTATTTTCATCGCATTTTCCATTTAGCTTTGAACTCCTTACAATTGATGGAATGCAACCAATTGGACCTAGCTCGAACACCACAATCTTCCTTGCTCCAAAATTATATAGTTTCTGCCAATTTACAAAGAAAATGTATCGAATTCATTTATAACATGCATAATTTACTATTTATATTTTTTTATTATTTGCAACAAGGGGTATTATTTGTGAGACATAACATATTTCTTAGTGGCAAATAATAAGAAACTGAGGTAGTAGTATAATTTTTAAAGATTATAGTAAGTAAATAAAGATTCTAGACTTAGGTACATACGTACAATGTTGTTTTCGAATATAATCTCATTATAACACAAAAAAAAAATCTATAGAAAAATTGATAAAATGAATACCTGTAATTTTAGTGATAATGTATCAACGAGGAGTTGTGCAAATTGTCGAGGATTATATTGTTTCCTTGTCTTAAAAGGACCAAAATAAGTGTTGATGTAATCATTATTTCCCACTGAGAAAATGAAAATGGACTTGGCCATGTATTGGGAAAGCTCGGCTGAGTTTTTGTACTTTGAGGACAACTGTTTTTCCACTGTCTCTTTGAACATTCTCATTTGTTCATCCAAATTCAAGCATTCACCCTGCAAAGTGAAAAAAGCGTGTTTAATCATAAATATCTTTAAATATAAATTTTTTTAAATACAGTAATAAAAGTTGATATTCTGTATAATAGTGTAATACAAGACAAGTTTAATAAAATTTCATGCGAAAATATTTACTCCTTATTTATTTTTATGGAATAGATTTTTTTTTTCCCCTTAAAAAGAATCTTTTAACTAGTTTAGATTTACAAATTCTATGATAATCATGGGCCATGGACATTAGAGATTTAGAGACACTACACTTAAATCATCAGAACTTTCTTTACACACTTTTTTCGAACTTTTTTTGTTTACTTTGGAAAACGTGTGGGCCTCACTGTTTGTAGCCCATATGAACACTCTTTGGTCAAGTTTGACTTAGGTAGTTCACTTTACTACTATAGCACTTCCCAAATTCCAACCCAAATCCAATTGGACTATAAGTCTTGCAACACACACTCTTTTTTCCCCAAATAGGCACATACTTTACTTGAGCAAACAAAATTAAAAATGCTTGGAAAAAAAAAAAAAAAAAAAAAAAGCTTACATACATCCAGCCATCTAGGATATTTTTAAACGCGGAATATTTAAAATAAACGAAACATCAAAAATTTGGCTAGGACTTAAAAGTCTATCCTGCCTTATCTATTTGGGGTACCGATAATTAGAGACTATAATTCGCTTATGACTTATCACTACATGCTTATGTAGCTTAGCTAATTGGGACGGAAGAAGTAGCTAAATCGATTAAGTATATAGAATACATGTTTATGAACAAACATATAATTTGACTTTGAAAACATACATGGTAATATGGTACATTATAATAATTCAATCTCCATGGTATGTAAGGCGCAAATAAGTGAATAACAATTGCCCTTCAATTTCGATGACAACTACGTAAATTCTTGAATATATGATCTCCAATAAATATTATGATGTCGGAAGATCAAAAAGTGTGATTTTTTACTTTATTTATTTGATTTACTGTCATAATTATATCACCACTAAGCCACTAATCGAGTAGGATAAGAGGTGGTATTGTACACGTATGCGTACAATAGTTAAGATACGTAAATTAGCCAAAATAAAGAAGAGTAATAAAGAATTTATCTTGATTTAGGACATACAATGAAGATAAGTTGGGCCTAAAATGGCAAAAAAAATAATATATATATATATACACTGATATGCGTGTCAATGTTTCATATTGGTATATCACATTGAAATGAGCAAAAATATTTCTAAGACACAATCAACGGCACCATGAGAACATAGAGTTATAAGAGCGAGTGATGAGAATCGATTTTAAAGATTACATGAAATCGGGAAAACTTTAACCACTTGAATTATCCCTTATTCTCATAGTCATATATATGAGTGTGAAAGCACCATATTAGACGTGTATAATGTATATGTATAATATATTAGTAAATCCTATCTAACATAATGAAACTTTAAAAACGATAATTTACCAAATAAATAGCAGTAACTCCATAATAATATTTTTAAAAAAATTCACTCTATAATAAGGTTAATTATTGTCATAAGGATGATAAATTAAAATTAGAGTCTAAATTAATATAGAAATGAGTTTGTGTATTGCTTACAATAAACTTTCCGGTTTCAGGAAGAATTCCGCAAGATCCAGAGGCATAGTTATACCCCATATATGACGTCGGCCGGAATACACTAACTCGCGGTGGAGGATACGGCACGCCTAGGTAGTCAGCTACATAGCAAACTCAAACCAATCAATTTAAGCTCATATCAAAATTTCGAATATGTTTTCATTTTACACTGTACCATAATTGTTTATAAATTTCAAGGGAGCAAGAACTAAGAAACTAATGTAATAAATTTCACTATAATTCATGTCTATACGTTAAAACTAAAAAATAAGAAAACACCGCATATAATAAGAGTAAAATTGTGTTACGTACCTATAAAATCAACAACGGTTTTTCCATTAGTAAATCTTCCCGTAGGCAAACTTCCAGGAAAATCAAGACCATATGGAAAATAATTAGCCTTAGCCAATGTAGGCAATAAATTATTATTCCCACTATCGAATAATGAATCACCAAAAATATATAGCGCAGGAACAAGAGGTTGTGGTGAACTACACTTTGTGGACAGAAAATTCGAGATAAATAAGAATAATATGTGAAAGAATATATTTCTTGGAACCATTATTTTTTAATTTTATTTTGTAGAAATATGGAGCTTTTTGATGTATTTATATGGAAAAATATGAGTGTTGCGTAAAGCCTGAAAAAATAGGAGTTATCAAATACAAACAGTCGAACATGAAAGCCACATTTATATATGAAAATGAAAATTAGTGGGATTTATAAATTATGTTGCTTTTTAAAGAGGGAAGAATATGAAAAGAAAAGGGGTTCAAGATTAATGATGCAATCCGCGTCAATCGTCACGTTGCTTTCTTGCTAATATGGGAAATAATCATTTTTATTTTATTTGTTGACAACTTTGAGAGATTTTGGAAGAATTTCAGTGGACAAATTGATTGTGTCTTTTCCATGAGGATACCGTTTAATATTTTTTTTTTTTTTTTAGTGTTTAAAGAGTCTCGAGGGCGGGTGATGAGAATCGATTCCAAGGTCTTTTGGAATCGGGAGGAAAGTTCTAACCACTTGAGCTATACCTCA
Organism: Chenopodium berlandieri; assembly: GCA_034703905.1. NCBI lineage: Eukaryota > Viridiplantae > Streptophyta > Magnoliopsida > Caryophyllales > Amaranthaceae > Chenopodium > Chenopodium berlandieri. The sequence goes on from CM068279.1 coordinate 55,272,985, forward strand.
CTCGTAGGATACCGTTCAATTTTGGATACATGATTAAGTAATATCGTTCTCTCGGTACATGACCTAAACTGTCGATCTAACAACTTGACGATTAGTAAGTGTCTAATTGTATATGTAATTTTGCATTAAGGAGTATTAGTTTCACTTAAAGAAAATCCTTATAAACTATTTTTAAATTAGGAAATGACTCTGGTAAAATTTGGTATCATGCATCATTTTGGATAGACAATTAAATGATTTGTTATTTGTACATGGCTTAAACAAACTATCTAATGAATTGACAAATGACGATTGACAACCTTTTTAAAAAAAAAAAAAAATATGACGATTGACAAATGTCTAATTGTGAGAGTGAAGTATAGCTCAAGTGGTTAGAGCTCTCCTTCCAATTTCTGGAGATATTGGGATCGATTTTCATTACCCGCCCTCGTGGCTCTTTAAACACCCAAAAAAAAAATAAAAAAATAAAAAAAGTCTAAATATCAAAGCATTATTATTTTATATTATAAAATATTCCACAATTGAGAAATGTGAATTTAAGGGAATTTGTTTATATTATTGACTTTTGAAATGATCGAACATGGAAAGATTTTATTCTTATTTATTTCTCCGTACACTAATTCCTTCCCTAAAGTATAAGTTAGCTTAGGAAGTGTCCATATACACCCATTAGAAATATCAATACCAGATGAATAGCGTATCCGATGAATAGCGTATATGATACGGAATATGAGTTAGATTAATAAGTGCACGTCCATTCGTTATTCGTTAGAAAACCGAACAATGATTAAAATAATCAATCACTAGTTCACTACTCATCCAAAAAATTTCTCAATGATCAAAATTTATGACGAAGTAGTAAGTTGTGCCGCATTATGTTGGATCAATTTGCAGGCTGGTATTCAACTTGTTTAAGGTAAAAATTACCCATGACAAATGGACCAATCCGGACCTGCCACGTGTCCACCACGTGGGCCAATCAGCGTCCGCCATTTGTCACCCTAAGAGGTCCAACATGGACTAATCAGGCCACGCCACGTGGCCTCCCATATGCCAAATAGGCAAAATGGTCACCAAGGCCCAAAGTCCGAGAGAAGCCCAATTTGCCCTGGTTAACCTAAACCTAAAATTGGCACGCTTCTCAAGACTATAAATACTTAATTAATCCTCATTAAAGGGGATTCAGAAAAAAGGACTCTCACCTAGAGAAGTCTAAACACATTGATCACTCCTCCCCTAGAGGAACCAGATCTCCCACCTTTACTTTCCGCACTTATTACTCCTCAAACAAGTACTAACTTGACCGTTGGAGGCGGAGCTCCCACCCCAAGGAGTCTCCGTTGTTTTGCAGGTACAGGCGTCCGGTTCCAGTCTCGGTATTGTAACTCTCCCGCAGGACATCAGAAAACCCCGAAACATTTTGGCGCCGTCTGTGGGGAGAGTACTTCTGAGATGGCATCCACGTCTGTACCGACTCCTGAAAAGAGGCGTCCCCTGGACGACCCTCAAGTTCAGTCGGACCATGATACTGAGGAAGAATTTGAAGATGAAACTCACACAGCTTCAGACGGGACCCTAAGGGCCCGACGCACCCGTCCTACCGAAAGGAGGGAACGAGAGGCTGGTCCCAGTCGGCCAGCTGGCCCACCGCCTGAGACTCAGCAGGCGGCCGAAGGATCTGCTCCTATTACTAGGACAGAACTCATGACTCTCATGAGTACTTTCAAGGGAAATATCCAAGAGCTTGTCAATAAAAAGGCGACTGCTCCACCAAAGGAACAGTCGGCCAGATCAAACAACTCCCAGTTGAAGTTACATGCGCCTCGCATGAAACTACTGGGTACAACCGGCAATATACCAGCCTCCGAGCATCCGGCCAGGCGGCCAACTACTGCAGGCGTCATACGGCCGAATGCAAAGAGTAAGACGGTCAAGCTTGTAAGCTATTTATTATTATCATTATTATGATGGTAAGAAAATAATAAAAAAAAAAAAAAAAGGCTAAGTGCTGCCTAACTACTATTTATATGTATACTCATTATACGTATACTAATTACAAAAGGGGAGCTGCCTAACTTACCGCCTAACTTTCTTTATGTACACTCATTTCACAAATATGCAAGTCATATGACGTTTTGACAGCAAACTAGTCGTCATTTAAAGAAGCTCCACTTAAGAGCCTTAGGTGGCAACCCATTAAAAATTATGCTACCCACTTGTTATTCTCTTGTGAGAAAATAATAAGACTTCCTCCAAAAGCATGCGGCATGGTTAGTATGAGCATTGTTCATCAATCGGCATTATTATGATTACCATAGTCGGCATTCGCAACAAGAAGCATGGACTGGAAGTATAGCATCAAGTATAAGGTGTTTGACAACACGGTCACAAAACCGCCAGCCCAATCCGAGCCATCAAACAGCCGGTGATTAATAAGGATAGTCTTAAGAAAGCTAAATGAATTTGAAGAGATGGCGTTTGTGTAACACTCCTAAAGCCGACTGCGGTGCTAACAAACAAGTCCTTGTAACCATGAAAGCAGCCGGCATGCTCCACATGTAAGCTCAAGCTAAGTATCATGAGCAAACGGCAGTATAACAAACGACACTCCAAAAACAAGCAACTCTAAATGCTGAGTCGAATGAGTTCGTGTGTATGTACAAAGTAGGCGGCTGTATGAATGTAGGGGAAGCAAGAGCGTGAGTGTTCGTTATGCATGGATGAATACGCAAGAATAGGCGGCTCTCTTGCCATCCCAAACCAGGTTATACGGCAATTAAAACAGCCGGCATTTGTTGAATGACCATCTGCTAATAATTGGCAAGAACGTTACGGAACAGCCGGCACACCACGGCAAAACCAGTCGGCCTTATCACCAATGGTATTACTTGCCGAGCTTACTAAATTGCTAAGAACAGACGGCCATGGGCTACAAGCCGGCTTATCAGATTGTATCACCAGCTAGGCACCCTCATAATCAAACATTACACTCGGCATACAATGAGTGTGTATGGCTAGAGTTTTGCCATATATATATACGGTTAATGCCAGCTCACGAAACCGATGCGGCACCTTCCTTGGCTCGTGGCAGGCGTCTATAATTCCAGCCCTTATTAGGTGGAAGCAGCCAGCGCAAGGACGCAAGAGGAAGCGGCCAAGAGGGGCGGCAAGGCGAGGCTTGCTTCGAACCTTGAAAGCAAGAGCTGAAATGACGATTACTTCGAATAGTCGCATGGTTTTGGCTCAAGTAAAATTTGATGCAAATGAGTTTGGTCCCAGCTTGCATTATCCAAGGGTCAGCCAACATAATCACACAATTCTCACGGCCTGCCGAAAGGAGTAGCGCATGGTCCGGCACCCTCATAAAAATAGCCGGACATTACCTTGGTTTGGCTGTGTGATAAACAAGGCCAACCTTTGAACAGCCGGCACTCAATAGTGACCAGCAAAAAATACACAATCGGCATAAGTCCGGATGGTCGAAGCATTTGAGAGCAGGCGGCATGTCTTGCTCATGTTTGAGATTGGTGGCATGATTGGCTAAACTTGCTCATCTTCTCCCACCCACAGTGAGTCTCAAAGGCTCCTTAAACCCACAAACACAGCCGACATGGGAAAGGCGGCCACATTTGGCCTGGTAGGTTATACAAACCGGCTGTGGGTGTGTGTACTAACAAGATGCCCAGCTAGCACCATCACAGCCGGCTACGATCATTGTTCAAACCATCAATAATCAGTATGATAATTATTGCAAGCAAGGCCGGGATCGTCAAGCAAATCATCATGATCACGCATCGTGGTTTCGAAGCTGAAAGGGTTGGATGTCTTGCCAAACAAGCTGCATACCGAATGTATGGTGGTATGATTATCGTGGTTTCATAGCTTTGCCTTAGGCTACCATTATCATTATTATGATTATTTAAAAAAAAAAAAAAAAAAAAAGAGAAGAAATTTTTGGGAAAGTCGCCTACACGCATGATCACTTAAGACTAAGTATGAGCTTCCCTCAGAAATATTGCCTAAGGTTAGTAAAACCGGCTGTTTAGGCAGCACCCTATTGAAGACCGTCTTTCTTCGTGGATTACCTCCACTTATTTGTATGGAAATTTATCAATCAAGAGTCAGGCGGCATGAATAGTCGTCGGCCCTCTATACAACGAAGTCTTGTAGCTTGAGCACCAATTAAGATCTTCAATCATCATCATCGTTGTTAAAGTTCAAGCGGCACCCTGATCTGGTCGGCCGAGTGTTAATAGCTTGAGTACTCGACCACATGTATATGGGGCAAAGCAACCCTCTAAAATGACATGAGTAAATACAAAGTAGGGTTGGATGGATATAGACAGCAAGGTCACTAACCACATAAAAACAAGTCTAGCATGACCACCTGTCCCCATTCGAAGAAAGTAGAGTCATCAATCAAAGAAGGAGGCGTCCCAACGTCATCCACCCTCCATGGAAGGGAACTAACTTATCCTTAGAGGGGCATGCCGCCTGTACCTTTACAGTCGGCTACTCTCCATTGAGTATTTTACTCTATCTTCAGAGGGGCATGCCGCTTGTACCTCTATAGTCGGCTACTCTCCATTGAGTATTTCACTCTATCACCAGAGGGGCATGCCGTCTGGACATACAGTTGGCTACTCTCCATAGAAGATGGTCGGCTGGTTCCAAAACAGACAGCCACCCCCCTATACTTAGCTAAAAAATGATCAGGGCCTGGCCGACCCTGTGCCTAAACAGGCGGCTACCCTCTTCTTACTTAGCACCTACGTTCACCAAGAACTAACCAAGGCCACAAGCCGAATGATCAGTCCAGGCGCCAAGCCAACTGATCCAATCTTTAAACTAATACGACCTGTCCCAACATCATAGCAGGCGTCCGGCGGCATCCCTCCGGATGAAATTCGTCGCAGAGAGCAGCTCCCTTTTGGGTGGAACATTGCTCTATAAACTAATTACACGGCACCTATACGACTGTCCCCAAGGGCAACCACGTAGCCGTTTTTGAGACAAGGATAACTCTATCACTAACCAAACCAGTGGTAGCAGTTGACATCTGAGTCAGATGACCGCCTGTATTACTTGGGATAAATGCAGGGGGTACCTCTTGAGTTAATAGCCAACAAACATTGGCGAATCAAGGGGTCTAGCCGGCCTTCGCCGCCTGGTACCTCTACTTCTCAAGCAAGAGTGAAGGCGACTGAGTAACACCAACGTTAACTCATAGTCACTCCCTCAAACTTGGTATGGAACCTAAAAGGTTTGAGTAGACCGCCTGTTTTTTGGCAAACAGGGGCACTAAAACCCCTATTCCTACTAGGTAACCACTCCTTGGGTTAATAGCCAACAAACATTGGCGAATCAAGGGGATCAGCCAGCCTCCGCCGCCTGGTACCTCTACTACTCAAGCTAGAGTGTGACGGAGACTAAGTAACTCCTATGTTAACTTATACACTCTCTCAAACTTAGTATGGAGCCTAAAAGGTATGAGTCGCCCGCCTGTTTTTAGCAAACAGGGGCTCTCAACCACTACTCCTGCTAGGTTAACAACCTTTGAGTTAATAGCCAAGAAAAACTTGGCGAATCAAGGGGACTATCCGGCCCCCGCCGCCTGGTTTCCCTACCACTCAAACAAAATAGGCAGTGATTGACTAACCCCAAGGTTAACCATTCGCCCTCCTTAGTACGGAACCTAAAAGGTATGAGGAGTCCGCCTGTTTTTTGGTAAACAGAGGTACTCGACCACTATTCTTACTAGGATGGCTATACTTAAAGCTGCCGTCTGTAACCTAACAGGCGTAGCTACTTTGGTTGGACGTCCTGTCTGGCGCCTGCTTCTATGCAGCCACCAAAGCAGACGACCAGCCATCCCCCAGCGAAATAAACTAAGTACCAAACTTAGTATATTGAATCAAAAGAGGCCAATGGCCGAATAATGCTAAATGCTTACCCCTTGTGCAATAGTTGACAGTCCACCTGATCAGGGGCTATCTGCATAGTGGGGCAAAGAATCGGCATCTGTCTAGTTCGGCGGCAATCATTATTATGATTGATTAACTTTGAAAATGTCATACCGCCCAAGGTATCAAAATTTTCTAAGTTAATCAAGTCCATCTCCCATTAGAACTAGACAAGATGCCGACCTAGCAAAGCTTCGAGGGTCTAACTTTCGAAAGGAGCAATCCCTCCTGGAAAGAGAAATTACTCCTTCCGAGGGGCAAATGTTTAGGGTAAAAATTACCCATGACAAATGGACCAATCCGGACATGCCACGTGTCCACCACGTGGGCCAATCAGCGTCCGCCATTTGTCACCCTAAGAGGTCCAACATGGACTAATCAGGCCACGCCACGTGGCCTCCCATATGCCAAATAGGCAAAATGGTCACCAAGGCCCAAAGTCCGAGAGAAGCCCAATTTGCCCTGGTTAACCTAAACCTAAAATTGGCACGCTTCTCAAGACTATAAATACTTAATTAATCCTCATTAAAGGGGATTCAGAAAAAAGGACTCTCACCTAGAGAAGTCTAAACACATTGATCACTCCTCCCCTAGAGGAACCAGATCTCCCACCTTTACTTTCCGCACTTATTACTCCTCAAACAAGTACTAACTTGACCGTTGGAGGCGGAGCTCCCACCCCAAGGAGTCTCCGTTGTTTTGCAGGTACAGGCGTCCGGTTCCAGTCTCGGTATTGTAACTCTCCCGCAGGACATCAGAAAACCCCGAAACACAACTATTCATAATGTACAATGTGAAATTTGCCACATATACAAACATTCAAACACAGAGACAAATAATGCATACAATAGAGTACATACTCAGCAGTTTTCTGTATTATACAGAAAAATTGATTGAGATAACGATGGATTTTTTTGTATTTCTCATCATCAAGACAAATTCAAGTGGAGACATATCTTACCTTGAATAATGTTAAACTTCAATAAAACAATTAGGAGAAAACAGCTTAATGAGCCTTTACTATTAAACACATATATATAGGCTTACAACATTAACCTAACATGCCAAAAACTCCTAACAAGATATATACAAATATATTCACAAAATATATCTCATAGCATAATTATATCCTAACACTCCCCCTCAAGTCGGAGCATGTAAATCACGAATGCCCAACTTGTTAAGAAGAAAACCAAACTGTCGTTTCCCAAGTGCCTTCGTCAAAATATCTGCTAACTGATGACCGGTAGGAACATACGCAGTAGCTAGATTACCATTCACCAACTCATCACGAACAAAGTGACAATCTGCCTCTATATGCTTAGTACGATCATGAAAAACAGGATTTTTAGCAATATGGAGAGCAGATTGACTGTCACAATACAACTTCATAGGCTTAGGATGCAAAATACCAAGAGAGGACAACAAAGATTTCAACCACTTTAAGTCACAAGTTGTAACTGCCATAGCACGGTACTCAGCTTCAGCAGAAGAACGAGATAATGTCGGTTGTTTCTTAGTCTTCCACGAGACAGGGGAACGACCAAGAAAAACCATATAACCAGACAAAGAACGACGAGTCAAAGGACACGCTGCCCAATCACTGTCACAGAAAGCCGTCAAACACATGTCCTTCATAGGACGTAACAATATACCCTGACCAGGACTACCTTTGATATAGCGAAGTACCCTGATTGGTGCATCCCAATGTTGCACCTGCGGGTTACTCAAAAACTGTGCAAGAGTATGAACAGAGTAACTCAACTCTGGACGAGTTACAGATAAATAAACAAGTCGCCCAACTAAGCGACGATACTGATCAGGTTGAGAGAATGGCTCCCTTTCGGCATATGCCAAACGATGGTTCTGCTCCATAGGTGTATCAATAGGCTTACAACCTAACATACCTGCCTCAGATAATACATCTAAAGCGTATTTACACTGAGATAAAAATATACCTTCCGGGCCACGAGCAACTTCAATGCCCAAAAAATACTTCAACACACCAAGATCTTTCATATGAAAGCATGTACTCAAATACGATTTAAAACGAATAATCGCATCATGAGAGGAACCCGCAATAATAAGATCATCAACATAGACAAGTACATGCAGAGAGACTGATCCCTGAATATAACTGAATAATGAATAATCTGCATACGATTGCTTGAAACCATACGATTTCAAGGCATTAGACAATTTAGAAAACCATTGTCGAGGAGCTTGTTTCAGACCATATAGAGACTTACGCAACCTACAAACCTTCCCTGGAGTAGGACAGTTATAACCTGGAGGTAACTGCATATACACCTCCTCCTCCAAATCACCATGAAGAAAAGCATTATGAACATCCATTTGATGCAACTCCCAATTTAAAGAAGCAGCAACAGAAAGAAAGAGTCTAACAGTCCCCATTTTTACCACAGGGGCAAAAGTCTCGTGATAATCAACACCTGCAACCTGTAGATTGCCATACACAACAAGACGACCTTTAAGTCGCTCTACTTCACCTGTAGATGTATATTTAATTTTATACACCCAACCACTACCAATAGCCTTCTTACCTGGAGGTAAGTCCTCCAATGTCCACGTGCCATTTCGTTCAAGAGCATCAATTTCTTCTTTCATCGCCTTACGCCACCCTACATGTTTCACAGCTTCACTAAACGAGGAAGGTTCTCTACCCTTTGAAACTGATGTCAGAAAACACTTGTGTCTCACAGAAAAATTGTTATAATCAACATAACAAGCTATATCAAATTGTTTACCTGAAGAACTTGATTGAGAGACGGGAGCAGTAGTTGTTGATGGAGTGGGGTCTATTGCCTGTCGAACAACCGTATTAGTCACATAACCACGGAGCTTCGAGGATGGAATTTTTGTACGATGACCACGACCCAAAACCTCAACATTGTTAGGAGTATTACCCCCTGCCACGTCATTGTGAGCACTCGTTCTCCCCCTCAACTCAAGAGAGGCAGTAGCAACACCATTTCCAATTGAATCATTATCAAGCACATGCATATTGTTAACATCACCATGCAAAGAATCACTATTACCATGCATATTATTAACCTCCACAGTAGCATGCATATCTTGCAAAGAGGCCACATCAGAAGCACTAACAGTCTCACGAACAGGTGTAGGCACATGCAAATCATTATCAAAGTCTTCATCATCCCACAATCTAACTTGATTAAAATAATTTTCCCATTGCACTTTCTCCGACTCATCAAATATATCAATAAAAGGAAAAGTATCTTCAACAAATTGCACATCTCGGCTTATTAAAAACTCATTAGTCTCTAAATCATAAAACCTCCATCCTTTTTTTCCATATGGATAACCAACAAAAATACACCGTCGAGACTTTGAGTCAAATTTGTCCTTAGCACGCGAATTATTCACAACATAACTCAAACAACCAAAAACACGCACTTCATCATAAGAAGGAGGTTTACCAAATAAACATTCATGAGGGGATTTTCCTTATAAGATGGGAGTCGGAGTCAAATTGATAAGATGAACCGCAGCTAAAACACATTCCCCCCAAAAATACTTAGGTAATTTAACTTGAAAACGTAAAGCCCGTGCAACATTTAAGATGTGCTTATGTTTTCTCTCAACACGACCATTTTGTTGTGCAGTATCAACACACGATGTTTGATGCAATATTCCTTTTTTACCGAAAAAGGACCTTAAACTCAAGAACTCTTGCCCATTATCACTTCTCAAAATTTTAATCTTTTTATTAAATTGAGTTTTAATCAAAGAATAAAAATTACGAACCAAAGTTCCCACTTCATGTTTTCCAATCATCAAATATACCCATGTTGCACGAGAATAATCATCCACAATAGTAAGAAAATATCTAGCATTACAACTAGACGATACTCTATTCGGACCCCAAATATCACAATGTATCAAATCAAACAAACCAGATGCTTTATTCATACTCAAAGAAAAAGAGTTTCGGGGTTGTTTACCCATAAAACAAATATGACAATCAAACACACCACACTTTTTATTCATACTACTACTAGCTACTCCAAGTAAAGAAGAAACTACTTTCATAGAAGGATGACCTAAACGCCTATGCCATAACATACTTGCATCTGGAACCACCACAGAATTGACTTGAAAACTACGAGCATGGACCGGCCGGAAGAGATAGACCCCATTATACTGCACCCCCGCTCCAATCAGGTTCTCCAAAGTGCGGTCCTGAATAGTACATAGCTTGTTAGTGAAAAGAACAATATAGTTTTGCTTTTCTAATAATTGAGACACTGACAATAAATTACAATTTAATTTGGGAACAAATAAAACATTGTCTAATATTAAACCATCACTCAATTTTATTTTCCCTTCTTTAGTGGCCGTAGTACTTTTCCCATTAGGCAAACCAATGGGAGATAAAATATCACGTAAATTATAAAACAATTTTAAGTCACCCGACATGTGATTTGATGCTCCAGTATCAATTATCCACTCATCCGAATTATACATACCATGAGAATTATTGTCAGTTGAAGGAGGGGTTTTTACACCCTTAATAGCACTCATAAATTGAACCCACTGTTCATTACTCAAAGTCGGAGCACTTGTACGGTCAACATCATTAATATCATCACCATTATATTGCTTTGAGCTACTGCTCACACTGCCAGCAAACCCACGACCACCACAACCACCTCTACTTGACCCACGACCACCACGCTGACCACCACGCCCACTAGAATTAAAAGATTCAGGCCAGCCATGTAGATCAAAACACTTCTCCTTCACATGACCCTTTTTGCCACAATGATCACATACACGAGATTCACCACTACTCGACCAAGTAGTCCGACCCTGAGCCGTACCAGACGCAGCAAACCCAACAGCACCATCTGGACGATTATCGTGAGCATCCGAGACAGTTTGCTTGCGTTCATCCGACACAACCTTTGCATACGCCACATTGAGAGAAGGAATAGGGTCCATCATGAGGAGAGTAGACACCACACTGCCAAATTTCTTTGGGTCTAAACCAATACAAAATTGATGGAGTAATTCACTCTCAACAATTTTAGCATATTCAGGAGCAGTTGTACACGTACACTTGGGAATTTTGACATAACTAGACATCTCATCTTATAATTTACGTAACTCACCAAAATACACCGCCACCGACCTACCACGTTGCTTGCAATCTACAATTTGAGCCTTTAACTCTATAATACGAGGGCCATTGCCAAGGGAATATCTATCACGTAGATCATCCCACAAAGCCTTGACATGGTCTGGAAATCGAACAGTGGATCGCACAGAAACATCCAATGTATTAACAATCCAAGCAACAAGCATTGAATTAACAATGCCCCATTGATCAAAATCAGGAGACTTAGCATCCGGCACCTTAATAGTACCATCAATAAAACCAAGTTTGTTCTTCGCACGGAGGTTATTGCGTAGAGAACGAGACCACTCCTCATAGTTGTCTCCTTTCAACATAATAGGGCTTATCACAGCCCCTGTACCTTCACTCGGATGGAGATAGTAGGCTGAAAACGGTTCGTAGCGAGGGCCCTTAGGAGACAGAACATCATCACCACCGGTCATCACAACTCAAGAAGAACAACAAAGAACACACAAAGTGGAAGCACAAACCAGAAACACACGCAAACAATCTGGAAAAGAAGAACAAAGCTAGGGTTTGTGTTTGGGAAAAAAAAAACTGGGAAAAGGACGTAAAAAAAATCTCTAATTTAGAGGGCTCTTGATACCATGTTAAACTTCAATAAAACAATTCGAAGAAAACAGCTTAATGAGCCTTTACTATTAAACACATATATATAGGCTTACAACATTGACCTAACATGCCAAAAACTCCTAACAAGATATATACAAATATATTCACAAAATATATCTCATAGCATAATTATATCCTAACAAATAACATATTACCCTAAAATAGTAAAGTATATTCTAATAAATAAATTGAAAAAAAACAAAAAAACTTATCGTCAAATCTTCACTTCAATATACTTCAATGTTCCGTCAATGATTGATGGATTCAAAAATTTACAAATAGTGGTAATGTGGTATGGTGGGCTGGGTGTGGATTACTATTGTCCACTAACCACATACCAATCAATAACCTGAAGTAATAAATTAACTACCGTTGACGACTATACTTTTAATAAAATATTTTATACACACCTGAGTGTATCGTACACCTTATCAACTCAAAATTAGTTTTTGCTTAATTAGTTTGCCTTTTTTTTTTTTTTTTTTTTTTTTTTTAAGGCAAACTAACAATAATGAGGGCAAATAACTAAGTAAATAAACTTTTTAGATGGTATAAATATTCAAACACTATTCATAAAAAAAAAAAATTTAAAAAAAACTTGTACATATTGGGTATATATGTAAATACACATTTTGAAGGATATAATTTTAAAAAAAAATTGTACATATTAAGGAAAGTATATATTTATGTTTACAAAAAAAAATGAGACTATATATTTAAATACACAAGTTGAAGGGTATAATTAGCAGCACACTATTCATTAGAGTAATAATATATATTTAAAGAAAATTTTGTATTTTACCACCCAATAAATACTCACATTTTGAAATTACCACCCAAATTACCACCCATATAATTAAAAAAACTAATTAAATCACCACCTTTTGCAACTTTCAGGTCAGTTTTTCGACTATGGACCCCACTTCTTTTATTTCCTTCCTTTTTTTTCTTCAATTCTCTTGATTTCCATCTCTTACTATTCTATTGCACTCTACTTTACTCTTCCTCCATTAAATTTCTTCCTCTTCCATCATAAATTCACTGTCAAATCATCAACCTCCCCACCATTAATGAAAGTAAACCCTAATTTTTTTTCTTCTCTTTTGCAACATCATAAATACAGTGTACGTACTTGCAATTTCTGGAAAAGGGGAAAGAGGAAGGAACCCTAATTTCATAACAACCCCCAATTTAATTGAAGAAGGAACCCTAATTTTAGAAAACTCCCAATTCAATTGAAGTAGGAACCCTAATTTCATAAAACCCCTAATTCAATTGAAGCAGTAACTAACCCTAATTTCATAAAACCCCCAATTCAATTGAAGCAGGAACCCTAATCTCAGAAAACATCCAATTTAATTGTGCGAAGAACCCTAATTTCAATAATTGAGCTTACCTGATTGTAGTGAAAGCAGCATCTGCACTTGTATGGGAGAATTATTCAAATAAAACCTTGTAAAATTTGTGAGAATTTGAAGGAAATTAATGTCGAAATTGGGGAGGAGAGTTTGCAGAGTAGTTTTATACAACAAAGTCGAAGGAAAAAAAATTAAAATAGGGTCAAACTAGTTGTTACTAGCCATTATGTGGGCCCCACTGCCGAAAAAATGACCGGAAGAAGGAAAAAAGTGGTGATTTAAATATTTTTTAAACTAGATTAGTACGCGTGCGATGCACGGTAGTAATAATTATTTTTCCCCATAATTAATTTGTGATTTAATATAAAAATGAGGCAACTTATGTGGAATAAACAAATGCAATGCATATAAGAAAGATGAAATAATAAGGCAAAATTTATTAAAATTACAATTAAGAAAAAAAATATATTACTTTTGACTAGTTGTGTTGAAAATATTTAAGAATATTGTACATTATATTACATTAATGATGCATGTTATTCTCAATAAAACTATACAATATAGATGTTGTATGACTTTTTATTAATGAATTAATTTAGTTAGCAAAATTATAAAATGTACTTCCAAAAAATAAGTTAAGTAGAATGATTTTAAAAAAGAAAACTTAAAGCTGACATCATATATTGTATTGGCCAGAAATTTTTTAATGGTAGCTTGACATATGTCCAAATTGATCGATGTAAGCATGACTTGTACTGTTTTAATAATAGTTAATAGATTTTTCGAAGGAAATTTTTTTTTTTTAAAGTTGGTAAATTTATTAAGGAAATATTTAACAGAAAACTAACTCAATTGTTATTATTTTATAAGATTTCAAATCAACACCATTAAATAGAAATGTTTTTTTTTTTTTTTTTATCATTGAACCCCAATATTGTATTTTTGGCTCCGTTATTTTATACTCTCCACCATATTCTAACCTTCTAAATTGTAGCTTATTCTCCCTCAATTAAAAGTTCTCAAAATCTTGTGTAACTATTTCAAGTAAATAGAACACAAAATAAAAAGGAGTATAATTATTATAAAGATGACATATAAGATTAAGAATAATATATTATAATAGTTGTATTATACAAATATTCCAAAAATAAAATATTTTTGCTAGAAAGGGAGGGGGAGTTTTGGAGGGAAAAAACAACACCAGAAAGTGACACGTGTCATTCCTGGTGTCTGTTTTAATATTATGCATGTTATTAATTTATTGGGTGGTAATTTAAAATAAATTTTTGTTTGGGTGGTAATTTCAAAATACGTGTATTTAGTGGGTGGTAAAATACAAAGTTTCCATATTTAAATACCCTTTTAAAGGATATAATTGGCGGCACACTATTCATAAGACCAATCTTGTACTTTTTATAAGGTAGGGTTGTACTTTGCATAACTTTTTTATTACGGCAAGGAGGATATTTAGCAATGAAATCCGTAAATAAAGCGATAAAGCACGGTGTATATAATTTTGAAATAATAAGATGAATTAAACATAGCCTTAGCTTGGTATTTAAGGAAAGATATGTCAGAAAAATTTAGTTTATAATTTTGATAATCATTAAGAGATTGTTATATACACCCATGTGCACAATGCACACATGCGCATAATTTTGTTTTCATTTTGATGATTGATTTTCATTTAGTCATCAAATGAAGAGCAAAAACTAACTTTGGGTTAGAATATCATTATTAGATTTTATTTGACAAGTATGTTGGGTAATGCAATTTATCTTGTTATCGAGGAGCTTTGCTTGGACTTGTGGGCAATTACTTTCTCTAAAAGGTAATGACATATATATAGTTTTATCCCCTTGTTTTTTTGGCTTGCGTTTTCTCTTTAGTTGAGCTGTTGTTAGGATTTGATGTCTTGGTATCTAAACTAAGTTTGTGTCTCTACTAGTTTGTTGGATATATCTTTGAAATTAATTGTAAATATATGTTCTGTAGTGTGATTAGAAGTCTAGAATATATCTAATCTGCTTTCATAAGAGAACTTTTGCTTATACGCAAACTACACAGTAACTTTGGTAATTTGTTTGTGTCGATGTTATTAACTAAACTAACATATCATTAAATTGGTAATAATAAAATTCTAATTTTCTTCCCAAAGAGGCGAATTGTAAGTCATTTGAGTCCTTTATCTTATTTAATTTTGTGTCATATTGTTAATTGCTTTCCTTTCAAACATATGGTTGTAAAGATAGAGTATGATTTGTATTCAACCTTTTAAAAAAATGTGCATTGTAGAGGGAGTATTTTTAATTGCTTTTCATGTATATTTCATGATGGGGATATCGATAATCAAGAAAGGCGTCAAGAGGAGAAGATAATCAAGAAAGGCGTCAAGAGGAGAGTAAACCATTTATTTTCGAATGGTTGTATTTTATCCTATCAAACTCTATGATGAACTGTAGATGTATATATTTATTTATTTTCAGAAAATGTAACATTTGGTATCTATGAAATCGATTATATTTATTTTGTTACAGATCTATTGTTATTAACGGTTGTTAAAGCAATATTGATAAGAAATTAAGATATAATCTTGTACAAATTTTTAATGGGCAATAATTTATCATCAAATTTTAAATTTACAAATCATGATCTTTTTGAATTGTATGTAGCATAAGTATAGGTCCAAAAGAAATAATTTTCAACAACAAAATTAGTTGTTACTAAAGTAAAAATATTTTTAACAACAACTATTATTGTTGCGAAAAACTTCTAAGTACAAATGTGCAGGTCCAAAAGAAATAATGTTCAGCAACAAATTTTGTTGTTACTGGAGAAAAAGTATTTTAACAACTATAATTGTTGCGAAAAACTTCTAATCACAAATCAGGTAATATTTAGATTTGGCAACAATTTCATTTTGGCAATTGAAATGTTGTAGCGAAAGAATAATTTTTGGCAATGAAAGTAAGTCGTTGCAGATACCTTTGGTAACGGCATCATGGATAACAAGCAAAAGTCGTTGCAAAAAATGCAAACCTGTTGCCAAAAATATTTTTAGCAACATCTTTTCTTTTCTTTTCTTTCTTTTTTTTTTTTTTTTAGAAAAGGCAAAAAATTTATTAACTACAAAAATGCCCCTAAGCAAATGCCCTTTAACCAACTAAGCTCCCTAGCCTTAACTTTCATACAAGCTATACTACTAACTCTATGATAAACATCCATACAGGCCCTATTTACAACAATTTCATGCACTGGCTACAGTGTAGCCTGCAGGATTATGATTCCAAATCCAATTACACCAAGGAACCTCAGTGTGACTAGTTTGGAGCTACTTGTAAGCACACTAGTTTGGAGCTACTTGTAAGCACTGGCTACAGTATAGCCTGCAAGATTATGATTCCAGCTATCTCTAGTGAAACCATGCTTAATTGATTTTCACTCACTTTCCAAATCTGCTTCCATTGCCAGTTTGCTTGAGCATGACACCCCAACCTTTTCCAGTTCCTGCCTTTAATATAATGATGGTTAACCCATCTTGACCAAAGGCTGTCATTCTTATTAGCTATATCCCATACATATTTCCCCATGGCTGCAATATTCCAAGTAAGATAGTCCTGCACACCTAAACCACTGCACCCTGTTTCTTAGGTCTACACACTATATCCTAGGCAATAGGAGGAGCCCTACTGTAAATAGCTTTGCCATCACATATAAAGCTCCTACAAATTGTCATAACCCCCTCCAAAATCCTCTTGTTAGCCCAATATGTATGCAAGGACATAAGGACAACATTAGCAAGAGTCACTCTAGTTGTATAAGACATTGTTCTACCACCCTAAATTCTGGTTCTAGCCACAATTTTATCAATCAGCACTTGACAATCATCATGAGATAACTTCTTTGCATTCACATTCATTCCCAAGTACCTACCTACATGAAAGGGATTTCACCTTAGCTTCACCTCTTCTCTTGTATTGCAAAAATACACATTTGACTTCCCACCATTTGCTACTAAACCAAAAGCAGCAGCAAAAGTAGCTAAACCCCTCATGAGTAAGCTAGCAGCTTTCTCATCTCCACTACTCATAACTATCAAATCATCAGCAAAAACTAAGTGATTCAGCTTTACACCCTTAAACCTTGGATGAAGCTTAAACTCTCTATGTTCCCCAATTCTGTGAAGAATTCTAGTAAGGTACTCCATACGGATGACAAACAAGAGTGGAGATAAAGGATCACCTTGTCTCAACCCTTTTCTTCCTTGAAAGAAGTCATGAACCTCCCCATTAATCACAAGAGAAAAGCTTGGAGTTGACACATATTCCATGACCGTATGCACAAACTGAAAATTTAAGAGCCAACGACATCTCTTAGAAAAATCCAATTCACAGAGTCATAAGCCCTCCTAATATCCACCTTAAACATGCAACTAGAATGCACACTCTTCCTCCTATACCTTCTAATCAAATCCTGAACAATACAAATATTACGACAAATTTTCCTCCCTTGTACAAAACCTGATTGATTGTCAGAAATGATATTGGGCAAGATCTTCTTGAATCTAGAGCATAGTGACAGGCTAAAGTCATATCACCTAATCAAAGTAATTCCTAAAACCACTGACTAAAATAGATTGGGAAGTAGGGTCAAATCCACAGGGTAACAATGTTCTTTTACTCCTAATTAATTATTATAATCTAGCTAAATTATCAAGTAACAAGTATGATTTTTGTGACTTAAACTAAAAGAAATAATTAAACTAAGCAAATAAGATTAAGAGAATATCAATAAAATAAAAGCTTAGGGCATAGGTTCACCAATTAATAATATTCCGGTATGAAAGACAACAATCAATTATTAATGCACAAATTAATCAGATTATAAAGAGGTTTCGCTACGTATTACAATCACATAATTAATCTAGCGGTATTAAATCGCATCGCTCGAATCTTAACTATTTATAAATTAACCTGCCTATTGAAACTAAGCCTTAACATCAATTCTCATATGTCGAATCTCATATCAATATTGCGTCGTAACTCAAACAATTAAACCAACGCTAATCTAATTGCATAGCATTATATCAATCAATAGGAAATTAATCTAAAACATCAACAATCAACAATAATAAATCATCCCTTCATATTATTCATAGATCCCCACAACCCTGAAATAAAACTACTCACACATAATTAAATCTAAACTAATCAAAGCAATTACAGAAAACATAATTAAAACAGTAAAAATAAATTAATTATGATAACAATAAATTAAACAAAAATCAAAATAGAACTATTAATAAAACTAAAAGCAATAAAAATAAACTAATGAAAAACTAAACTAATAAACGAACAAAACTCAAAGCTAAAAACTAAAAACTAAAAGTAAAACTAGCTTCCCCAAACTACGTAACTACTCTTTCCTATATAGGAAAAGAAAAGGAGTTTTATTAAAGGTCAGCTTCTAAGCCTATCAAAACTCCTAATTAAAAGCAAATCTCCTGTTAAAAAAAAAAAAAAAAAAAAAAAAAAAAAAAAAAAAAAAAAAAAAAAACCAAATCCACCGACTTTGCTTTCGTACCCCAATACGAAATCTAAAATTAAAAGATCAGCGGCCCAACTTTGCTTTGATCCACTTAATCGGGCCCGCCTATTCACGCCGTTGAAGCTCAGTAATTGAAGCCCAGCAACTGATATCTTGGGATTGGGCTTCCATTTCCTTCGAGCCCAATTCTTAACTTGATTGATTCATATAATAGCTTGTAAAAACATGGACTTCTTCACTAATCGAGCCCTTGATCACCAAATTAAGTTCCTCTAACTTGATCTTGGACTTAAAATATTGGGTCATAAGATACGATCAAACTCCAATATCTTCGTAGCGGCTCAAATAAGCTCTGGAATTGTCATAAATCTTCAAATTTGTTAAGATAGAATTATGTGGAGATATGATAAATTTTTTTTTTATGATTTGTTATGATTTGCATAGGATAGAATATAGCATTATTTGATCTTAGCCAGAATATTTCCTAATGTCATCGTATCTTTGTACTCTATTTATAGTCTTTGCCATCACATGAATGACAATCAATTGTTTTGCCTCAAAATATTTTACATGGTATCAGAGCCTCGATTTTTTTTTCTCTACACCATAAACAGTAAACAATGGTAGGCGACACGCCACCGCCACCACCACCACCATCAAAAATAGAACCAAATTCGCCGTTTTACCTAGGATCGCAAGACCGATCAGGTGATTTCATAACCCCGATTCGTCTTAAGGGGGATAATTATGATGATTGGGCTGCCGACATACGTATGGCATTGTAGGCACGTCGAAAATTTGATTTCTTGGATGCACAATAACTGGTCTGACTCCACCTTGCACTCAATCGGACTGGAACACCATTAACGCAAAGCTTGTTTTTTGGATTTCTAGTACTATTGAGACGAAGTTCAGGGAGGCTAAGAAATTGTGGGATCATCTTAAACAAAGATTTGTTCTTATTAATGGTCCAAGAATTCAACAAATGAAGTCATCAATTGCCAAGTGTGAACAAACCAAGGGAATGTCAATTTCCACGTACTATGGGAAATTGAATGCATTATGGGAAGAATTATTTCATCATGAGCCAAAAATTTCATGTTCTTGCTACACACAATGTACTGCCGGTGAATTACATGCTCAAAGACGAGAAACGGCTAAGCTCCATGATTTTTTAATGGGTCTATACTGAGAGTATTATTCCCAATTGCGGGCAAATATTCTCTCGCAAGACCTTCTCCCTTCAATTGATTGTGCCTATCAACTCGTCATCCAAGATGAACGAGTTAGATTAGCCAAAATAACACCTGATGATAAGCCTTCGGAGGCGGTTGGTTTTACAGTTCGTGCTACTCCAAGTGCTGGTCGTGGGCATGGTCCAGGTGAACGTCCCACTTGCACTAATTGTAAGAAAATATATAGAGCATGAAGCCTCAAGTTGCTGGACCGTGGATTGCACACACTGCAAGAAAAATGGCCATGAAGTTAGTAGTTGTTACGAGATTATTGGCTATCCAGAAGGCTGGTTCGAACAGTCCAAGACCGATGGTGGGGGCGTGGTAGAGGCACACCTCGGGCCAATGCCACGCATAGCACAGGCATATGGGCTGCTGTCCCTGGTAGCGACAATGGGTCTTCGTCGGCTTCTCAGATTTTCACTGCGGATCAATGGAAGGCTATTGCGGCTGTGGTTGGTAACACTAAGGTGTCGGATAGTAAGTTGAACGGTAAGGTCAATAATAATTTGTGGATTGTTGATACGGGAGTCTCACATCATGTAACAGGTAATGACACTTGGTTGTTTGATTCAACACCTATATTTGATTGTTCTGTTAGCCTACCGAATGGTGAGTCCGTTCTTGCAGAGAAGGAGGGCTCGGTTCGGTTATCGGACTCAGATGTGTTAAAACATGTTCTTTATGTTCTTAATTTGGCTTGTAATTTGATCTCAGTTTCACAACTTAACGACGATTTGCATTGCATTGTTAAATTTAACTAATCTATGTGTGCAATACAGGACCAAACGGGTGCTGATTGGAACGGGTGCTAGACGAGATGAACTTTACTACTTCGGAGGAAACTCAGTGCAACATATTTCGGTGAACGGGTGCAACATCTCGGTTAGAACTATGGCACAAGCGACTAGGTCATCCTTCGAAAAATGTAGTGAAGTTACTTTCTCTTGATAGTCTTAAGGGTAACTTAGATAAGAATTGTGAAGTTTGTTTTCGGGCTAAACACCTTAGGGACAAATTTCCTTCTACTGATAATAAAGCGAGTCGCATCTTTGAGAAAATACATTGTGATTTGTGGGGCTCGTATAGACATGCTTCTTCTTGTGGAGCTCGTTATTTTTTTACAATAGTTGATGATTTTTCCCGTGCTGTATGGGTTTACTTGCTGGATGATAAGATAGAAGTTTTTCGTATATTTATGAATTTCATTGCAATGATTGATCGTCAATTTTCTCAAACAATTAAAATTATTCAAAGTGATAATGGTATGGAATTTAATTATTTGCGAGATTATTTTAATGCCACCTGAATTTTGTTTTATACCTCTTGTGTTGGGACTGAAGGATTTATGTCTTCGTCAAGCGCAATTACTAGATATATAAATGGAAAAAATTATGGAGATAATTAAATTCGTCCATTTGGGTCGTCGTTATATCATAGCTAGAGGTACTAACGATCTTCGGGCTAGTAAAATAGACCAAAGCCCAATTGGACGGATCCTATGAGGTCACACAAAGGGCCTAAATCAAGCATTAGAGGACGAGACCCATGATGGGCCCCATCCCCTAGGTGTCCGGCCATATGAGTTGGTTTGGAGGGTTTATGGGCTTCCTAACCTAGTCTAATTATAATAGGATTATAAATAGACTAGGTGCCTAGGTTTTTACACAGAACAGTTTGACTGTTAAGTTGAAACCTTAATTAGCAAACACGAAACCAAGACCTCTCAAACTCCCTCTCTCTCACGGCTTTCTCCTCCCTTCTCAGCGCCGGTGGTGTGCACGGTGGTGGTGGTTCGTCGTAGTGGTCGGTTGTCCATTAAAGGTGGTGATTGTGGTTTTCCCCTTCACTTGACCAATCTAGTATTGGTGGACGCTTATTCGAATCCCGTGGACCAAGTAGAGGAGTCACGCTTGGGGCTCTATTCTCTCCCTGATTTGCTGATCAAATAGCTACGTGGAATTCACGCTTCAAAGGTATAATTGGTAAGCCACTCTATCTCTAGATTGAGTTGCAGCATCAGGCCTGATTGGCTTACCAATTAACCCCACAATTTTCTCTAAGCAATTCTTCCCCCAATATTTCAATGGTAATCCCGGAAGTTGCACCCAAACTGGAATTTTAGCATCACTAATATCCAATTCCATCCCATCTTCCCATTGTCTAAGACAAACCGGCTTCTTATCCATCAAAACATTCAAAGAGGCAAGAGCTTTATCTCTAGTTTCAGAATTAAGAAATCTAATCAAGAATATACCCCTCTTCAATGGAATCACTTTATCAATATTCATTTTTCCCCAAATTCGATAACAAAAACCCTCAAAAGTTTAATGTGTGGATTAGCAGCAATTATAAAAGCAACTACCCCTAATTTCCAGTAATAGTCAATTGTAATACAGGTTTATGCAATTCAGATTGAATAAACTCGGAAACTGGGTGATTCGAAGAAACCTGACCAGCATTTGTCGATGCTCTGTTTTCCGAACCCAGCTGCCCAAAATCACTTCACTGCAATACAGTTATCCATTCCGATAACTTTGATTTCTCCCTTGAATTCTTGATTAGTTTATCCAAAGATTGCTCCGAAGATAGCACACGTCACTCAATTTCAACTTCGATGTCAAACTCCAATGGAGGAATTTGACCCATATTTCCCTTCGATTTCGTTTTTTATACACCAGCATAAGGACTTCATGCCAATACTTCGCCATTGATGAGCTCATCTTCCTTGCCTTCTTTCTTCGAGCCCTGGTTCCCCTTCTTCTTCCTCGCCATAGCATAGAAATTATAGAGAGAAAAGGCCTAGAGGGGGGGAGAGAGAGAGAGAGAGAGCGCTTAATAAGGATATTGATGTTAATGATTGTTTTTTACGCCGTATGTTACGCGATATTTTTTGTTAAAAAGAAACAACATCTTTTGTTGCCAAAAAACAAATTTCTTGTAGTGATCCTCCTAAATATAACCCTTAAAATCTATGGAAGGTAAAGTGGTAACTAGTAAGATCGTCGTTTTTCCCGTTAAAAAAAAAAAGATCGTCGTTTTCAAATAAACAATTCTTCTTTTTACTGGAAGAAAAATGGAGCAACTTGGTGAAGCAAATACCATATTTGTTTTTAATGGCAGTCATCTTCAAAACCTTACTTGGACCAATGTTTGTTAGGAATTCAGATAAAATTAGGTTTTTTTTTTTTTTGTTTTTTTTTAATTTATTTATTTATCACCGGAAAAGAGAGAAATGTTGATGAATCTCGCGCGTGGCAGTGAATATTGGGGTTTTATTGAAGAATTCAAGACCGAGGACACAAAATGGGTGCAAAAATCAGACGGGCGTCGACATCGTTAGCTGTTGACGTCGCTGACATACCCGCCGACGATGATGTATCATCGTTGACTTGGACGCTACACTTAAAGAGTATGTTCGTGCTTGTGTGTTGGCCTATGAGGGGCTTTTACATTGGTTCAGATCGTTTTTGGTCGGAGTTGTTACCTATCAACGTCACCAACGATGACGCTATTATCGTCGACTTGGATACTACATTGATACCCGATGAATATACTACGTAGAGAGAGGGAGTTAGTATTATTAGGAACAATAAGATAAGAGTTTTTTGTTAGGATATGATTCCTTTTTCTTTATAAAAGGAGGAGTAGTAGTAGTATTACGGAGGTTAGACTTTGTTTCTTATGTTTTTTACTTTGCTTTTCTATTCTCGTTAGCTTTCATGGTTACAGTCTTGTTTTACTTATTTTTGTTATTTTAGTTTTAATACTAGTTTTATTATCTTTGTTTTATGTTTATTTTAATTGCTTTAATTAGTTTTAGTTTTAATTATGCACGAGTAGTTTATTTTTAGGGTTGCGGGGATCCATAAATAATATGAAGGAATAATTTATTATTGTTGATTGTTAATGTTTTTGATTGATTTCCTATTGATTGATTTAATGCTATGCAATTAGATTAGGCCTGGTTTAATTGTATGAGTTATGCAAATTAATTCGAGATTCGAGAGATGAGAATTGATGTTTAGGCCTAGTTTCAATAGGCAGGGTAATTTATAAAATGGTTAGGTCAAGATTCGAGAGATGCGATTTAATACCGGTAGATTAATTCTGTGATTGTAATACGTAGCGAAAGCCCTTTATGATCAGATTAATTTATGCATTGATAATTGATTGTTATGTTTTACTCTGAAATATTATTGATTGGTGAATCTATACCCTAGGCCTTTTATTATTATTATTATTTTCCTCCCTTAATCAATTTGCTTTAGTTTAATTCTCATTAAAAACAATTTGGTTACTTGATAATTTAGGTTATTTTAATTAATTAGGAATAGAAAGACTTTTTTTGAAATTACTTTTAATTAGGTGATACGACTTTAGCCTGGCAAATACCTCAACAGACAAAAATTTAAGCTGAGTTCGAAACTCAAAACTCCATTTTCTTTGCTGACCCGAGGAGATACCCCGCGGCGAAGAATGCTCCAATCTGGATCAGCTTATTAACAGCTAGGTCGGGTAAAGAATGAGAAGGAAATGGAGGGATAGAGGGAGCTGGGGGGAGAGGCGGGAGCTCCGGAATCTGAGGCAGTTGTGGGATTGGAGGGAGTTCCGAAATCGGAGGGAGTTGTGGGATTAAAGGGAGCTCCGAAATCGAATGGAGTTGTGGGATTGGAGGGAGCTCTGGGAAAGGAGGAAGGTCTGGAAGAGGAGGCGGAATCTTTGACGAACCAAATAAGAACTCCAATCGATATCGGTCGGAACCCACATAGAATCCCTTTAAAGCCGCGAGTGCACACCTACGAAGGTAATCGCGTGCATTCTCATTGAAATCGATGATTGTGGCATCTTCATCGGCGGGTAAGTCGGCGATTGCTCCAGCTGACGCCGCCTTTACCCAGTGGATTGAGGCACCCGATTTTGCAGATTTATTGTCGAATTCCTCAACACTGCCCCAATCAACACAACCTCGTGCGAGGTCAAGTAACCGAGCTTTCTCTTTTGATTAAATTCCAGAAGAGAATAACAACTTAAATTGAGCAGATTTTTTAGCGAAAACACAACCAAGCAATTCGAGTAGTTGGTCTTCATTGTTGACAAATAGGGTATACGACCGACAGAGTAGCTCCATATGAATTGATTAGACTTTTGAATAAAGTGTTTGGGTTTTTTTTAAAAATTAGAGGTTATTTGTTTAGGGGATAAAAGAGGTTGGGTAAGGATAAAAAAAATAAAGATAAAAGAAAAGTAGTGTTTGTTTAGAAGGATGGGGATTAGAAGGGGGTTAGGGATATGGATAAAAACACCAATTTATCTCTCCATTTCTATAATTAGGGGGGTGGTATAAGGGGAAGAGATAAGAAATGAGTTGAAAAAGTCCAAATTATCCTTAATGAAATTAAAGGGTAGAAGTTAGTAAGAGTACTTTTATAAATTTATTACTTATCCCTAATTTGTTTCCCATAATTACCAAACAAGGGATAAAAATTAGTTTTTTTTTTTTTAACACCACAAAAAAAAAAATTAACACCACCAATTTTTAAAAAATGGCTTTTACCACCACTTAACTGATTCATGGATGAAATCCGTAAGCCTCTTAGGACCCTTTAGGAACCCCCAAAATAAAAAACAATTCATAACCTTTTGGAGTCCAAAAATGTCTTTCGAAGGACAAATTAAATGTTATTTTGCTTAATTGGGCCATTTTTTTAGAATTTGAGACCCGGTGTAAAAAACTCAAGTGGTGGTAGGGAATGCATCTTGGGTCATATAATGTTGTTTGAAGCAAAATATGACCACTAGTCGGTCACATAACGGTCTAGGGTGATCTTGAATTTACAAAGAGAAGTGTATATGTAGCTAGCTAACGCAAATTTTTAGCTAGGGTCACGCCCAGCTAGCTCTGGCTGGAGTCGCGCAAGATGAACATTTACTAGAAAAAAAAAATGAACATTTACTAGTAAAAAAATGAACATTTATTTTTAACATTGCAATGTATAAAAAAAGAACATTTATAATATAAGAGTAAAATAAAGAGACTATGAAACTAAAAAATAGGATTGTACATCTAATATTTTATAACTGATCATTTCAGTTGTAAATAAAAATGAACATATAATGTTATTGCTTATTCATCAACATTTTTTTAAGTTTCAAGTGAAATACCTTGATTTGTTCAATTCTCTTGAATGTATATCTTGCAATTCGCTGAACTATATGATTTAATACCAATTAAATAAATCAACAATATGTTTTTTTAATAATGAACAAAATGTTAGTGTCTTATATTATTAAGGCTAATATTAATTGAACATCCTTTACTATAAAAACGAATATTTTATACAACTGAACAAACACAAAAATTTGTATTAATTAAAAAAGAAAATGAACATATATTTTATAAGAATGAACATCATACGGCATGAAAATGAACATTTATTTTATAAGAATGAACATCATACTGCATGAAAATGAACATTTGATTATTGAGAAATACAAAATTATTGTAAAATATGTTCAGTTAGAAAATGTTCATTTTTGTTATAATAATTGTTCATTTTGGTGGTGACCTCATAAATACGTAGATAGGCTCGACCTCAGCTATTAACGATTGCAATGTAAGGCTTATATATGTTATTGGGCCTCTTGTTAATTGGCTCTGTTGATTGAATAGAATGTTTTGGGCTGAATACAAGGATTACAATCCATAATGTCAGCCAGGACAGCCACATTGTGTGTTCAAGCATATAAGTAAGTTAAACCCATAGATTTTTATTTATATGCCTCACTTGATTTTATTTTCAAATCATATTACTAATAAATAAAGCCGGTCTCGCAGGCAGGCCACGAGACAGCGACACTTGGCATTCCAATTTTTCGCCAAGTGTTGCGCCATATAGGCGACAAATCGGTATTATTATGACACATATGATGCTAAGTAAACGGTTTTTGCATAGATTTTTTAAGATAAAAATGTTGTACAGAGTTTTATTATCATTATACTTCTAATATTTCATATATATAAAATTAATCATAATTTTTAATAAATATCCTATAACTTGGTTTTATTTCCATCATAAAATTTGTTTCAAAAAGTTCTTTAAAATAAGATCCCTTTATAATATATTTAATTTAGAAAAAAAAATAATAGACAATCAACAAAAATAAGTTTTAACCAGTAAAAATAACTTTGGTTTGGTAAAAATACTTTCAGTTTAGTAAAAATAATTTAAGTTCAATAACAATAATTTCAAGTCAATAATAACATAGATATCTATTTACAAACAAAATTACAAAAAGTACACTATTCTATAAATAAGCGATAGGATATCGTATGTCTAAATATCCTACATTATCAAAAGGGATTAAATGATCATATTAACAAATATTCAAGCCAAAAAGTTTATCCTAAAATTTTATCAACAATCCGGACATCGTCCCGAGTACAAAACTAGTACGAGGTATACATTCATAATACAATGTCACTAGAACTTGTATGTAAGTTAATATACATCTTTGAAATTTGTATATAGTTCTATGATAAGACCCTAAATGTTCTATGATACTAGCAAAACAGTATATGTTTAGTAGCAAATGTTCTATGATAAGACCCTAAATTTGTATATAGTTCTATGATAAGACTCTAAATTCACAATATACTAATTAAGTTCTATGATAATAAGACCCTAAATGTTTAAACAGTTTATGATTTCGAGGCTAATATATTTTTTATTTTTCAAAATTGTGGTTTTGAAGGGAAAGATTAATCTAAACTATATTTAGTAGCAAAATATTACTCTATACTTAAGTTTATCAAAACGATACTAGCAAAACAGAGAGCTTGGTGTTACTTTATAGTAAAAAAAAAAAAAAAAAGTTCTAAGCCATGCTGTGGAAGCAACTACCAAGTTGTATCCCACCCCCTCCACTTCAAACACACCTCCATGGACTTTGCAAGCGGCTAGCCAATAAGTTGTTGGCTAGCCGCTTGGCAACAACCACAATGTCCCTTCAATCCTTCTTAACCGCACCAAACCCACATTCGCCAGTTCTTGGTGCTACGTGCCCTACCATTGATATCATACGTTAAGGCTAGGAACAACAGTGTTAGCAAATTCGTATCCTACCAATACAGTGATACACCCACTCCTCACGACGGTTCACTGCTTGCTTGCTGCCTCGGTGAATCAAGCCGATCACAAAGTGTATAAGTCCTATATAGCAGTTCATGTACTTGTGATGCTTTACATCAGTTATTGGTGCACTGCTCACATAAATACATTATCATCCTCACCTTACACCTTGTTATAAGGATAAATAAATTACCATTTAGTATCAGAAAACAAACAATTAACAATTAGACTTAGATCTCTGACACTTGACCAAAGATTTATCCCCATTCTAAATCTATAATCAAAAATATTTTAGAAGTGTCAGTCAAATGTAAGGAATTAATAGTATATGCTAGAGGTTTATGGTATATGGTATATGATCTATTGATCTGTCATCAACAAGTACTTATATAGAAAATTGAAGATCAGACAGTTGAAATATCCAATAAATTACTTCTAAGATGGGACATTATTAATTACACTAATTCCACAATTACTACGTGTCTACGTAGTAATATGAACTTTTA
Source organism: Chenopodium berlandieri (assembly GCA_034703905.1). Classification (NCBI taxonomy): domain Eukaryota; kingdom Viridiplantae; phylum Streptophyta; class Magnoliopsida; order Caryophyllales; family Amaranthaceae; genus Chenopodium; species Chenopodium berlandieri. The sequence goes on from CM068279.1 coordinate 55,301,520, forward strand.
TCTCTAAAGCATGAAGATAAGGGATTAGGGTTTCCATCGTCAACTTCAATCTCATGGTTAAGGAAAATAAATCACTTCCCATGTCAAAATACTGAAGCAGGTTTACTTTATTTACTACTCTGTAAAAACCTCTTAACCCTAAAATACATGTCTTTCATGCCTAAAATTTTGTGTTATTAAATTCGGATAAAATATATTTTATTCTTTTCAAATTAGATGACACAATTTAACTTTGTACTCTATTAACATAACTAGCTTTGACTTCATTTGGTGATCGGATTGTTAAGAAAAAAAATATTACATGAGGGGTCTTGTTAGATTCGTCTCAACATCAATTTTTTAAATATCAAATTTTTTTATAATTTTTGCCAATATATAATCAAGGATATTTGCATTAAAATGTATACATCGACAAACGCACCTAAATGAAACGTGTTATCTAATATGAAACTGTATTGATCAATGGGTCAATTCCATTATGGACCATTACCGCTCCTCCACTTGGACTAATCAACACAAGCGCGTCATTTCAGTTGTAACTTGTATGAGTTGTTTGTTTCCTAAAGCAAACATAACTCAGCCAATTCCCTCTTTTTCTTGCTCTACATAAATACTCCTTTTTCATTTTTGTATTCTTTATTAAAACAAATATTTTCTACCAACTCCATCAAGAATCAGTCCAAGTCTTCTCTCTTTAATCATCTAAACAACTAATACTAAACCCACTATAATTTTGTTTTTTGGGTTTGCAAAGCTACAATCTTTCTGGGTTTTCATCTTGTTGCAATAAAAGGGTAAGTTTTCTTTAGTGATCAATGATTATATTTTTGAAAATTATGCAATTTTTCATAATTTCTGTAGCAATTTGATGTTGATTTGTTGTTTGCGCAAAACCCAGTTCATGAATTTATCATAAAGCTTCAGGATTTCCCATTAATTGGTTGTTTTATGATCTTTGTTTGTTGTTTTATTTGTGAGATTTTGTTGTCTTGGTTTAATTGTATGATATGGCAAAATGGTGAATGGCAATTGCAAACCCTAATTTTATTTGTATGATTTGATTAGGTAAATAGTTCCAATGAGAAGAATTTGTTGCTATTTTTAGAAATAGCATTGTCAAGTTAAGCAGTGAATAACTATTTTAGGGTGTTTTTATAAACCTCTGTTATGCAAATGCAATTAGGGCTCACCTTTGAATCTTAAGAATAAGGAAATTTTAGGATTTGTTTTGTTCTTCCACATTTGTTTGCATTGACTCTAAAGTTAAAGAAAAAAAAAATGTTAGAAAGGGGATTTTGCTTTATTGAAGGGAATATTGCTGATGCAAAGCTGTGCCTACACCGGTGCACATTAGGCTGTCATGATGATAGTCATTGATTCATCGCGTGTTGTCCAGTCCATGTTAGGCAATCTTATAGATTACGAATTTAGGTTTAGATTATGACAACTTGGTAAGGCCGTATCAAAATTTTGTATGCAAAGACATTGTAGGTCTTCTGTAGACCATTTTAGCTAGTGCTATACTTTATTTAGGGCTGACATTGCCTTTTTTTCCGCTGTTTTCTTTGATTTAAGTCCATTTGAAAGTTTGACGACTTATCACTTAATCCTGATTAGAGTAATTCAATAGATGAGTTAAGTGCCCTTGAGAGTTGAGACTATAATTGGGGCATGTGGAGGCAGACTGCTGCTCTACCAAAATAGGTTGAATACATTGGTTTAAAGTAATATAAGATTCCTTCTCCGGCCTAAATTGTACAGTATGTAATGTTTAGAATTAATGTACGGAACTATCTGTGTAGTACAACTCTGCAGCCTCTTATTTCAGTTGTTAATCAGGTGTTCAATTCGCTCTGTACGGAACTATGGATACATAGTGGTCAACAAGATTAGCTAGCTGCAACCTGATAGATTATAGAGTTTCCCATTCATATGACAGTAGATGTAAGGCAAAAGTTCGACAGGTTTTATGTGTTTTGCTTACTCAGTTATTGGTGTCATTATCCTGGCTCTTCTTGGTGGGATCAGTTTTGGTAGCTCAATGATAATTAGGCTTGGGCAGTCATGTAAGAATAGAGGCAATCTGTTTTTATATTTCAAGGAATTGATGTTCAGTTAAACACTACCTAGGTTGTATGTTTTGTTTTCAATCAACTATTTGTAATTCACATCTTATTTTACTTTGTTATGCAGTCAGCTCAAAAGAAGTTTAAGATGCTCTCATTGCCTACATACATAAAGAAATCAAAGCATGGTTAACAAAACTGAGTTGGCCTTTATATGCTCCTCTGCGGGAGTTTTGTTAGGCATTTTCATATCGTCAGTGGTATTTTTCTGTTTTAGATGGTACAAAAGGCACTCAGATTTGGAGAAACTTGGTATATCAAATCGCCCTATCCGCAAGAATGGCTGTGGCCTGGGACTAGACTCTAGTACCTCGATGTCAGAATCTGTTGTTGTCCCTCTACCAGATCTCCCAGCCAAAAGCTTGCCACCCTTATGGTTGAATCATCATAATAAAGATCGAACAAATTCAGTTTCAGGCATACCAAAATACTTGTACAAGTAGGTTTTCTATGGCTCTAATTGGTGCTTTACGATGTTCTGGCTCTTGATGCTTGTCTCATTGAGTCATAGGGTATATAGAGTAATATATCAGGAAGAGAGGGGAGAGGGTCATTTATTTGATATCTTCCTGTCTATTTAAGAAAAAAATTCTCCTATAGTGTTCCTTTTTATTATTTTTTTAATCGACTAAACGGATTTTCCAAGTCCTGAAATCATGATTGTTTCAAGGTGACCATGCCATAGTGTTGATAGGGTAGAAAATGACCCAATAACAAATGCCTTGTTCACCATTTTAGCATAGGTTTTATGCATATTATTTTGTAGCAAAATGTGATTAAAATATTGTTGGTCAAGCTACTTATCTGTTTCTTACTGGGTCAATACAGTGCATCTGCAATTTATAGGTCAACTTGCAACTTGTTTTGCCTTCATAAAAATATTGGCGGACAAGTGGAGAATGGGTGCTTACAGTCATCTCATAATAAATCAAATGAACATGAAGAACTATCTTTAGTGACACATTTTGGGATAAATTTGTTGCAACACTTTTGAATATTTGTAGAGAAAGGTAGCAATATATCATCTATTTAATATCTTGTACTATTGAGTATTGACAAAATGTGGTGATGATGCAATCATGCAAATGAACCTCCATGTATGTAAATAGATAGTCTTTGGGCTGATTTGGTAACTAAGTTACTCTGACAGTTTCTCTATTATAATTCCTTGTTTCTGAATCAGGATTTTCTGAAATGTGTCTTAAATATCTTCAGTTTAAATAATTTAAACTGACTTCTCCCTTCCTTTGTCGAACTAAAGAGTAAGGTGATTCTACCAAAACAATGTTAGGATATATGTTGACCTTCTCACTCTGCCAGCAACAAAATAAATACTGGCTTATTGTTGTAATAAGACAAGTTTAGGTGATTTTTATTTTTATTTTTATTTTTTTTTTAAAGAAAGGTGTTGTTTTGGTTTAGATGGTCAGTTGATCTCTTGTTTCTGACTTTATTGATAATTTGGTGTCAAAGTCATATTATAGTGATTCATACTAAGGAGCTGTTTGCAATTGCTATTCTAACAGGTCTATTCTAATGCCAGGGATATTCAGAAGGCTACTCAAAATTTTACAAACATATTGGGAGAGGGATCGTTTGGCCCAGTATACAAGGCAACAATGCCTGCGGGTGGAGTGGCGGCAATCAAAGTACTAGCTTCCAACTCTAAGCAGGGTGAGAAAGAGTTCCAGACCGAGGTAAAGACTCAATCTATGACTTTACATTGAAAGCATTCAGGCCTATGCTTTAATCTAAATGGACAGAGCAATGTATAGCATTTGTCTGCAGCCTAGACTGTCTTAAAAAAATTGTGCAAATATTTGATAACAATACTATTAAAAAAATGCAGGTATCTTTGTTAGGTAGACTGCATCACCGAAATTTAGTGAATTTGGTGGGCTACTGTGTGGATAAAGGGCAATACATGTTAATTTACGAGTACATGAGCAATGGCAGTTTGGAAAAAAGATTATACAGTATGTACTGGTCCTCCCATCTACTCTCTATTTCAAGTTTTTTATTATCCCAAATTAGGGCTCTTGCATTATTTACTTATGTTGAAGGCCTTAAAGCTAAGGTTTTGTATTTTTTTTTTTTTTTCTTTTCTTTCTTTTTTTTTTTTTTTTTAATAAATTTCAGCTGATGTTATTCTTGCTATATATTTTCTTTTTCTAAAAATTAGTTGATTGGATCTAAATAATGGCAGGTGAAGATGATACATTGACTTGGGATGAGAGGCTTCAAATTGCTCTTGATATTTCTCATGGAATTGAGTATCTTCATGAGGGGGTATGCCATGTGATTTCTACCAATTTCTGTAATAGGCTGATTTTCTAGCTTAGTATTCTGATTTAACAAAGCAAATGAATAAAGATGATAGCTTGATGTTTTGATTGATAATGGCTGAAAGCTTACAAAGGTAGTAGGTTTAGCCTACAAATCTCCTTTTAGCTACTTGAGGTTGCTACTCTCCAACTCCAATAATCCAATTCATGCCTACTCTTTTCTTTCCCTTCCCTCTCTATTTATACTAAGGACTATTAACCTAGTAAACTAATATTACTAGAATACCCATACTACCCCTCCTTAGGTTAGTCTATTACAATTTCTAGTTCTAGCATACTCTTTTTGCTCAAGTTTTCTGATCATGATGGTGTGTTGTGCAACAGGCAGTTCCACCAGTTGTACATCGGGACTTGAAGAGTGCTAATATATTACTGGATCACTCTATGAGAGCAAAGGTAAGCATGAAAGCTAAGAAAAAAAGTACTTTCTCTGGCACTATATATTGCAGATTTGTATTCCATTGATCCCTTATTGAATAAACATGTGAGTTAACTCTACTAAACAAACGTAAGCAGTTTCCTGGAACTATGCTCCCATCAAGCAACGCCTAAGATATGTTCATATGAGATTAATGCTGTGGTGGGCTGGTGGCTATGTTTACAGTGCATAATTTACTAAATGTGTTTGAAGTCATTAAATAAATGATTTCGGCTTTATACAAAATATATACTAGAAACAATTACTCTCATTCGCTTGATACAAATTGTGCATTTGTTATTAGGTCGCTGATTTTGGGCTTTCAAAGGAAGAGGTTTTTGATGGGCGTAAATCAAGCCTGAAAGGTACATATGGCTACATGGATCCTGCATATATCTCTACGAGCAAGTCCAGTTTGAAGAGTGATATCTACAGCTTAGGGGTTATCTTTTTTGAGCTTATAACTGCCATACATCCACACCAAAACTTGATGGATTATGTCAATCTTGTGAGTCTTTTCCTTCACTTCTCTGAAACGCTTGATATTCTGCTAGTTCTTTGGACAGAATTTCTTATTTAAGGAATCAAATTCTACGTAGTATTTTAGAATCTTGTTATCTTGACATAAATTGTCTTCTATTTTCTTGTAAAGGCGACAATGGACCCGGATGGAGGAGTCGACGAGATACTTGACAAGCGACTAATCGGGAAATGCAGCTCAGAAGAAGCGAAGAGTTTGGCTAAAATTGCTTTCAGATGTTTACACAAGACACCAAGGAAGCGCCCTAGTAGTGGGGAAATCTCTCAGGCTATAGTAAAGATAAAACAGAGACGTCTGCCTAAAGTTGGAACGATGTCCTTTGCTGGGGATGATCTTAACCGATTAACAAGTATGATTGAAGACCAACAAGTGGAGTTAAGTAAAATTTTGAGCCGGAATGAAAATTAAGATCAGTATTTTGCTGTACGAATGATCCTAGTTTTTTTTTCCCACAAAGCGCAGTTGTAAATACTAAATACAATCCCTCAATTGGTGTTTATATTGTAGTCTTTAGACAACGAAAGAAAAATCACATTTAGAAGAAACAAAGAAGAAAATTCATTCCCTCAATTGATGATCAGAGTCACTGACAACCAGGAAAATACACGAGATATGTGAAACTTGGATACCAGTGTTGGGAAGATGTACAGGTCAAACTCATATTTACAAATGTGTATACAGTCCAAAATGATGGTGTCAAATGTCCATATTCATATCGAAATGTCAAGCATCTATCATAAGTAGATTAAAATAAAATGAAAAGTGCGACATACAATGTATATATAAGCAGCAAATTTCAGGAAGATGAATTGTGTTTGGTTCGTACTATGTACAATGTACATCGTAGTGAATGTAAATACATGGAACATAAGAAACTAATGCAGGTAGGAATACATGGAACATAAGAAACTAATGCAGGTAGGACTTACGACTCCTCTGCAATCACTATACTCGCTAATATGTAAAGGGTGCTTGGTTGTCATGAGCTCTGAGCGAGGACAGAAAGAGTGCCCACAGGATACTACATCACAGCATGTTTGGTTCATGTTACACAATATAATTTGCTTCTCAAACTAGAAACAATAGAGAATTCAAGACGCACAAGATGATACAAATATTGTATATGTATAAACAGTAGCAAAGATCAACGAAGTATCTATGTAGTATAACTGTATAGGACGTTGCGAAAGTCTAACCCGACAGTAAATAACTAATATACTGCATACATACTATAGTTGCAGCAATATACACAAGTTTAAAACAACATTATCCCACTGTATTTGATACTCCACGTCTCTACCCATCCCTTAAAGATTGCGAGGGACGGACGGAGTAATGGTCAATTGTTCGTAGCCATCCCTTGGCACAAGGAAGATCTACAAAAGGAAACACTAAGGTGTAGTTTCCATTGGGTTGACAACTGGAACTCGCAAGCAAGCAACAATATTTACAACAGCCCTGTTTTCAGTGACATACGAAGCTGAAAAAGAACCTAATAAGATCTATATAACTCACTCTAGACTTATTTTGCAACCTCGTACATATAACTTCCCGCAAAGTAGGGCTTATCAGAACTTGCATGAAGTTCCAAACCTCGGCATAAGCCTTTGAGCAGCCCTCCCTGCTTTGTGATTCACAAATGTCGGGTGCAGGAACTTCTGGAAGTTTTCAAGAAACGCCAACCATTCTTCTTCATTCATATCTGCCAGATTCACAAAACTTGAACTTGATGAGAAAAACTCGTTTGCACTTTTGTTCATTGGTGTATCATTAAAGCATCTTTCTTGTTGTATTGCATTTTGTTGAATCCAATTATTGTCCCCCACACTACTGATTCTGCCTTCTTTGCTCTTGGTACCAGTAGCTGCGTCTATCCTCTTCCCTTCTTCAGAGCCCTCTTCAAGTTTGAAAAGAAAATTCATACCATTTTTCCCTGAAGAGGTCTTTTGAAATGATAGTTTTTCTAAAGTTCTGCTTAAATTCCCATTAGAAGCCTCACATTCCAAATCAAATAGAAATCCATCCTCATCTTTTGGACTAGTATTTATCCCCATCTCACTCCTTTGCAAGAGTGATCTGGCCTCGATGCATAGGAGCTCTAGCTTACTTGGCTCCTCTGCATGACCTTTAAACTCCCTACTCATCATCTCACCAACCTCAGCAAGACAAAACCCAAAAGATGCCGCTTCCTTGAGGAAAATTGTACAAAGGATCAACACCCGGAGGCAAGCCTCATGAATCATCGGTAACTCCACCCTGAGCAACTCAGAGTCATAAAAAGGATCAAGATTTTCTATATACTGAAGTTCGTCTTCAGAAAAAGGGATTGATGCCTGTGGCCAGTGGATCCATTCAAAATAAGGGTCTTCCAAACTTTCTGGGAGGCTAAGGCCATGATCAATAGGAACCAAATCTACCTGATTGAACCGTCCATCCCCATCATCAAGCTTCCTGACCAGAAGGTTTCCAGCATGTCTATCTGTATTTAGCATGCGAATATCAAGAATTCCTATCCGATGCACAACAGAAACAGGAAAGCTAGAGGTCCCATGATCACTAGCATCGCAGTCATGAGGAATATACTGCTGAAATGACGCAATTTTGCTTATATGCTCTCTTTGCTGGTGGCCATTCCCATTTACACCGTCATTGTTTACATTGAAGATTGGATGAGTTATCTTTACAAGAGCAGTTAAAGGCACATTGGCAAAACCATCATAGTCAAGTAGGTAAGCTGCTACTTCTCTGAAACCCGTTTCCCCCACCCGAACTGAACATTTGAGTCCCGGTTGACCAAGAGCTTTTCCAATAAAACCTTTAGGGTTATTTGGAGCAAAAGGCTCTTCATCAGTTGGCTTAATGATTGCAGCATTTTCACCATTAGAATCCCGGAAAAAATAAGCACCACCAAGACCACTACGTACAGGTATAGGATCAACGCCATTCTTCATAGCCTCCACAATATCACTCACCAACTGCTTTATCCCAAAGAAGTGACTTGAGCAACCTATGACTTCTATTGGGCTGCTTTGATCTCTTTGACAAAGATCCTGAACTGAAGGAGAGAGACATGGTGTAGATGAACTTCGGTGCAAGCAATTTCTAGTCAAAAGAAGCGGCGAATGGTTTCTGACAGTACTAAGGTCATTCTTTAAAACTGTATCCCCACATGTCAATGACGTCTCCTCAGTTGGGACATTGAGAGAAAGCTGCAGTTTTTTCTTCACAGTACGAGCATTTTCACATCCATCCAACTCAATTCCCATGACACAACCACTTTCAGTCTGGACAAAGACACGTCTTCTTCCTGCCTGATCACCTTCCATTGTCTTACTGTTGAGGCATGATTCCCCCCTCAGAGGCCCTCTCACTGATGCTGCAGCCATTTAGTTCTGTACGAAGCTTACTAATTTAGGAAACATGAAAGGAAGAAAGAAATGGGAACCTTTCAGCTTCTGCCGTGGCAACTGCAGAGAACTGTTCTCTGGAGCACAGACCAAGCCCCCGTGGTGGCACTGACTTTCTAGATTTAATGATCGAAATCCAAATGCTCATAGTTAACATAGCCAGAATCAAATTGCATCCATGGATCTCAGTTATGACTGATTCAGTGTCAAGACTGAGTCTGAACTACATTGGCAAAGCTGACCACTAGCTGGGATATGACAAAGTTCAAACATTAGTAGAAAGATTAATAATTGTTTTAGCATCTAAAAGGATAAACGGACAATTAAATTACTTAACGGCAAGAAACAAAAAATATCAAGAAAGTACATACATATCCTGATCAGAAAACATAAGATAGCTATCAGTCCTCATAAACTCAAAATAAGTGCAACAGCTTGCAACTTATAGCAAAAACCCAAAATTTAGATTAATTTGGAAACAGCCGCCTTGAGCTAGTTCATAAAAGGTCCTGAGGACAATGGAGCAATACTGATATACATTTAAAGAACCAATTCTACGAAGTACAGATCCACATATATTTTATACACTTCAAGAAAGTTTTAGCATACAATAAGAAATGGCCATAATATAGTAGCACAAACACTTTGAGGCTTCTCATGGGGGTATGGTTTAGATGTGTAAGCATTGTTTCCTACATAGGCAAATACTAACATCTTCTGAATACTAACGATTTTGAAGCACTAGAAGCGCAAACTCATCATGGCAAATGTCCCTCCACAATTTATAATTGATTTTCACTCCATTTGTGGCAGAATCCTTTCCCGCACAGGCAATAATATTTTAGATTGTCTAAATAGATTAGCAAAAATCATTAAAATTGGTAAATAAATAAACATAAAAGGTTTTTTTATTATAAAATTGTGCAAGAACGCCTCACTAATTTATCATAAATTAAAACCCAACATAAATTATCCCCACACCTAAAATATATCAATATAATGAAAGGAAAATAATCCCACTCTTCAAATTTCCTAGTCCTCGAATACATTTAGTAGTAAGGGTGAGCAAAAAATAATCGGAACCGAAACCTGTTAGGAACCGCAGGTTCCGGTTCCGGGTAGTAAAATGGAGAACCTGTTGCAACAAGTTACGGTTGAAGTTCTCAATTTTTTGGAACCGAAACCATAGGGTACCCTGCAACCTGTTAAAAGTATCACTTAATTTTAAATTATACATCAATTCTAACTTATTTTTTAAATAATAAATATCAAAATCACAATTATAAATATACGTATTAAATTTGTTAGACAACTACTATTAGTTTGTTTATTTTACAAAATGAAAACATTATAAATTAAGCATATCACAAGACAGGGTACTATAAAACATTATAGTCATTTGATTAAGATTGCATATATACTCGTTATGGTTCATAGGCTAATACAAGACTTAAAAATTGACTTGTGGTCCTTGGAACCCATCATGGAGGAAAGACTTGAGAATTTTTAATTTTTTAGTCAGCCGAATGTTCCCAGGAAAAAGAGAGAAGCATCCAACGTGGGAAATCAGGATGTATGTAAAAGCCTAAATAATGAATTTATTTGTTCTGACTATGACATGCAGAGAAGCTATATGGACACAAACCTAACATTAAAACCATATACACATATGACATATCACAATCATGCCAAACATACAACTATAAAAGTCCTAAATTTGAAAGCAATATCACCAACGGTCACCGCTTTCATTCATGCCTTTCAAACAAACATACATCAACAGTCGTCTCTTTCTATACCACATTTCAAACAGACAGACATACTGGCGCAAGGCCACCAGTCTCTTCAATTCCTGGGGTGACGGCACTACCTCTTTACTACCAACTTGGTCACTCCAAGTTTCGATTGACTTTATAATATATGTTTTATACATACTAATATTTGTCCAAAAACATTAAGCTGTGCAAGCAAGAATATCACAAAACTAAGAACCAGAAGCAAGCCTATATTCTTCTTCAAATAAACAATAATACTTCATTAAAGCTTCCACAAACATAAAGCCTCTCACAGTTTATAATACCACAATCTTACGACCCCGCCTAGATTTTAAACACCCAACCTCGAATAGTCATATGCACTTTATCCACTTCTCAGTTCTCATTGCTGAATGCAAATGCTTCACCAACAACGAACATGTAGAAGTTCGCAGGACCGATCACTCTGCCATGGATTTCTAACATCCTTGCTTAATGAATTCATTAACCTCTTCCCCTGTTGAACCGTCACTTCCAACAAAACGATGAAATAATAATCTGACAACTCCCTACTTCGCTAATGCTTTGTGATTTCTCCCTTACTAATTTCATAACATAACACTCATCAATTTTTACCTTCCAAGCCACTAATTTATTTTGCTCCCCAATTCACATCTACCATATATGATGTAGCCAACAAGAGAATTATATGAAATATATGATAAATACTCTATGTCCTAACTCAAACAGCAAAAGTAAACATTTTAATTTTACCCATTTTTTCAATCTATTTTATCTCTAAACGTTGAATCCGTTTCCAACCAAAAACACACCCTTACCAAACATCACCGGCATTAAACAAAAGCCGTGACCAATTAAGTATAACCTAAACCTATACGGCATCTAAGCCTATTTTTATGTCATTACACAACAAAGGGTGTCGGGTATTTTGTATACCACATTTGCAAATGTGCAATCTTCACAAAATCATTTGTGCAAAATAAAAATAAAAAAAAAATGATGTGCATTTTTTTATTCACTCCATAATCCGTAACAATGTCCTTTTTATGTGTGTGCCGTGTGCGTGTAAGGAACGTTGCCAAATATTCTTGAATGTGGTGTAAGTGTAACGATTACAAAAACTCCTAAAAAGCTAAAATCAATAATGATACATCAATACTTTCAATAATGCATTTAACATGAAATTTTGTAAATCGAACAATTTTAAAAGCACTAGGTATACCCAGGTGTACAATAAAATGTAATAAGTATATATAACTAAGATTTTTTTTATAATGAGAAAAATCCTAAGTCATGAAATCATTTCTCCCAAACCACACCGCATTGACAGGGGAAGATCAAGCTACATTTTTCATACCATATAAAATTTTTAATCAAACTTAGTTCCAAATTACCTCAACTAATCATCAAAATATTTCAATTTACAAAAACATCAAATATGAACATATGATCAACATTGCAAAAAATTGGGACTTGTGAATAAAATCAAACATGATCAAAGAAATATATCGCAAAAATTCTGAAAACCCAAAATACCCAGTTCCATAAAAACTTCAAAAAATGAAATTTGATTTCAGAAATTTAAAAACAAACAGATATAGAAACTTACCGCCGGTAACAAAACACGGCCCGGAGAAAATCAGCGCAATGGGAGGAGAGAGATCAGCAACGGACGGTTGAGATTTAAGGGGTTTGAAGGAAATCAATGGCTAATCTTCTGATTAATCCGTAAATTTGCCACTCTCTCTCCTCTCTTCTCTCTCTATCTCCCGCGAATCTTTAATGCGAGTTCGAAACGCCCCTTTTCAAAAAGAAAATCTCAGGGTTAATATTGTAATTTCATAATTTTTGGGAATATAGGGAAAACTCGAATTAGTGTAGATTGTCAAAATTATTTATTACGTGGCATTTGTGAAAGTTCCACGTGGAAGTGATTCCGTGAAATTGGTGTTTTTTAGTGACGTGGCACTAAAATGTTGGAAAATTTTGGTAGATTATTTTAAAAAATATATATATATAACAGATTTTTTTTAATTTTAATGTGTCTAGCTCTTGGCCTAATTCAAGGTTTGGTTTGATTTTCCTATTTTGCCCTTTCATTGCTACTATTGAGAAAGTTCTAGAGAGAGTAGAATTTTTAATTTACCATATTGTCCTCAGATAAATTTCATGTCTTCCATTTTTCCTTGACTTTGGAAACCTAGGCCCAATGAAATAAACCATGATAGGCCCATTGAATTGACTTTCATTGACTAGACCTCTCCCTTTGAAAGTCAATTCAATGGCTAATAAAGGTCAATGAAAGTCCAGGTGGACGATTTACTAGTATGTGTTAATTAAAGGTCGGCAATTTATTATGTTCCATATTATTCGAATAACAACTTTTAATTGGCGCTTAAGTGAGTGGGTAGCTTTCTGAACTTTTAAAGGGACTTAAATTGAAGAATAATTCAGTAAAAATTTAGGGTTATCTATCGTTTATCAAACGACAAGCACTTAAACTCTTACTCTTTTCGTTTTCTTCTTAGCAATCTAGGCTTAACATCATCATAGGTTTTGAATAGTAGTCTTATAACGTATTGATCATTATAATTAATTTCTGCAATGTTTCTAAACTACTTACAATTATACATGATGGATGCTGGCTTCGCTACAATGAGGCTTCATCTCAAGATTGACCATACAAGATTTGATCTCGTGCTTCCAATCATACTTTATTTTAGATATATGAAGGAAGATGGCACTAACTTCACTACAATGAGGTCTCATGTCTCATCTCAAGATTGAACACATTACCTCCGTTTCTTATTACTTGCAATGATTTGACATAAAATGTGAGTAGAAAAATGTCTAATCGTTGCTAATAATAGGAAACAGAGATAGTATAAAATTTGATTTCATGACTACAGCTCATCTAGAAGCACTAAGAGGATCATACTCTTTTACACTTTCTAAAATGCACGAGGAGAAACTTATGTAACCTTGAAACGTTACTCCCCATTAAAACCTACATAATTATATAGATATAGAGGAATTAGCACTAGCAGAATAATTAAGCATTAATAGAAGATAAAGTGGTGTTAGTTTTAAACCTATACGTTTGGCTTAATCAAGTAGAAATTGAATTCATGTTTGCTGAAAGGGAAACTAAAAATAGTGTTCCCAATAAAAATGTGTGGTACAGTAATTACTTTCCACCTACAACCTGCAGCTTAGTTCATGCAATTGGGGAAAAACTATGAAAAAGTAGGTGAATTATTTTCAAACTTATGAACCAAAGATTCTGCACCAAATTTATGGCAATTGCAACATTTACGGACTATTCTCTCCACTTGGTTTGATCTTTTACACCATTCCTTCTTTTTTTATTTTTATTTTTTTATACCATCACTATTCATTCTACATTTCTACTATAGTCTATAGCTAGATTAGCTACATCCTATATCTACCGCCTACCGGTGGTAGTCATGTAGATACCCGTATATACATATATAGTACTCTGTATGTAATTATGTATAATACTTCCTCGGTCTCGGTAAGTAGATCCCGCCCCTAAGGCCCCAACTAGTATCCTCACCTGAGAACATTTTAACTCCAAAACTTTAAGATCTAACATAAGAAGTTATGATATGTTGATGCAAAGAGAATAGAGTAATAAACAATCGAGATTTTAATATACTTCACATATAGCCATCTTTTTACTCATGATTTGTGTTACTTAAAACATTACGGTCTAAAAAGTCGTTATTGATAAAATTCCGATTTAATGATTTATTTTGGTTTGAATGCCGATATAAAAATCAAGGTATGTTTTATTGTTGTCGTAAGTAAAAAAAGTACTTTGTATTTCATTTTATTTTTGAACAATTTATCCAATGTATGGAATATATTTTTCCTTACAAATTGTATTTGTACTCTTCTTCTTTTTTTTTTTTTTTTTTGTCTTGTTTGACTTTTCATGGTCTCCCAGACACGTCTCAAACCATATATGTCTCTAATTTTATACAAGTAAAAATTATAAAAAAAATACTTAATACGAATAAAGACCAAATACGGTCCCTAAACTATTTGATTTGTTCACTTTTAGTCCCTCAACCATCCAAAATGGTATTTCTAACCAAATAGTTTAGGAACTAATCATAATTAGCAATGGTTTAGGGAGAGTAACAGACTATCAATTTGTAAGTCAAAAATTTTACAATTTGACCTAAATATTAACAATAGGATAAAAATTTAGGGACCAAGAAAGTATCGGACTACCAGTGTATGAGTGCATCTCAGCGCATAGCTGCTATGCATTTACAATACATATAGGATGATAGAAATGTAAATTTGGCAAGCTTCAAAATTAAAAATGAAAAAAGTTGATTTTATAGTGGTACATTATAATGTACCATTATGCATGTAAAATTTACCATTAAAGTATAAGTTGTCTTAATAGTACTTTTTGTGTAGTATTATGCATGTAGTGGTACTTTTTGTCATTCTATAGGTTGAATATTTTCTCTCAAAATACTTACTACTTATCACCTATTATACAAGTAGTGGTATATTTATCGTTCAAAACAGCTATGCGCTAAGAGTTAATCACCAGTGTATGCCCATCTTGAAGTGGCGAAGAAATAATTTAAACCCAGCTTTGTTACTTTACTTCACCTCCTCGGATGTCAGAGTGTTGCTAAAGTCTATTTTACTTTTTTTTTTTTTTTTTTTTTAATCAGAAAAATCCACCCACTCCATCTTTACTACGGAGTAATTATTTTCCCATTTTATTTGATTTAAACTACCAAGTATAAATACTACTGACATCCTGTACTTGTATTTCTGTATAAGTTTCTTCTCCTAGATTTATTTTCTCTTACCACCGATCTACCGAACTTAACAACTTGTTATACATCTGTACATACATAGTACTTACAAGTTTTCGATTTTTATTTTTTTTTTATTTTTAAGGAATAGTACTTACAAGTACATCTTGTCAAAAAAGTTACAAGTGTGGTAATTTTATTTAATTATTTTTCCAAATTATACAATGGCATCAGTAAAAAAAAAAAAAAAAAACTACATGATTCGAACTTAGGTAATTGCTAGTTATGCAAGTGAGGCCTTAAGGTGGGAGGAAAGAATAAGGAAAATTCTCACTTCTAATACGAGTAAAAGCAAATTAAATTATTAATACTCCGTAGTTGTTTTACTCCTATTCCTTCAAAAAAATAAAAATAAAAATAAAAAAAATATTGTACTACTCCGTATGAACTATAAAGTACCTATAGTCTCGCATTGTAAAGTTTATTTTACACTTTTTTTTTTTTGAGGAAAAGTTTATTTTACACTATTTACATATTAATGTGACTATTTTTAAAATTAATATATGGAGTAACTAATCAATTGTTATTGTGTACTCTTGTGAATTTGTGATATATTGTTGGATTAGTTTCAATGTATTAAGAGGGTCAAACTTGATCGTCTTGATACGTGTGTCAGTCAAACTGTTGTAATTATTTAAAATAAGAGGACAATATTGATACTCTCAAATACTTGTGCGTTGATAAATGTGACAGTCAAATGGTCGGAATAAAATACAAATGTAATTCATGGTATTTTACATTGAATTATTTCAACCATTATGATTTAATGAGTACAATATTACATTTACACTACATTCAATCATGGTCTATAATTCTTTCAAAAAAGAAAGTATGGTCTATAATTGCTAAGAAGTAAATATAATATACATAATCTTATGGTATCTAACATTTCCTCATAATTAGTGATTAATGAGCTTATTGCAATTCAAAACCTAATGACGTAAATAAACCAAATTTCAATTACATAAAAACTCAAACCAACAACCTAAATCTCATACTTGTATCACATTCGATTATTCTATAAGTTGATCCCGAGTTGAACAACTTTTATAACCCAAATTTAAACACAAATTGATTATTTTTCCTGATTACGACCTAAATCGATTTTCTTTATACAACCAATCTCTCCAAGTACTCTTACCCAAGGAACACCCATAAATTAGCAATGAGACATTAAAGACGTATCATCTCACGTGGCAAATCTTCTAACTTGATTCCCCCTTTGACTCCCCTCTCTCTTTCTTCCAACCCAAAACCCACCAACTCCTAATTTTTTTTTTTTTCTTCTCTCCCTAAAAAAAACCTTAAAATTAATCTAGTACTACTACTGTCTCTGCTTGTACTACTGTTACTACTTCAAGTAGATTTTAGAGAGAGAATTAAAGAGATCATCGATCAAAGTTTTAGCATTTTTTTTCTTGCTTAATTTGCAAGAACAAAATCTGGGTTTTTAAAAAAACAAAAAAAAACAGAGGAACCCATATTGTTTATTTTTTATTGGGAACAGAGTAGAAGAAAGTTTTCATTTTTTTTTTTAATTTTTAATTTTTTATATTAATTTCTTGCTTTCCAAATTTATAATATGATATAAATTTGAAATACGGAAACCCAAAATCAGACACCAGACAAAGAGACAGCCAGAGTGTTAAATTCTTCTCATTATTATACCATAATTTTTAATTTCTGGGATTTTTGATGCAAATTGAAGGAATTTAGAGAGAGAAAGTGGGGGATCAAGTAAAATGGTGATGAAGATGAGATGGGTATCCAATTGGAAAGGAACAGGAGAATCAAAGAAAGGAAGAATGAAATGGGGTGGTTTTGTAATGATTCTCTCTCTAACTATTTTCTCTCTCTTCACTCTTTTACTGCTTGCTAGATATACTGCTAAACAACATCACTCTGGTTTTGATAATTATGGTGGATCTTCTTCTTTCTCAATCTTTGCTTGGAAACCCATTTTTCGTACTTCAGATCTTCCCAGAAATGTAATGTTCTTTCTTTACTCTTGATTTTTTATTTTATTTATTTTTATTTTTTTACTATTTTATTGCTTGAATCTGATGTATTATTGTTTCAATTGTTTGAGGAATTGTTTGCATTTTGTTTTATGTATGTTTGATTGATTTCGTGTTCGAGTAGGGAGGAAGATGGTCGTAAAATCTTGGTTCATGTAGTCGATCCCATCGAGTTCGGGATTAAGGGTTTTGCATTGTTGTTTTTATTAATTTTGATTAGGGATGGATTTTGAGGGTTAATTTAGTAAATGTGGTAGCTTTTTTTAGCTTTTATCCAATTTTTTGAAAAAATTATTGAATTTTCAACATAATGATGAATTATTGAACCTTAAAGTGTATCCCTTTTTGTGTCCGGTAGTTTGAGTTTTCAACTTGCAAGTAGTTTCGTTTTCATGTTCGGTACCTTTAGATGGACCCTATACTTTAGATAATCTTTAGCAAACTAAGCTAAACTCTTCAAGTTGATTAGTTTTACAAGTATTTTAATCTCGGCCTTACCCTTAGAGTAAGGCCGATGATCAATACCCACAAAGGGTAGTAATGTATACCCGTGATCTAGTCTCAGGTCTTGAGCACCACCCTTCAAGATTTTATCGAACTTAAGTAATACTATTATGATCATAAATGAAATTCATGTTAATTGTCCTTGTTTGTTTGGGTATTAAAGCAGAGTCCCCTGCATAAAAGGCTATGGGGCCCAGTGAGGGAGTTGGGATCTTTGTATCCACATGCAAATCCTCGAGGACCCTATTCTGGTCAGTGAATTCTTCTCTTTCTATGCTTTTTTTCTTTGCTTACTACTCTATGGGTGGTGTGGTCTGTTCTTCATTTAGTATTGGTTCTGAAAATCAGATAAGAGTTAGGTGACTTCTTTAATTACACAATTTGCTGTTATTAGTATCTTCTGTTGTTTGTTGTTGAAAAATGTGTGTATGATTGACTTTGTAGGAGGGAAATGAGTTGTCCGGTTGTTGAAATTGTGTTCAAAATGAGCGTATGATGGGTTGTAAATCTTGTAATTTCTTGTATAAAAGTTTTACGTTCCATAAGAAAAACTTAACCCCTCAGCCGTTTGCTAGGGGTCACTTACAACTGTCACCCGAAACTTTAGAAATAATACTCATTCGAATCTTATTATACACTTATCATATGCAAGACTTACTGTTGATTAATATACTACGGGCTTTTGGGTCAAGTAATGGTGGATGCTGATCTAAGGATTTACTTTGAAGCATCTAAGTATAGACTTGCAAAATTGATCAGACCTAGACATGGACTTAATTTGAAACTATATATCCCAATTTTGACTTGGTCTAGAAATTCATAAAGTTAATATTGAATGATTTTTCATGTTAAATTATTTTTTAACAAATTCTCCTTATAATATGACTGAACTAAATGCTTCATTTTTCGAATCGAACATTGACTAATCTCGGTCAAAACGATCCATTGCTACTTCATCCAAGTATCAATTTGTTATAAGTCTATACTATCTAAAGATTCTCAAACGAGTGATAATAAGGGTTCAAGTAATATAACAATGCAGTGCATGAAGATGTATTTGATTCAAATTCCATCCCCTTGGTTGTATTAATATGCTAACATTGATTCACACCTCCTAGTAACACCCTTTTCAAGGTGTCAGCCACCTTAAACACCCTTCCTCAAATGGGCCAAGAATTGGACTTATTGAACAATTCAATTGAGTGTACTCTAGGTTGTAGTCTCACACTTAAATTAAATCACAAGTGGTCTTACTAGGCCAATGGTTTGGTTGAGTCAATTTAATTTTAGATTTGAATTTCGCTTGCCTATCAAATCTGCTACTATTTGCAAATTGTATAGTTCTTGACTTGGTATGCTGTCTTGAGTTTGTATTGTCTTCCTAACTTGTTACAGCTCCCAGCTTGCAATCAACGGGCTTCCTTTTTGTCAGGATTCGAGGTGGTTTTCATGAGATCCGGAATGCAGTAAGACCACCACTTCATTGACATACTTATTTGAACCTTTTTTTTTTTTTTTTTTTTTTTTGCTCTTTCTATATTTTCTAATGGCTCATGGCTGGTTGCAGATCTCTGATGCTGTTGCAGTAGCACGGTTGATCAATGCTACTCTCGTGATCCCTGAAATCCTCTCAACCACTAGCAGCAAGGGAATTAGGTGATTTATATTTTTTATGGCCCTTTCCAATCACACCCATGTCGTTTTGTTTCTTGCCAAGAATGGATTATGAAAAACATTTCACTAACTTGATTGGGTGATTTAATATTTGCAGCTCAGAGTTTAAAAGTTTTGCTTACTTGTACAATGAAGATCAGTTCATGGCAGCATTAGCTAAAGATGTCAATATTGTTAAGACTCTTCCTAAGAATCTTAAGGAGGCAAGGAGGAAAAAGGCAATCCCTTTATATAAGGTACCGAGCTCAGCATCTCCTTATTTCTATATGCATCAAGTTTTGCCAACGTTGAGGAAGCACTCAGTTGTCGAACTTGTTGTCTCAGAAGGTGGATGCTTGCAGGTGATCGCCTTTTCCCCTCTCTAATGTCAATTTCTTATTTCTTAAAATTCTTGCAATGCAAATGTTTGTTTGGATTCTTGTCTAGTGTATTATGATTGTTGGAATATATGCATGCGTGTGTTCAACTACACAAGATTTGTGAGAATGTAAGGGAGCACGTTTCTTTTGCTGATCTTCTCACAGCTCAATTTACGAAAATACTGCATTTTAATTTTCTAAATCACTTGACATTGTCTCGTTGTATCTGGTGCAGTCAAACCTTCTTCCTGATCTTGAAGAACTTCAGAGATTGAGATGCAGGGTTGCTTTTCATGCCCTACAATTTCGGCATGAGGTCCAAGAGCTTGCCACCAAGATATTAAGAAGGTTCAAGTTCTCTAGTTAATACCCTTCCTTTTTTTAATAAATGTGAAACATAGCTAATATTTAACTCTCCTTCTAGGTTACGGTCACCTGGTAGGCCGTTCATTGCATATGAACCAGGGATGACCAGAGAGGCTTTGGCATACTATGGCTGTGCAGAGCTTTTCCAGGTAATGACTCAAAAATTTGGTAAATGCTTCATAGTAGATCCGCGCAGAAGCAAGTTGATTGATGTCAAGGTTGTCTTAAACTTCTGAAGGATGTGCATACTGAACTTATTCAACACAAAAGGTCATGGATGTTGAAGCGGGGAATTGTGAAAGGAAAGCTTTCTGTGGATTCAGCTCAACAAAGGCTCAATGGTTCTTGCCCCCTCATGCCGGAAGAGGTTAGATATCTGTCAACATATTTTGTTTTCCAAAATTACTCAAGTATATCTTAGTTTTATTTGCCGCTCTTTCATCATGATTGTGCTACTGCGATTTTTAATAAAGTACAAGAAGTACACGATTACATAGACCATGTCCTAGTATATAAATGAAACTTTTCCGTGTTTGATTTTTAAAAAAGTACAGGTTGAATACACTATTGCATAAAAAAATAAAAAATAAAAAATAAAATAAAAAAAAAAAAATTTATGCATAATTACAAAACAAAAATGTTTTATTTTTCCTTGTTACATTGTAAAGAGAGGATCTTCAACTCTTTTCTTAGTATTTGAACCTTGTGTTTATTCAGATTGGTATCATTCTCCGTGCATATGGATATCGGTCAGACTCAGTGACATACATCTCAGGTGGAGAAGTCTTTGGCGGTCAGAGATTATTAATTCCTCTGCATGCCATGTTTGATAATGTTGTAGATAGGACATCCCTCAGCACAAATTATGAGCTGACTAGGCTATACGGCCGTGAGGCAAACTTTGTGGACCCACCACCAAGGGCGCCTCCCTCAGTTGTGGAAGAAAGGAAGCTTGAAGCATGGAAAAAGGCAGTCCCACGACCCCGTCCACTACCACCTCCTCCTGCACGGTCTAAGTATCCGTACAATATTGAAGGGTGGTGGGGTTGGGTAGCAGAGAGTGATAATGAGCCTGAGAGTACTGTGATGGAGCTCAGAACTAATGCACATAAATTGCTCTGGGAAGCCATTGATTATATTATTTGTATTGAAGCTGATGTTTTTATTCCGGGCTTTGATCGTGATGGTAAGGGACGCCCGAATTTCGCTAGCTTGGTTATGGGGCATCGGCTTTATCAGTCTGCTGCTTCTGTGACATATAGGCCAGACAGGTAACCTTGTCTCTTTTCTGTGTTTTGAATCTGTCATTTTTAGAGTTTCTTGCTGGTATTTTGCAAGAAACTTGTGTTTTCTTATCTAAATAAAAGTTTTTTAAAAAAATGAAAAGCCGGTGTTTTTGATAAGGAGAGTTTTGGAGAGGTGAATAAAGGGAGGGCTTTTTGAAGACATTTGGGGTGGTTTCCCTATCACCTTGTCTCGGTGATTATCTCGTACTTTTTTGTTGCAAATGAGGGTGGTTTATATTGGGAGGTAGACAATGTTAAAAGAGCCAAAGAGGAACAGCTATACCTTTAGCCAGAATTGGGTTTCTTGGCAACCTAAGTCTATAACTGAATCTGACTCTCTCTACTTGATTGCTGCAGAAAAGAAGTAGCCAAATTTGTAGATGATCTCCGTGAGGGCATGCACCCTGCTAACCGAACATGGCTTTCATCAATTCGTAAGCATTTAAGAAGAACATTGCTTGATGGTCCCGTGGAAGCATTTAACACTTCAAAACCAATCTCCTTTCTCTCACATCCTGTTCCCGAGTGTTCTTGCTTGAGGGGGAAAACTAGTCCTTCTGCTGGTTTCAACCCTCAAGCTGCTTTTAAGGTTCAGCATAGTTGCCCTTCTTGGATGGGTGTTAATGTAAACTCGAGGCTAAAAGAGAAGGAAAGTGATGACGAAGTTTATGTGGATGATGGCTTTATTTCCTCATTTTTCTTTGGACATGGTTCAGAAAATCAAGGGGCGAATAATGGAGTTAATGCCAGTCGGGAGGAGGCACACTTGGAGGACCAAGAAGAGCTTGAAGCTAGTGAAAGATGACAAATAGCTTATCTTTAAGATCATGTACATAGTAAAAATCGGAGGGGTTGAAAATTCTTCGTGCTCCTGCTTTCAACAGCCACTTTCCGATTATTTGGCTAATTGCTTCAACTAATTTAGGTTCAGTAAGCATTTGGCTGCGCCTCAAATAGATTAGAAATACATGGGTGAAATTTTATTGTAAATCCATTCACCAACGAATTTTGTGCTGTAGCAATCGCTAGATTGGTAGCTTTTTATTTAAATTATTGTGTATGATTAGAAGGAAAACTTTCAGATTTTGAATGTTACCTGATGTAGAATAATATTATGAATTAGATGGTATACATATAAGTTTTGTTAGAAAATTATTGATTCATCAGTAACTTAGACAGAAGTATTTCTAACATTATGCTAAATGTTGTAGTATTAGAAGTTTTTGCCTCACTATTATCTCTATACTTTGTATCTCTCTTATTTTCTTAAATTAAAAACACTAAAAATACAGCAATTTATGTTAAGTAAAAGGATAAGAACAGTATGTTATCACATTAATCCTGTGCTAAAGGTGCATTATTGATGTATCACTGTCAAAAAGGTTGCATTATGCTTGTGATACTTTTAAGAAAATTGCGGAGGAGAACAAACCCCAAGTAATTCTAACAATCTAAGTATCTAACTACCCATTCACTATGTTGTGGTTGGCTAAATATAAATAAATTCACTATAGGTTGAATGAAATTGATATAGAGTGTGGATTCTATATACACACTTGGATGTATCTAAAGAAATGTATACTTTATGACGTATGAATGAAACATGCTAGCGCTATGTCACTGTATGTGTGTGACTTTTGAAGTAATACATGTCCAATGTACACTAAGCACGTAAGAATTGACACGCGTATCAGAGGCAGATCTAGGATTATTAAGTTGGTGGAACATTGTTAATTGTCAATTCAATACATACTTATTACTATGTATATCTTCTATTTTTTGTTTTCAATGTGAGGATTTTTGAAAAATGGTGGGACATGTGTCACTCAAAATTATTACTAAATCCCCTACGATATATTATGAACGCATGTCTCACGTACGTAATCATGTATGTAAGACAACTGTAACGTACCAAATTCATAGTATTTGTCATTCATGACATTCAACAAATACCTTCCTAGTCCTTGCAAGTGATAGAGCACTACCAAAGTTCCAATCATTTCTCTCTACCTCACACAGTCACACATCCAATGAAATCTTCTGAGTAGAAACTGTTGAGAAGCTGCGGGGAAAAAAAAAAAAAAAATCACTTTTGAAAAGGAAATATGGACAAATACTAAGGAAAATCTCGAAAAAGTTAATTGAATATGTCAATCAATAAATATAATTGCTCAAATGCTGTACACATAACATTAGATTAATAGAATAATAGTCAAATTAAATTCAAAGTCATGCACGGTTCCAATTTATTTGTATTCCCCAAGTTAGCTTCTCTATTTAAATGTGAGAACTAGCAACATATTGCTCAAAATCAATCTTGGTGTGCTCTTTCTTTAAAAAAAAAAAAATACTTGTAATGTTGAGGGTTATTAGTAGTAGTTGGTACTTGGTGTTTTTACTCAAATCAGTATGTGCTTGTTTTGGTGCATCTTCTCTAGGAGAAGCTAGACGACCTGTTCCTACGATTGCCACCACAACGACGACAATAAACACCACCGATCAAGGCCGACTCCAATTGGTGGCTGCTTCTAAGCACTTCTCCTCCTCTCATAATCTATGCTTTCGCTTATAGGAACGTGTTTAAGGCCGGATTAGAGGAGGATTGATCTTACACATACAAATGGGCCGTCACCAAGATTTGAAAGTCTTTTCTTTTGTACTACTTGTGTAATGAGTAATTTGTTTAATGTTTTTATTTTCAGTCTCTTTTGAGATATCTTATAAAATTGGATTGATAGAGGAACGACAAGCATGATCTCTATATAAGAATGATAATACTGGTACAAACGAATGGATAAAAACATTATACGTGATTTTGGCTTGAGTGAAACTAAGATCAAATTTTCATTGGAATAACACAAATACATAGTTTATATATTGAGAGCTATATCTAAGAATCTATGATTAAGTAATCAAATACAGAGTAAGACGGAAAGAGTTACTAGCTAGAGTGACTAGAGATACATATGTTAATAGTATCTAGCAAGAGTTAGATGAAAGTAGGTTGTAAAAGTTTGAACTTACAGTATACATGAGATTCTCTCAGGTACCAAAATACAGTATTTTGGATATTATCAGCTCATATTGATCCTATGATTTGATCAGCAAAATCACTAGTTGCTAAAAAAAGGAAGTTGATTTTTGTAAATAAATTTACCTACCCCAAGACTCTATGTCTAAAAGAAGATATGACCATTTGAGAATCTTTTGAATTTTCAAAGGAGGGAAAAATAAAATTAGAAGACTCAAATTTTAGTTTACGCAATAATCTTGTATAAAACGATCTTAAATTAATTACCACTTTTATGTTTGAGTGACTTTGAGATTTTATTTAAGGCATTAACAAATGAAAAGATATAGCTAGGAAAGTTCTAGCAATTCTTACCTTCTTTTATGGGTTTAGTTTACTTGAAGTGTGTGACTGCGTGATATAAAATATGTTAGTCAAATAGTCCACCAATTCTAATTAAACCACTTAAAGATTCTAAGCTAACAAATTAAGAAGAAGTATGCGAATGTTTATATTTTTGGAAAGAAAGATGGATAGTGCATTTTTTTTAGATATAAAATGTATTTATGAGTACGTAGAAAGATGCATCTTATTCGGCTTGATTTATTCCAACGTTGTTTTACTCTAAACGGCACTAACTTATGCAAAAATTTGAAATAAGATGGACTAGACCTGTAGGCAGTGTGAACAATTGAGCAATCCTGGGCCATGGCCCATTCGACTATATCTCTCACATAATCCTTACATGTTTATAAAAGTAATAAAATGAGTAAATTTGTTTTGAGTATCTAAATGTCTCCTTCAACATCAATTAAGGGAAGCAATTATGAAGCAGACAAATAGGCAAAAAGTGTAGTGTAATTATGAGAAATTGACAACAACATAAATTGTTAATGACTTTGTTTTACTTTACATTTGGCTTTTTATGTTGAAATTATGACAGCCTATTTTTGAGCTTGTCATTAATAAAGCTTCTTTTGGATCGATCCCAAATTAAGGGATTCACATATTTTGGATCGATCCCAAATTAAGGGATTCACATATATGCATTATTTTGATAAAAATTCAATATACATGAATTATTACCTCGTATGTATAGCTTGCACATGAGAAACTTGTAATTGGTAGTTGAGAGTTTTTCGAATGATGAATCGTGTCGACCTAGACCCTCAAATCGCCAAAAGGTCATCAATTTGTTTTACTCTTCTGAAACCTTTATTAAGTTACTAATATATTGAAAATAACATAAAACATTATCATTGTATTTTCCTACGAGTTATATCAATTGAGAATCCCTTGTTTTATATATGTACTAGTTTTGTGTCCGGGCGATATCCGGATTGTTGATAAAATTTTACGATAAACTTTTTAGTTTGAATGTTAAATACAGTCATATAGTCCTTTATTATGATGCAAAATAGTTAGACATATAATATCATATCATTTACTTATATAATAGTTTGTTTTTTGTAGTTTTGTCTGTAAATAGATACTGTGTTATTAGTAACTTGAAATTATTTTTATTGAACTCAAATTATTTTAACTGAATTGAAAGTATTTTTACTAAACTATAATTTTTTTTATTGATTAAAACTTATTTTTACTAATTCTCTATTATTTTTTTAAAATATATATTATAAATAAATCTTATTTTAAAGAAATTTTTAAAACGAATTTTATGATGGAAATAGAACAGAGTTATATGATGGCTATTAAAAGTTATGATTAGTTTTTGTATATAAGAAATATTAGAAGTATATCGATAATAAAACTCTATATAACATTTTTATCTTAAAAATTATATAAAAAAAATTCGTCTACTTAGCATCATATATGTCACAATAATACCTATTTGGCGCCTACGTGGCTCGACACTTGGCGAAAAACTGGAATGTCAAATATCAATGACTCGTGATCTGGCTGTGAGACCAGCTTTATTTATTAGAGACAGTGCCTCTGGCGTTGCCCCGAATACCCATTTTAAAGAGTGAAGCATATTTTGTATTATTATTATAATTATAAGTATAATAATTTAATTACTATTATTAGTATTTATATTTTTTAAAAATGTTAGATACAAAAAGAGAGTAGAAATACTATCTATTATTCTTTTTTCACGTTTGTTATCATTTTCTGTTTTAGTAAGTTGCACTATATTCACTTGGTCTACTACGACCAATGTTTGTGAACTATATATATATATATATATATATATATATATATATATTGTTTATCAAAGTTTTATGTCAACATATGTGTTATATTTTAAAGGGACGCTAAAATAATAGAGGGGTATAATTTTGTGAAAAGAAGAGTGCGTAGGTAAAAAAAATATAATAAATAAAAAGTTAAAAGTAATTTTTTTAACACGTAAAATCAACATATTATATATTTTTATTATTGGCCTAATTGGACCATTTGTAATAATATATGGTTGGAAAATGGGCTACGGAGGCTTTGTAAAACCCGTAAAGTTCTAAGACCTTGCTAACATTGATTTGAATTCACTTCAAGATTCTCTTGTATTATACAATTTTGTTGTGTCCTAATTTTAGTAGTTTTTGACTTCTTTGATTTCATTTACAAAATCACAAACATACACAAATATTACAATCAAATATGAAGAATACCTTATTAAAAAACTTAAATAGTAAATCAATAGTAGACTAAAAAATATTCAATAATATATGACCATATTTATAATTAAAATTACATTGTTATTCGTATGGGAATAAAATTCTATTGTTAATTGGATATTCATATTAATTATAATATGTGGTGTTTTCTATAAGTAAAATACTATTGTCAATAAAAAGATAAATTTTTTTCAAAAGAGTTATAAATTATTTTATGTATACTTTTTTATCTTAAATAAATTTATCCAATCTAATCACAATCTAATATAATTAATATATATAAATAAAGTAGGCATTTTTGGAGAGCATTCGGAGCGCCACGTAAGAAATATAATTATTTCGACCAATAAGAAAAAAAAAATTGTATTTTATTTTTGAATTAAAAAATTATATCGCCATCTAAATAAAAGTAACGAATTAGATTTGATATATCTAAAATATTAATGCCACGTAGATTATAATCCACGAATTAAATTATTTTAATGGAAAAAAATAAAGTAAAAATGTAGGAAAAGATAAATTCATTAAATCAATACTACGAGTATAAGAAATCCAAAAAAATATAGGAAAAGATAAATCTCCAAAAAGATATTTAATTGGGTTCAAATTATGAAAATATCCTACTATTCAAAATTATCTCCACGTAACTGTACTTGGTGGAGAAATATGGCAGGTTCAAATATTAATTTTTTTTTAAAAAAATTATGATATGGTGAAAATTGTCTCCATGTAACTAAACT
The DNA here is from genome assembly GCA_034703905.1 of Chenopodium berlandieri. NCBI lineage: Eukaryota > Viridiplantae > Streptophyta > Magnoliopsida > Caryophyllales > Amaranthaceae > Chenopodium > Chenopodium berlandieri. The sequence goes on from CM068279.1 coordinate 55,329,593, forward strand.
TGGTGGAGAAATATGGTGGGTTCAAATATTAATTTTTTTAATTTATGATATGGTGGAGAAATATGGTGGATTCAAATAGAAAAATATGTAACTATAATATGATAATTTATGAGTACATGGAATGAGAATATGACTTCATGATAACCCAATAAAATAAATAAAAAATATTCAAATGATAAATTATTATAATAAAGTTTGATACCTACCATTACAAGATAAATTTTAATAGTATTTATGATAAGAAATAAAAATTGTTCGTTAATTATAATTAAATCAAAATTTGTGATACCTACCATTATAAATTGACACATCATACGACACAAACAAAATTTCGTTCAATACAAAACCCCATCAAGTGAATTTTGTGTTAGTTTTTGGTCATCAATGGTCGGGTAATTTTTAGCTTAATTTCTAAAATCCTAATTTTAAATTTGTATTTGTAATTATTACTTACATTGTGGTAATTTGGGATACTTAACGATTATATGTTTATGTTTTATTTACTAAACTTTGTTTTTACATGCACATCTAACGCATCATACGACACCAACAAAATTTGTATCAATACAAAACCCCATCAAGCGAATTTTGTGTTAGTAATTTTGTGTTAGTTTTAGGTCATTAATGTCCGGGTAATTTTTAAAATGCTATATTTAAATTTATATTTGTAATTAGTACTTATATTGTATTTATTTGGGATACTTAACAATTATCTGTTTATGTTTTGTTTACTGAATTTTGTTTTTACATGCAGATCTAATTTAATTAGAGAATTAAATTCGAGCAAAAATGATTGGAAAATCAAAATACAAGTTTCTCACCTATTTGACATAATAAATTTCTGTAAATAACATAACTTAAAAGTCTGTATATGGTCTTAATGGAAGAGGAGGTATTTTATTTATTTATTTTTATTTTTTATAAATTGTTTAATTTACATTTATTATTTTTTTTATAAACCTCTTTAGTTTTTTATTAATTAATTTTATTAAAAAAAATAAAATTTGTAATTTAAGTGACCCTTAATCAAGTTATTAAAATAACTTAATTTTTTATTTTTAATTATAGGGTGATTACGTTCATGCCTCAATTAACACCAGCTTTGTTCAACACTTTCATCCAAAATTGATTGAAAAAAAAGTTTACTTCTTTAGATACTTTTCAATTGTTCCAATCCAATGCCTTGATTTTTGTCATTATATTGATTTAATAAAAGTTCCATGCATGAATAAACACAGGGATGGACCGCATTTTAATTGAAATTAGTGGTCTTGATCTCATTGATGCAATTCATATCATACTACTTTTGATTAAAGATGTAATGGATGTATATTCACCACGACATTGTAGACAAAATATAACAATGTGGAAGCTAGCTAATTGTTGACTAGCTTAGTTTAGTTACTATGAAATTTTATGTTGAGCATTGTCAAGCATATGTGGTTGAAATTAATTTGTAAAGTACTCGATTTGATGCAACTATTCAAGTTAATTTTTTAGCTTTTATACATATATTTAATGCAACTATTTCAAATTAATTTTAAAAATTGTAAGAAGAAGCTAAGGAAAATGGCACACGATTTGATGTTGTATACTTATTATGGATGACTTTCGTTATTATCGGAGATGATGAAAAAGTTCCAATGTATAGATTTGATTTTATACAATTACAATTTTTTGTTCAATTTCGCAATAATTTTTCATTTATTAGTAAATATATTGGTTTACTTTATATAAATGAAAAGATTTAATTTATATCAATTTTATTTTTGCTAACATAAACAATGAATAACTATTTAGGATTTAAATTATTTAAAAAATTAAAAATTTATCTTTTCTCATTAAAGATTTTAGGTAATGGATTAAATATCATACTTACAATTTATTTATATTTAATAAATTCAATTATAATGAATAAAGTTGTATTAGTACCGGTAGGTCTAAGTCCTTCTCTAACTAGAAGAGCAGCAAATCGTCTTCTCATTGAAGAAATTACAGTAAAAAAAAAAATTAAAATTAAAATTTTGTAATTTAGTCTGAAATTATTAAATACAATAAATCAAATAATTAAAGACCTTAGATGAAAAAACCGTGCATTTTTAAATCTAAATAACAATAAAGTAGGCATTTTTGGAGAGCGTTCGGAGCACCACGTAAGAAATATATTTATTTCGACCAATAAGAAGAAAGATTTGTATTTTATTTTTCAATTAAAAAATTATGTCGCCACCTAGATAAAAGTAACGAATCAGATTTGACATATCTAAAATTTTAATGCCACGTAGATTATAATCCACGAATTAAATTATTTTAATGAAAAAAAAGCAAAAATATAGGAAAAGGTAAATTCATTAAATCAATACTACGAGTATAAGAAATCCAAAAAAAATATACTAAAAAATATTTAAATGATAAACGCTTATAATAAAGTTTGATACTTATCATTATAAGATAAATTTTGATAGTATTTATGATAAGAAATACAAATTGTTCGTTAATTATAATTAAATTAACATTTGTGATACCTACCATTATAAATTGACACATCATACGACACAAACAAAATTTCGAATCAATAAAAAAACCCCATCAAGCGAATTTTGTGTTAGTAATTTTGTGTTAATTTTTGGTCATCAATGGCCGGGTAATTTTTAGCTTAATTTTTAAAATCCTATATTTAAATTAGTATTTCTAATCATTACTTACATTGTATTAATTTGGGATACTCAACGATTGACTTTTGTGTTAGTTTTAGGTCATCAATGTCCGGGTAATTTTTAAAATCTTATGTTTAAATTTATATTTGTAATTATTAGTTACATTGTATTTATTTAGGATACTTAACGATTATTTGTTTATGTAATGACATACGATTAGATGTTGTATACTTAATATATGGATGGCTTTGGTTATTTGGAGATGATGAAAAAATTCCAATGCATAGATTTGATTTTATATTGCAACAACTTTTTATTTATTGGTAAATATATTGATTTATTTTATATAAATGTACAGATTTAATTTATATCAGTTTCAGTTTGGCTAACATTTCACGGTTCAATTTATTTATATCAGTTTCAGTTTGGCTAACATTTCACGGTTCAATTTATCCATTGATGTAGTAGGTTGGTTGTGAACGAGGTTGGTGATTCTATTGAAATAAAAGATATGGTAAAACAATGAATAATGATTTAGGATTTAAATTATTAAAAATTTATCATTTCACATTAAAGATTTTATATAACGGAAAAAATATCATATTTACAATTTATTATATTTAATAAATTCATTATAAACTATAGTAAAATAAAAATATTAAACTTTTGTAATTTTGTCTGAAATTATTATATACAATCACGGGCTTCCATCTAGTAGTATCTATTTGTCGCCTACGTGGCTAGACACTTAGCGAAAAACTGAAATGCTAAGTGTCGCTGTCTCGTGGCCTGCCTGCGAGACCGACTTTATTTATTAGTGTTATGATATGATATAGTTATGTACTTCGTATATATTTAATAACGAAAGAATATCAAAGCATAGTTTAAGCAAAACGGAAAATTACAAACAATTAATCGTACAAGAACATCAATACTACAATATTATTGTATTGATATTGATAATTTGATATACGTTAGTATATAATTAAACCCTATATATGCATCAATGCATGGAGTGTATGTACGAGAATCTTGTTACGTTGTTAATAATCTGAATATCTGATAACTATTTAGCATTTCACTACTACAATTTGTCATCTTAACTACTGGTATTGTTTAATCAGCAAATATGATGTAAATAAAGCTGGAGAAAAATAGATACGTGCTTTAAAATATTTTTCTTTTTCCTAAATTATGTTATCCAGAAAACTAAATTGAGATTGATACCACTATGTTTTGATAGATCTGAGCCCATAATGTGTTGGAGCTTTTTGTCTAGTTGCCCACACCTTTGCCACGTGATGTCATGTTTAATTCTTCGTCAATGTGCATGCAGATGCAGATCTTTCAGAATTGAAACATATACTATGGTGGTGTTTGGTTGAAAGATAATTTTCATTTTCAAAAAGTATTAAAATGAAGGTGTGTTTGGTTGGAGGGAATTAAGCTAAACATGGGAAATAGTAATTTCAAGGGAAATACAAATTCCCACAACCCATAGGAAATTACTCACCGACTCCCCCCTTGGTGAGTTGAATATTCCTAGAAAATGTAATTTTCTATAATGTCAACCAAACAATTTAGCTTAATTCTTAGGAAAATCATAAGGGAAAAAATTTCCCATGAAATATAAATTCCTATAGGAAATTAATTCCCATGTGAACCAAACAAACACTATGATAAATTGAGTAAACTTCCATTACACTCAAACAGTTTACTTCAACCTATTCACATTTCGATCTATACCAAAGTATGTACATTGTACATACGTCATACATCAATATAAATGAATTCGGCCATGTTGGCATCAACAGTTTATCATCTCACAACTAAAAAGTTGTGCGATTAAACCCCAAAGAGTCTAGCCCATTAACATGGGCCGGATTGACATGTAAGAGGTTCCAGTCTGGTAAGACTCTTTTTTTTACCTTAAAAAAATGTTGTCATCAATGGTTAGTATTAGCACTTAAATTGAGCTAGTTGTATATTTGTATAATATGAAGTATATTTATATGTTTTGACTAATAGATTTGATTAGGCCCCTGTGTAAGAGTGATTAAAAAATATTTGTATATATTTTTCAAAATTTGTAATAGAATAGTCAACTCCGAAAATAGTCTGGTTATACATCGAGATACTTCACTTCCTTCCAAAGAGACCTTGGGAGGCTTATTTGGTAGATGTAATTAACCATCTAATCAGGCTTTAGCCCATGATTTTCACCCTTTGTAATCAAGTCTTAAGTTGCCTACTTTAGTCATGCCATACCTTACCTTATCATTTTTTACCTTCTCTTTTCACCATGTCTCTATGACCATAAGAAAATCATATGGAGTAAAAGATAATTTAGAACCATATAAACCCACTAGTCACTAGTCAGTTATAACCAAAATCAATGTACTATTTATTAAAATAAGGAAAATAACAATTATAGTTGGTGGGCCTCGAATTTGTAACCTTAAGGTCACAAGGTGAATTCTCCGTCAACTTCATCAAGCTTCCTTGATTAACGCCCACGTATTACAGTAAGGCTCGCATTTTCATTACGAAGTATAATTCCAAAAAATACTACAGAGTAATTTAAAAAAAGTTTTTGGGTCACCAGCTTACGTGCACTTTAGCAAAACCCCATCTCTCTTTCTCTCTAATTTCTAGGGCACCATCTTTGTCTCACCCGCCATTAGTGTAATCCTTCAAGCTTTTCTCTGTCCTTCTTCCTCCATAACAATGGTGAGGACTGTAAGACCTCATCATCAGCCTCAGGAAGATGAAGAAGACGACGCTGAAGATGTTGCTGCTGGTACTGACACCTCTTCTCACCGAGGTCTTTTTCTTGCTTTCTCTCTCTCTTCTCTTTGAATTATCGTTTTTAATTAGGGTTTCTTGAGTTGGGATGTTTGTAATTTGATATGGATGGATTGAATTGCTGAAAATGTTGGTGAATCAGAGGGGAAAAGCGCGGAGCAGAAACCTAGCAATTATAGGTCAAAGCATTCGGAAACTGAGCAGCGTCGAAGGAGTAAAATTAATGAAAGGTAATTCAATTTTAGGGTTTGAATTTCGTTATTTGAATTTAATCTTGATGCTTTATTCGATATAATCCCCCAATTTTGGATTTTTTCTTGTTATGCTTGTTGAATTGCTTTGGGATTTATGATATATGTGTTTGGGTATTCAGATTTTTGAGAAAATTATTAGTGTTAACTGTTAAGTGTGTGTTTTGATTTATGGTGAAGCTAATAAAATTGTGGTTTTGTATTGGATTTTTTATTGATTGTGAAGAATGAATGTGTAGGCTAGTGAAAATTGTTGGTAAATTTCACCAATTCAGTTTCTCTTCGAGTCTACGTAAAGTCGTAAAGGGCTGGAATTGAGAGGTTATATGAAAATCTGAGTAGGATTTGGGAATTAGTCTCCAATTTCTGTTTCTGTGTTCTAGTTTAATGCTACTGCAGATTTTGAAGGAATTGTAGTTAGTCTCGAGGTCATTCTGTGAATAAGTTCCAATTAGAAACAAAACAGATGTTGTTGCGGAGGCTTAATCTGTAGTAGTGGATAAAGTTTCGTTACAAATCGAAGTTCACTTTTCCTAAGCTGTTTTATCTTTTAAAATAACATTTATGCTGTTTCATTGCCTCTAAAAAGTGAGCCATTATTGTTCCTATTTCAAAGTTATGCCCAAGCAAAAGGGCTTCCAGAGGTCTATTTTTAGGGGTATGCTATAACAGTCGTTTAAGATGGTTTATTGTTTTTGAAATATATGCAACTTGTGTTCTAGTTGAAGACTGCGTGATTGCTATCTTTTCTGTGCTCTACATCCTGGACCTAGATTCATCTCCTTCGTTCCTCCCCCTCCTTTAACACCCATATCTGTCTCTCTCTCTTGTTCAAAAAGTGGGAGAGTTCTGGAAGGAATTGTGTTTTTGACACATTACATGTATCTACAGGTTCCAGATATTGAAAGATCTGATACCCCCAAATGAACAAAAGAGGGATAAGGCCTCGCTCTTGCTAGAGGTGAATAATTCATTTTGCATGTTTTTGCCCTTTTTAACTATTATACTTTATCTCTTTCTTCCATTTTGGTTCCTTGAGGGACCTTCTCTCTGAAATGGAGGTGACAAATTGTACAAACTTTGAAGGTTATAGAGTACATCCGATTCCTACAAGAGAAGTTGCAAGTTTATGAAGGACCATATCAACAACAAGCATGGCCTCAAGAGGCCACCAAATTAATACCATGGGTAAGAAGTGTTTGCACCTATTCTTGTGAGTTTAAAATCTAGCCTACACTTGATATTTTTGAGTGTGCTTAGATGTGTTCCTCTTATTATATATGTACGGAAAAATAGCTTGTAAATTCTTTAGCTTTATACATAGAATTTTCCTTGTTAATTAGCCTTTTTTTTTTTTTTTTTTAGTGGAATAATAGGGGTAGTCAGAATGTAAGAAATTCTTTATATGATGCTCTCATTTCTATTAATCCTATTATGATGCCCTTGAAGAATACAAGTAAAATTATACTAGTATATTTTTTCCATTGGTAGTATTTTTTTAAGATTGGTTGCCTCCTAAAACTGGCCATGAAAATTACTTGATGATATCTTTCGAATAGTGGTGGGAATTTTCCTAGCCCTCATGTGGCTTTCTAGGAAATTTGGGTCTTTAGGCCTATGTTATGATTTTGTCTAGTAAGAAATTGCTTAAAGGAAGCTATATTCCATGTTAAAACCATGTCGATACACCCTTTTAGGGCTTGAAGAAAATTTGATGAATCGTGGAAGGTAGTGTCCTTATGTCAAAAAATGGTTTATGAGGTTGTAGAAAACACTTATTAAAATTTGGTTTTCCTTGATTAAGACTATATTTTATGATTGACATCAATAGAATGGTCATGAGTATTAAAGCCATTTTAAAGGTTTTCACCCACTTGCTTTTAAGACACCTAATGATGATGGGAACATTGGACTTGACATATGATGAATCTGTGCAAAGGATTTATGTAATTTGAGGATAAAATGGGAATTTGTATTAAAGTTAAATACACAGAGCAAGCTAATTTGGTACTCCCTCTGTCACACAATACAAAGCCTGTATTTCTTTTTGGGTAAGCCAAAATATAAAGCCTATATCTATTTAAACGTAGTACTTTTTGAGAATATTACCTTCTTTTTGATGAGTTGTCATCATTTTTCTTTTCTTTTTTGTACTAATGATGTCTTTTGTCATCAATTTCCAACACTTTCTCTCTCCTTCTCTTCAATAATTCTCAACTATTTTTTCTTTCTCTCTATCTCTCTCTAACCCCACATGCACATATGTACTCTCAATCATTAGTTTTAAGGAATCTACAATCTCCTTAATTCTCGTGAAAAAACCCAAATAGGCTTTGTATTATGTGCCGGAGTGAGTTATACATAGTAGAAGTTTCAAATGAAGAAATTAAGCCACAAAGGCAAAGTTACAAAGGGATTTGTGACAGAAAGCCTAGAAAGAGACATCTTCTTGCCTAAATGCTTATGGAACTCTGTTTTAACCCAATTTTCAGTGTGGCTACCTATAAGAAGCTGAACTCTAATAAACTCCTAATGTTGGTTCTTGAATGGCATAATGGAAGGTTAAGTTCAAGTAAATCCTTAAAGAAAATGGGAGAATGTACCTACCCACTGATCATAATGCATGGCCACACATAATAGCATAACCCAGGGCATTTTTTCAAATGTGAGAATGCAGTTTCAAACTGCTTAGTTATTGCACCAGTGCACAGCCTGTTTCAAATGTGAGAATGCATTATAGTGCTGCTTCGATAATTCAACTATAATGGCCCAGCCTGTTTCATTACGTCAATTTTCGCAAGTGACCTTTTTTTTTTGGAGAATTCTTAAGCTTTACTTTCATTTCCAAGTGGTTTTACCTTCAATTGACGGGTGATGGGTATATATCCTTATTCCAGGTTCGCAAACAGCCTCTTTTAATCTTCCCTGTGTCTCTGTTCTTCTTATAAGTCAATCTTAAGCCTTAAAGGCAAGTGTGGCTCAATCAAAAACCCAAGAATCTATTTCAAGTTGAACATAACAAAACAGTGTGGATATACTTTCTAGAGGCATTGGAACCTGAAAATATACCTTGAGAGGCTGAGGATAGAAAAACAATCCTTAAATTCCATTTTGAGGCAAGATGCTCCTACATCAGGATTGTAGATTACAACAATTATGCCTTGGTTGTCTCTGGTAATATGTCATGCTTGTGTCTCTTTAGGCTTCTCATCTAAAATGGGTGTGAAGTCTTTCAAGCTTTAAGTAGTTTTAGGGTCCCTTGAGACCCATATTTACATAAAAGCTGTATTATTGCTTTATTATGTTTTGTGGGTTTACCCCTATAGCTTCCTTCTACAATTTTGTCCATGTAGCTTAAGAAGTAAAGATCTTACAGATCGATTTGTTTGGGCCTGATGCTAATTCAATAATTTGGCTCTACCACTTTCTTTCATTAAACTGCCTTAGTAACTAGTTTCATTTGTTGCAACCTTTTGTACAGAGAGCTAATCATGGGCCCGTGGACAACTATGCTAATCATTCTCAAGTCATGAAAAATGGCTTTCTGGATGAAAATACTTCAGTGCAACCCATGACAGTCATACAAGGCTCAGTGGAGCCGGAGTTCGGTGGAGAATTTTCCTACAGAGCAGATCATCATCCTGCTGGGTCAGTGAACCCCGTTGTTCCTATGAGCATTCCGTTGCAACCTTGTACATACCCTCCTGGAAGAGGTATCCTGCCTATTGAGAATGTTGCTTCTCATCCTCATGGATCATCTGCAGCTGACGGTTCTATCTTATTAAGTGAAGACAGGACATTTGAAAGGGGCTCAAATAGTGTTTCTGATATTTATTCTCAAGGGTATATCTATGCAACCCTATTTAGTTTTGCTTGGCTTAATATTAAAAAAAAAAAAAAAAAAAAAACAAAAAAAAAACACTCGTTTTCCCCACCTTTTCTTACTAAAAAATTGGGTATTATTGCTATATCCATTTAGTTCTATTTATGTGAGACAAAATCTGCAACTGCTCTTAGTTTCTATCTAGTTATTTGCTCTTTCTCTCTCTCTCTCTCCGTGTGTGTGTGTGTGTGAACGTTCGTGTGCACATGCATGTGTTTTAATTTTGTTGGGATTAGGGGTAGGGCTGTATTGTGAATGTAAAAAAAAACTAGTAAACTTTGTCCCACTTTAGTCTGTCTATATGCCATTTTGGTCATCCTTTAGCATTAAATGCCTTAGATGATATTATAGGTAACGGGAAAGCAACCCAGGAAGTGAGAGGGGTTAGTTTTGGCTAAATTTGCTCTGTTTGAAATAAGTATGATTATGCCTGGTCTGGGTCAAGCACTGTTATCCTTTACTTAATTTGCGGCCAGTATCTGAGAGGTGCTGAGACCCTGGGCAGCGGGGTCTTCCCTTCATGATGAACTAATTGGAAAGTCACTCGTTGGTTCAATTAGGTGGTAGATATGTGTAGTAGAATTTTTTTGTTATAATCACATCAATGTGGTTGATAGGTATACTAACTTTGTATGCATAAACAATGTTAAGACAGCTAGTTTTGTAAATTGTTCTTCCTTGATAGAATACATCTGCTTTGCATGTAATAAATGGATTTGTATGTTGAATAAAATTAAAAGTCCATGGTTTTATCTCCATGCATCTGATGGCCTTTGGCAGTGGTTTCAGCTGCATCAAATGCCATTAGGTTCCTACATGAATTATCTGCCTTTTGCACTTAGATAAATTTTCTGGTGTTTGTGATATTGATGCAAAGACTCTTTCCACATCAACCGTAGAAAGAAAGAAAGAAAGAACATAAAGTATGAAGAATGCTTCCTGGTTTAAGATACTGACTTTGATTCTATATGTCTGACTTTTGGTGTTGAGCAGACTGCTTAAGAGACTAACCCAGGAGCTACAGACATCTGGGGTGGATTTGTCACAGGCTAACATCTCAGTTCAACTTGATGTTGGGAAGGGAGGAAATAGTGGCTCAAATGTTATTGCCCCCACTATAGAGGTTGGTTCTGAGTTTCTTTTTCTTCTATTTATTTCTTTTTTCTGAAACTTGGAGCTAACTGCTTGATAGAATGCTTCTGATCATGCGAAATCGACATCTACATGACTTTCTTGACTGTTGAAAAGTGTACTTCTAGTCTGACATATGGGCATGGTTAATTTGACTTTGTACTGGATTTTTGCTTCAAAATTTCTGAATTAGGCCTGTTTTGAACTTGAATCAAGGTAGCCAGAATTCGAGTATTTGGATACCTTAGTTTGATCTGATTTTCCGTGACCTGACCTGACCTGAATTGATTTTTTTATTCGTAAACAAATTGGTTGTCAAAAGACATAAATATGAATATGACCTGAACTTGTTCTAAACCAAACCAAAATGAACTGAATCTTCCATCTACTGAATATGATGCTAACCGAATTAAACCAAACTGAACCTAGTCCGAGTGAATTTGGTTGCCTTTTTTTTTTTCCCCGACTATATTGTCAGTAATTTCAAGTGTAGCATACCAGTACAATTCTGCTATTCATGGGTTTACATAGCTTAAGTTTCCATATTCTGGCGTTTTAAATTGTTTGGGCCCCGAGGTTGTTATATACAAGGTGCAACCCAAAGATATTTTATGCTCATTTTGATGATTGAAGGATGATTATTGCTAACTTTTAAATATTGCTCATTTATTTAATCATCAAATGAGCAAATATTAACCTTGGAGGCATCTTGCACTTGGGTAGTCAGGTGTATATAAGAATTTTCAGTTTGGGCCAGGTATTGTTCCTGATATGCAGCACATTCTAATTGGTGGCTATTATTAGCTAACACAACCCCCCCCCCCCCCCCCCCCCCCTTCCCTCCAAAAAAAAAAAAAACTCGGTGCTTTCAGATTAAATATTGTTTTTTTGCTGTACTAAAAACTTCCAGTGCCTTTCCAGGATGTTGATAATCAGTCTCCAATTAATCAGCCCATATCACATGCTGTGGAGGTAAGTGCAAAGGAGTCTATCCAGGCTGCCAAGAGAATCAGGACTGGAGAAAGGTAGTAATAATCAGTCGTATAGGTTTTTTTAGTCTGTGATTGCAATTGGAGTTACGGCTCTTCTTTCAAACGGTAAGTGCAAATGAGTATTTAGACTACCAAGAGAAAGCTACTTATTTGATTAGTATAGGTTTTTTACTCTGTGACTGCATATGGGGTTTTGGCTCTTCTTTCAAATGTTAGTTTACCCTTTTTGGCCAAGGGCAAAGAAGAACCAGGCTGAGTTAGAGAAGAGGTTTTCGGTGTCTATTTTAACGTCAACCCCAACCACCAGATTGTAGATTCTGCTGTACATGTTTTTTTTTTTTACTTTTGTGGTAAGTGGGTTAAAAAAACAAAATAGAGCTAATTAATAGTATTATATGACTTGTAAATCTTTTGCATTTCTAATGCATCTCAGAAACATTGATTTTCACTGCTGCATTCTTATATTAGCTTGGCACTTGCCAGCATTCCAGGTAAGATGTAATGTTTAATATGAACTTCATGTTTACGGAATGGATTTTCTGATTACATATACTATGAAGTACTGGCTATATTATGATGCTTTTTTTTTTTTTTTTTTAATGATTTCGGAGTATGAAGTTTAACCATTTTTTCTTCACCATTTTCTGGTTATCAATATCATGGTACATGCTTTAGCCATCTGACCTGTTGCGCTACGCTCCCGAGTAGAGTTAGATGTTTGTGTGAGGTGATACCTTTAGGAAATGAACATGAACTCACAGACGCCATTATGGCACAATTTCATCTAGACATGTAGAGTTACCAGATCCATATTTGGTGGACATTAGTTAACTCATATTTAGTAACCTAGATTTTCTGCGCTGGATTTGAATTGTTCGTAATTCAAACAAAGTAACTTGTTTTCAACTCAAAACTGTTATTGACCCCGTAAGAAGTGCCCCAACCTTAGGTAAAATTCACTACTCTTGAGTAATGTTCATTATTATAATCTACAGTAATTGATTTGAATTTGATGAGCGACATTAATAGAGTTAATCCTACTCTGTACATTAAAGTGATAAACACAATTCGAGCAACATGCATGTTTTGATGAATTACATTAACCTAAAAATTCATTAATATCGGTTTAGTTTTGATGATTCGCTTGTTCAATATAAACGAATTTGAACTGTATATATGATGAGGTAGAATATAACCTAAATGAAATTAGTACTTAATCAAATCCCAACTTGAACTACTTAATCAATTTTGAACTCCCAACTACTAGCTAAGTGGCTTCTAGGAAACTGTTTTTATTTCCTTGGATCTGTAAATTTACCTTATTTGTTGGTTTTTGGATCACTAAGCTTCTCTTGGAAATTGGATCATTTTACTCTTTTATATTCTCTTTACTACGGAGCAAAAACAAAATTTATCCCTAATTACGCCTTAATCTTGTTCCTTAATATCTCTCTCCTATCTGACTCGGTCAGGGTGTCCTAAAAACTCATAAATGACAGGTCAATGAAACTAAGATTATATTAGATTCTTTATTTATGTACTCCGTATATTATATGGTGGACTCACCAATACCATTAATCATGGGGTACCCATTGTTTGAATATAAATAATCATATAAAAATTATATTGTAAGAATATTTAAGTTTATAAATGGAGTATTTGTATATTCTAATTGAAGGCGAATATCCCACCACAATATGTTGGCATTAACATCGTAATCAAAGTCACCCCCTTAACAACCATTGAAAATGATGCGTCTGAGTGGTGTAGAGATACTGTATTAATTATTATATATGATCATAAATAAATTGTATTTTAAAAAATTAATAAAAAGCATATTTGGGTTTATGTTAGTTTGCCAAGTGGCCTTCTTAGGACAGTGCTAGCTGTAACACTTTTATTGGCAAAACACCAAAAAGTAGGAGAAAAGGAACGGTTTATTCATGTGTTTTTTACATGTTATCAACTTTGATCTCGTCTCCTAAAATACCCACCTTTTCTCGATTTAACTCACAAGTAATTATGCTTCCATCTTCTTTCTGTTGCATGTAATCAATCTCCTTTAATTTAGAGATAACAACGTTATAGTTGATTTGTCGTCTTTTCTTCTTGTTAGGGGTAAGACTGCATAATACGCGTTTCTCTTTAAGAACGAGCATTTTAGAGATAACAACATCATACAGTACTCGATTTCTTATCTTCTCGGTTGTTAGGGGTATAAGACAGTATAATACGCGTTAGTCATGGGAAAATTCCGGTTTAAAGGTTAAATAGGTTGGAACTCTTGGAAGTGTGAGATAAAACAGAAAAAAAATTCTCACGTTGTATTGGAATTTGCTGGAAACAGATTTTGTCGGTGAAGAAGATGAGGTGATTTATATAAAAGGTCCATATACTTTGATTGTGCAAAGTTGCATTCACATTCAGATTTAATATGAAAAAGTTTGTTACAATTGTACCACTAATTAATGCCATTCTTCAGCTTGAAGTATAAAAGTGGACTTAAAATACCAACGAAATTTATGTTTGTAACAACTTTCTAGTATTAAACGTGGACGTTTAAGTGATAGCAACTCCTCTCTTTTCAAGAACCAGGACTTTCAATTTAGAATTAGTAGTCAAAATACGTGCATAATGATGTTTAAAAGTAAACGGGAAGAATGAGAGTAATATATTAAGTATATTAATTTCGTGATAATGACAAGAAGAAATTGGCATAAATAGACTAATACGGACAAATATGTGTAAAATTATGAATTTGTGCTCGGTATGGACAAGCTTGAGTTTTGAATTATTTAGATTGCTTGTCCTTCGAGTAGGGTATAAAGAAAGAAATGCTTAAACCATATAATTTAGTATCAATGACATCGACAAATTCGACAGGGAAAAAGAAGAAAAGAATTCCAAAATTTTGAATGACCTGTATATGCAAGCTGTAGTCTACAACTGTGGCTCATTCATATCAGGAAACCTATGAGAATGGCAAGCTAGCTTCTCTATACATGTAATAAACTTATTAGCTAGGGTGTAACAAGACTAAAAAATATGTTCATGATGTGCTGAAGAAAGCCTAAGAAAGCATTAGTTTTCAATCTATGGCTCGAAATCATCAGCCCTTCTGTATTATGCTTATACCTGTGTATGTGGGAAGAGGCCACCGGTGTGTATGTGTGTGCATGATGCAAACTGTACAAAAGTTGCATCTGGATGTGTATAGGAACATCCCATCAGCATGGCAGCATGGAGGAGAGAGAAACTAGAGAATTCACGCGATTTGCAATGCTTCATCTGGTTGTTCCAAACATTCATAAGGATTGGTATAGAAATAGTCCTCTTCTTTGGGTTTATTAGGAATCACAGTTCGGGTATGGGGAGTTCCCATACGGTCAGCATGAGCTTCCTTCACAGCAGATGAGAACTCATCCCAACTCAATGATCCGTCGCTGTATTGATCAATCAAGTGAACCAAGAGCTTCCTATCCAGAGAAATTGTCTGCTTGAAATCCATATATCTGCAAGAACAATAAAAATAGATATTGTACGATTTTATAGTAGAAAAAAAAAGAAAAAATAAAAATAAAAAATCTGAATACAAGGGCTAAAATCAATAGCTTAGGTCATGCAATAAAAATTGCGATAAGGTCAGTCCTCCAGCTAGAGCAGACACTACCTAGAGATGCTTAGATGGTCCATCCCTTTCTAATTTTGGGGAACAAGGTTTCCATTCTGTTTTACATTGTAAATCAATCATATTTACGTCTTTATCCATGCAAAATTATACTTTGTATATATTATGCCACCAATATAAGTCAACAGATTTTACAAGCAGCCAGATAAAACAAGAAAACAAGTGATTAGGAGACGACGTGTAAAACTTGGTATCTAAAAAGCATGGCACATTACCTGCGATGGCCCTCGACAACTCTAGCCATGTTTCCATCATAAGTAGGAACAAATATATCACTCTCCAAAGAGACCAAATAGTCTAATGCAGCCATTTGAGAAGAGTGATTTTGGAAAAATCTCAAGTCTGACGGTTCAAGTAGGGTCTCCTTTCTCACCTGTTTCACAAAATTAGTCAAAAAAATTCCACAATAGAATGCAAAATGATACAAGTAAGCAATCAGTCCATGCTTATATTAGTACTAACCAAATTTGGGTAAGATGCGGCTAAGCTGGCCATTCTCCTTTTCCCTCCGTAAATTTCCCCTGAAGCAATATAAATTTGGATATTGCGATCAATTCCCAGTGCACTCAGGGTTAAGGCAGTTTCCTCAGGGGTCAATGGGCAGAGACCATCTCGCCGTTTAACATCTGAGTCTATGACTTTTTCCTTCCACCAAGGGTAGGAATACCTGTAAATTATTAAGCAATTCCAATGTCAGGATTTTTTTTTTACTCTATACTTGATATTTTAAGCACAAGTTGAACCCAAACAAATTAAGTCTTCACCTCATATCTGTCAGATTTCTCGCCTCATCTGCAGTACATCCCTGAGTACAGCCTGAAAATGCTAACATATCCATTTCGTATCGAAGATGAAGAACCAGAAATTGGCCCTTTTCTCTCAGGATGTTGACAACCCTTTGCCCCAATTCCTCAATTTGAGGAGTGAATTTCAATGCTTGATAATTCACCTTACAGCGCAACTTTTGAATTTCGAGAGGCAACCCATTATTCGCAAGCCGGGCATCAGTTTTATTCAAGTGTACAATCTTGTTCTTCATGAACAAGGGAAGTATCTGTTTTTGGCAAGAAAGAAATTAGTCGTATTCCATAATTAGCACCATTAAACAGATACCATAGACTTATATTAATCCAAGATCCATAATATAAAAGGATTGTATAAAGCTAACCTGGTTATGATAATAGGAAAGGTCAGACCAGCTAACCGGGGCCAATGAATGAGCCGGTTTTTCTTCAATTCGACTCTTCATATGTGGTGGCAACTCTTTCAATATCCGAACTTCATCTCTCAATGAATTGATGAAATGATCAACATCAAATATGTCTTCGAAATCACTGAAACGAATTCAAATAAACCATTTACAAGAAGTTCTTTATATTCATGACAAACTCATTCAACTCGAAATCTACAATGTGAAAATAATACCTAGGATCCTGCCAAAATGAAGTTTTATCCAACTCCGGAACAATAAGAGTTACATTCAGATATCTAGCAATAGCAACCATATCACATATCTGCAAAAATAGTCAACTACAATGTTGGTAGGAGAAATTGAAAGTCTTACTACTGTCAAAAAATCAATTTCAATTTGTCAATCACAAAAATAGAGAATTAGGCCTATTTGATTCAAATTAGTACACATAATCAACATACCGCGGCACGCATTTGATTAAGTCCACCATTGCAAGAAACCATAAGGTAACCATTGTTCTTATAAACCCCTGCCCAAAGAAAAAAATAAATAAATAAATTTCACAATATCAGCCTAAGAAAACTCGTTCCCCAATAATACTAACTGCCAATTCTAAAACAGAGAAAAATAATCACATGACCAAACCAACAGAACTACCAAACTGCACAAATTAATCAACAATAATGACAATTAAATTCCAATAACTTTTAATAAATTCATGTACTATAATAGAAAACATACAAAAAGAAATAAAAATCAGTTGTTACAAAATACAGTACATGACTTCAACAACAATACATCATAAATGATAAAACTCAAATTAGCCTAAAAACCCAGCAACATAACAAACACCCTTCATCAATATAAAACAATTACGTAAACTTCCTTCGTCCACAAATAATCACAGAACCCGAAAAAACTTACTTTTTGGGGGACGATCGATCTTAGGCAGGATTTGAGAGCTGTCAAGAACTTTCAAATGTGAATCATAATCACTATGATTGAAGCAACTGTAAGACCAACCTTTAATCGCACTTGCTTTCCAATTATCACCACTTTGTATAGTAGTAAGTGCCATTAAAACCAACCACAAAAAAAATGTAACAAAACCTAATTTTAATCTCTTAGATCGATGATTTGCCGCCATTGATGCTCTATATTTATCATTTTTTGGAGAATCACCCAAAATATTTTCAACTTTTATATCCATCTTCCATTCTCTTTCTCCTACAACACCGCCATTGTTAACACCTTTTCTCTCTCTAATCAACTCAGTTGAAGATTCTTCAACCTTACACATAATTAAGCTATATTCTTGAGGTTTTTGCTTTTTTTCAACAATACCCACCATTTATTGAGGACTAATTAATGAAAAGTTTCAATCTTTTCTACTCATTCAGATGTAATTTTGGAAAAAAGAATGATTTTATTCTGAGTATGCAGTTGTTGTGAGGAAATACTCAGGAAATTTAAGCAAATTAACAAAGAATGGCAAGATTGATTCAATGAATTAAATAATACCTGAATTAATTATATAATTAAAGAAGATGCCTTGAATTTCTCAAATTTTCAGAAATTTTTGCGCGTCGGGGAAAGTGATTAAATCTGAGTGAAAAAGAATTTCTCAAGTCAAATTAATTGCTAAAAATTCCACACTAAATCAAACTTTTTTCGCAAAATAAAAAATTAAAACCCAGTAATGCTGATTAAATTCAACGTGACTAACAAACAAAGAAAACAATGTATGATTTTATTATAGAAAAATCTGGGAATGTAAACCGGAAAAAGGGTTGAGAGAGAATTTAGAGAGAGAAAAGATAAGAGAGCAGAGAAATAAGAAGAGAATTGAGAGTATTTATTTATGTTAAGATGAGAGACCAGATTTTACATAACCTCTAATTACGGCGTCGGTGAGTGAGCAGAGACGAAAAAAGATATTTTTTTTTTATTGAAAAAAAAAATGAAATATATAAAATATAATAGGAAATGATTTCTTTAATTGGGTAACTACTTTATTAATTAATTAATAATATGGTAAGTCGTAATTATAATTGGTGAAGTATTTTATTAGTATATAATATAAGAGTAAGTGTTTTAGTATGAGAGGGAATATAATTATGAAGATTGTATATTTTTACATCATTTATTTATATCTTAATTGGGAGGTGTAATTATAATTTTTCTTCATTCCTTTTAAATCTTTTTATTTGTATTTGGACTACTTCTTATTGTTTGGTAAATTGATTGGCACTTAGCTAAAGAAGGTTAATCAAAGTGAAGTTTTGGTCGATTAAACCTTCTTTATATTGATAAAGGGTTGAAAATTTATTTGCTCTTATCAAATCTAATTTTTACTTATCAGGATTTATTTTTGTGGATTTATATCAGTTATGGTTACCAAGCTATATTATGTTCTTATATGTATGATTTACTTCATATTTTAGAGGAATTGTAACTAGAGGATATTCAATTGAATCAAACTAGTAAAATATATGTTTTAATAATTGAGATTTTTTTTCTTGATTTGATTTGAATAAACCTATTGATGAAGACATTGTTTCTCAAATATCATGATTGAGATTTTCCTAAATAAGGTTAAAACGCAAAATAATTGTAAATTTGTAATTACATCTTAACATAACTAACTTCAAGGTGATTATTCCATTATAATATTTCATTAATTTTTGATACTAATTGATTGCCAAAAAAAAAAAAAAAAAAAATGATAGATTTGTCTAGTAAAAAAAAAGATAGAATTATACAAGGGTGATGTTTAACACTTTATAGTTATCAGAATACTACAATTTAACTACCCCAATATATAATACTACGTATAAAAGATGAAATTATATTCATCATATTCTTGGTATATTATGTAATTGTGATCATAATGTAGTAAATACTCCCTCAATCCCTAAATTAAAAGCCTATTTCTCTTCATTATGTGAGTAAATATTAGAAATAGACTTTTAATAAAGAGACGGAGTAATTAAGAATCTTGATTTATCCTCTAATATCAGTATATCACTAATTTCTACATGATGCATATTTATAATAAGAATGATGAAATAAATACTAAGAGTTGGGCACTGACATTGGCATCACTGTGTTGTGGGGGCATTGATCATGCCATTCATTCACGAAATCACAACACACGTCGAAATAATTATTGTTTAGGGTCCTTCTATTGAAACTTCTTTCATCTTTCCTAATTTTACTAATTGTACTTGGTTCATTGCATTTTTTGTGATTTGTGGTTGTTGGAATTCTTTTTTTTACTTTATATCATGTGTTCATATATACATATAAGATTTTGTTTTGATTTAGAAACTATTTGGTAATATGATTTGACGTAATCGTTAGGGTTTCGACTTGTAGAAACATAAGTTGAAAGAAATAATATAGAGTACTTTCTCTATCCCTATTTTTTTTACCCCATTATAAATAATTGAGTCAAACTTTAATAACTTTTGAACATAAATTCCCATTAATCTATAAGTGATAATATAATCATGTGGGTCTTGTTGAATTCGTCTCATTATATATATTACGGAGTATAAATATCAAGTTTTATAATTTTTATGCGTAGCTTTAGGAGACTGTGCAAAGTCCAATAAGACAAAAAAAATAGGGATAGAGAGAGTATTAATGATTAATATTTCGACAAATACTACACTAATTTAATTTTTTGGTGGGGAACGCTTAAGGGATACTTTGTAGCTTTGAGTCTTCCACAAGTACAATTTATTTTATTTTTAAAAAATAAAAAAAATCTTTGAATTTGAAATGATATGTGAAAGATTGAGATTTGAGAATATATACATTAGTACTACTTCATCTCCATCAACTGTACAATAGGGTCATCCTGTTGTTCTCTTAACCTTAGATATGTATTTATTGGAGAAGAATGGTTGTAGGTCCCTAGTAGTAATACGTATTAGGACAAATGTTGTTACGTTGTATCGAGGAATATGGAAATAAGTTGGTACAAATTATTGAGTAAGTGCTCCGGCTTCTCTCTCCAATTCAAAATTTAAAAATACACGTTATAAAAAAATTTAACCCTTATTTGTTCGATTATAATGATCTAAGGGTCTAGATTAGTTTATAATTTTCATTTTAGCCTTAGGTTCTCACATGATCTCAGTTCGTTATAATATAATTACTAAAATTATTCTGGTCCTAAGAAATGAAATTTTTACCTATACTTTGGATAAAAAAGAATGAGCTAAAAATAACCTATAGGAAGTATATAATTAATATGGTAGAAAATAGTTTTAAGAATTCACTCACTGTCATGCCATAGAGCATTATGTATATTGTACATTTGTACATAATTCGTTTCTTTTACTGTGTCATTTTGTACTTTATAATAATTAAGGCTAACTATAACCGGTTCACTTGAATTTTATCTTGTGAAGTAATCATTTATGAGAGAGTTAATAGGCAATTTTTATTGTTGGTCGAAGTCATGCAACCTTAGCAATAAGCAGACTAGCTAAAAAAACAAAGGCATGCACACATCCAGCAGCCTTGGATTATTGGAGGTGGCAAGGTACATACACACTTGTTTCTAACTCAATATATATTAAGAATTATAGTGAGAGGTTTGTTGATCACTTGCATTATAAGGATAAATGCTAAAAAAGAAAGTGCGTGAATACTGAATAGTGTAAAAATTTAATTGGTGTAAGAGTTTTGCAAAATTCATTGAATATAGGAATTGAATTAGGATTTTGAGAGCTAATACTTTTATTTGGAATGATTACTTAAATTTTAGGAGCGCTCTTGAAATTGTCATTGTTTTCAATCAAAATACATGTGAGGAGATTTTTTAAAAAGTGAATTCTTTGAAATGAATATCATATTGTACATAAACTACTATTACGTACGTTACAAAAAGGCTATTGATCGAGTTTACAACAGTTTTGAACTATATGTGTAATAAACTAATAAAGACCTATGAGGACTCTTGATAGGTTGAATTGAAGGGGATATATAGATAGGGAGTGTTTTGGTCGAAAACTTAGCACAAATAAGTACATTTTCGTAGAGCTTGGTGGGAAGTTTATAAGAAGGCTACGAATTACACGCTCATAATTATAATGGACCTATCCATTTTCTCACTATGCTACATGTGGCAACAACAAAATTAATTATAGTACATACATTTAAACATTGATACCATTTGTACGTGTATACTTCCTTGTTCCCTCCAAAATATTTTTTTTTTTAAAAAAAAATAAAAAAAAATAAAATTCCCTTGATTAGCAAATAGGAAATTCAGAGCGAATGAGTCAATAAGAACTCTACATGCCTCATCATGTACTACTACGTATGTAAGTATTTATCTTTTCTCTTCAATCCTTTGTCTTGTTATAGTATTAGTCTACTACAAATATTTAATCTTTAACTGTCTCGCATTATTCTTTCCTATGGAATACGTCAACTAAATTTATATCAACCATTGTGCATTATTTGTGCTTAATTGGTTTTTTTTTTTTTTTTTTTTTTTTTTTGTGTGTGTGTGTGTTTAAAGAGTTACAAAGATAAGGGTGAGAATCAATTCCAGGATTTCTTGGAACCGGGAGAGAAGCTCTAACCACTTGAGGTATCCCTCAGTCTCATTATTTGTGCTTAATTGTACATAAAACTAGATAATTTTTACAAATTATACTTCGTATATTTCAATGAAATTGGGTTTAGACCAATTAGAAAGTCCCACTTAGCTTTCTCATGCCAATTTTATCTCAATTAACTTTAGGTCTCAAGTGTATAAAGAGTTACAAAGACAAGGGTGGAAATCAATTCCAGGATTTCTTGGAACCGGGAGAGAAGCTCTAACCACTTGAGGTATCCCTCAGTCTCATTATTTGTGCTTAATTGTACATAAAACTAGATAATTTTTACAAATTATACTTCGTATATTTCAATGAAATTGGGTTTAGACCAATTAGAAATTCCCACTTAGCTTTCTCATGCCAATTTTATCTCAATTAACTTTAGGTCTCAAGTGTATAAAGAGTTACAAAGACAAGGGTGGGAATCAATTCCAGGATTTCTTGGAACCGGGAGAGAAGCTCTAACCACTTGAGGTATCCCTCAGTCTCATTATTTGTGCTTAATTGTACATAAAACTAGATAATTTTTACAAATTATACTTCGTATATTTCAATGAAATTGGGTTTAGACCAATTAGAAATTCCCACTTAGCTTTCTCATGCCAATTTTATCTCAATTAACTTTAGGTCTCAAGTGTCATATCCAATCATATAAGTTCAATAGATTAACAAATATTTTGTGTAATTTTAAAATATGATTCTCACTAGTTAAGGAAGCCTCCCTTATTAATTAGCAATTTTTGTATTATTATTGAAAAAATCAAAACAAGTGAAAAAAAGGATACACATCGGCTTTCTTGCTAGCTTATTGGCCTAGTATAAATATGATTCCTACGTTGGGATTTTTATTTTGATCCCATTTCAAGAAATCACTCCTTAGATTCTATCATTTTTTTTCGAGAGCTAATTAACATTTACATAACGCAACATTACATGGAAGTAGCGTATAATGCACTAGCACCGGAAGAATAATGATCATAGAAAACAACTTATCCTAACTTTATGCATGATGCAATACATGATCACTCATATCATGTATCGACATAAAAGTAATTTGCAAAACGACTAATTTTTCTGATAAAAATAAAATTGGAGTCTAGAATGATTTACGTAGTGACGAGACATTAACTTTCTAATGAATCACATTAACTTTCTAATCAATCACAATATAACTCCTTCAAATAGAAGTCTCACAATATTCTAGATGTAGTAATAAGATATATAGGGCTTGTCAAAAATATAAAAAAAAAAAAATAAATAAATAAAAAAAAAAAAAAAAAAAGATATATAGGGTCGTGTTATTAGGGGCATGGAATGTAACATCCGTTGCATGGATGGGAAATCAACGTACGCTCTACTTCAAATATGATGGCTCAACAACTTACATTTAATACGTAGCCTCATTTTCCTCCCATATTAAGATATGGGCCTGCTTTAGAAAGGACCAAGGATTATTATTTCTTTTTAATTCATTTTTCTTCGAAATAGAATAATTTTTTTCTTGAAGTTTCGAGTGTGCATGCCCTTGTTTGCTTTAATGTACATAAACTTGCAATCATAATTAATTAGTTATTTATTGTAAAATTTATTACGCCAAAAAATAATTAAGTCCTTGATATTTTATTCATAATCGTGAAAATAATTAATGAAGTATTATTGTTGAACTCTAGAGAGCTATGAATTTGTATTTGTTATAGACAAAAGTGCAGGAAGAAAAATAATAAGAACAATGTTATTAGGAATGAAATTGAGTCGCGGACTATGTCACTATCTTTAGAACATTCACGGCACTGCCTTGAATTTGTGCAAGCAGATCAAACCTTCATCGGATGTCCCCCAGGATAAAACAGCCTCTCAAAATATAGTGTATCGGTGGATTTGCACAGAACCACCAGGCAAACTAAACACCACAAAGTATTAGAAAAACTGCTCGAATATGTTTAAGGGGAAGAGAGATTAGAATGGTTTTTTTTTTTTTTTTTTTTTTTTTCCAGTGTTTTAAAAGGCTTAACACGTTCTCTTTTTATAGCCAAAGCCAGAAAGCCGTTTTAAAAACCACTAATAGCATAACGGTAGATTAAGTGCTAATTATACGGAACAAAATCAATTAAACGGTCAGCAGTCAAGGCTGTCATTACGGGATTATCAAGGCAATATTCAGTAATTAAACCTTATTTAATAAACTCGACCCGATCCGACCCAGCCCGGTTCGGCGTGCGTGTGTTGGGTTGGCTCGGCAAGTAAGTCTTCCCTCTCCACAAAATGTGGGTAGCCCTTGGGCCACACCCAAGTATACCACACTCTACATTATAAAGGAGGAAAAACTTTCATTTCCCACCAATGTGGGACTTTGTGTTTTTCACAAAATTTACACCCAAAACATACTTTGTTCCAACAGTATTCAAGGTTTGTACCGATAGAGGAAATGAGAGGTGTTGTGCCACTTACAAATTTAAGGTTTCATCCCAAAAGCAATTGATAATAAGTGAAACAGGAGTGCACCTCCTCAAACTTAACAAAAATTAATTTTCTACTTTAGGATGGCTCATATTGTTACGTTAACAACTTTAAGTTCAACAAGTATGCATTTGTTATGCAAATTTAGAGAATAAAATTGTATTGTGGAATACTAAACAATGCTTAAAAGACATAAAGAAACCAATAACCTAGCTAATAATATTGTCTTAGAACACTGTTTTTCAAAATTAGAAATTTTTAAAAAGGAATTCGTTAGTATATCGCACATATAAATTTCAAACAAAAAATTGATACACCTAACCTAAAGGCGGCATGTATCTCTTCACTAATAAATAGTTTGGTTTATAATAACCCAAAAAGAGAATTGAATACAAGGGAATATAAGTAAGGGTTGATCCCTTATTTAAACCTTAAAATGGTTCGCACTATGCTTCCAATGGTTCCTAATATCTAATGAATACCCTTCAAATTATTTGAGATTCTCAGTCTCCTTGTCTCCTAATTGATTTTATATGGTCACACCCACCAATTTTAATCTTTCGTTCCTTCCATCGTCTTATATTTTTTACTTTGATTTTAATACACTCGGGTTACATCGTTTTATATGTATCTAAACATTTTACTCGTAGAAAAATTCATATCACATATTATTTTTCTATTAAAAATTTAATATATTATTACCAGCCGACTTATTTATAGGTAGAAATAAAATGTAAAGAACATATAACACATAAAACTAGTATTGCGTACAATATGAAAAGTCCGGTATTAGAAACAAAGGGAGAAATTGACATTTCCTTACATTTTTCTAATCTCTATTTTTTACTTCTATGTGTTTTTTGGTATTACTAGAAGTAACAACGTTTAAGTATAATAAAAAATGGCAAGTTTTGTAAAACGACTTAGTATTAAATAATCCATGCCTCGTTGTATATGAGCCAATTAATATATTTATATATTCACAATAACATATATATTCAAGTAATTATCAAATAATGTCAGCAATAAAATATTAAGTGTGTTTCCAAAATTGTAAATTTCGTGATGGCAGCACTATGTGGTTCATCATCACCCTATCATGCCTTTCTCCATGATTGGCAAATTTGGAATCATTAACAGAATACACCAATTTTATCGTTATTCTTTTATTTCTTTGTTTACTCCGTATTATTTGTGGTGGCCATCACATTCTATTCACTTTTTCTTCCTTTTTAAAATCTTTCTCTTTGCATAATCATCCAATTTTAATCATTAACCACCCTCTTTCTATTTTAATATGAAGTTATTTTATTCCAATTAGTCTTTTATTTTTATTCTTCTCCTAATTTTTAAATTTTTTTTATTGTTTTTATCGAAATAAAAATATTATCGAGCATTATATATAGACCTTTTTTTAACTTACCGTGTACCTATGGATCAATCTTTTCATCAAAATACAGATTAAAATTGATCAACTAGTATATTGAATAATACATGTTCATTATCGATTGAATTTGAATTTAACTTATAAAAAAAATATTTTTGCTACTATGCAAATGTTTTTTAAAGGTGAAAGGAACTTATGGGTTTTTTTTACTAATATACAGACATATGATAATACTATATAGATTTGGGCATATGGCATAATGCGTGATTAATATACAATGTTGATCCAATGAGAATACACTTTAATGGGAAGAATAAAAGTATAAATAATTCATGTGTGTTTTTTGTTTTTGTTTTTGTTTTTTTTTTAATCCACCGTTGCAATGCGTGCTTCAAAATAATAATAATTCTCGATACTTTTTAATTATTGCAGGGATTATGTCTAGCATAATCTATCTGTTTCGGGTGAAAACAATGGGGCCTTGCCGAAGGCCCGCTGAAGTGGTGAAGACTGGATTCGGTCCAAGGGATGTTGGGCCGAAGGTTTCCTGCACAGCGAACACACGTAAACTAGCCTCGGGGGTGTTGCCGAGGAAGGCCCCTCCGATGCTAAAGTTAGTACAATGTGTATAGAGAGAAAGCTATGCCAGAGAATTAATTGCTTGAGGCTTTGTTGTCTTGTACAAATGAATGAATTGAAGGCTTTTATACCTTAGCACATGTGGAGAATGTGGGCCGGGGCCCAATTGACATGTCTGGTGGACAGACCTTGACTTTAGCACAATTGGAGAGTTGAACCTTGACCTTGGGCTTTTAATTGGATCATTTAATGACTAGGCCCAATTGGACTAATTGGACCCAAACAACTTGCCCCCCAGACCCGATTTGGAGGGATGACGGGTCGGGTTTGATTCCAATAAAAAATGGAGGGAGGTAAATGATTTAATTAATCCAAGAAATTTGGATTTAAACCGTAATTAATGAGATAACAACGGTTAGGTGGATGGTTGTGGAAGTTGGACGGATAATGGGCGGTTTAATCATGAGGTCGTGTGTTTAACAGTTACTTAGTGGAGTATTTAAGAGAAATTAAAGCGCAGACTCCCAGAATTCCCATTCTTGGAGATATAATCAGAGGCGCGTCATTCCTCTTCACTTATTCACCAACACCAACCTAGAACTCTCGAGAAAAAACCCAAGAACCCGCATCAAAACTTCGCAAATTCCCCGAGCATTAAGCTTAGAAACTGAGATTCGTCACTACCAATTCGTAAATCGGCAATTTCCGCTTCAGATTAAGGTAAATTCCTTTGATTTTAGTTTGTCTTTCTTC
Source organism: Chenopodium berlandieri (assembly GCA_034703905.1). Classification (NCBI taxonomy): domain Eukaryota; kingdom Viridiplantae; phylum Streptophyta; class Magnoliopsida; order Caryophyllales; family Amaranthaceae; genus Chenopodium; species Chenopodium berlandieri. The sequence continues at coordinate 55,356,989 of CM068279.1, forward strand.
GAATTTGAACTCCTTCCCCCCTTTTCTCGACTTTTTCTTCAAAAGTATCAATGGTGAGAGGAGTTAGAGGTAGAGCCCGTGCTCCAAGAAGAGCAAGGCCAATGCCCGATCCCAGGAATAGGACTGGGACCTGGAATGGACAGTGGGTAGAGTCTGACCCTGCTGAAGGGATAAGGGCGACTCCCATTTCTTCGGCTCCTCCTCAGAGAACAGAGGGGCCGAGCGCTTCTGGGCGGGACGATGAAGTTCCCGCTGTCCTTTGGGATATCCTTCCTGGATTTTCAGAATGGGAGGATGCCGAAGCAGCCTCGGCCATGATAAAGAACCGCCCTTACTCATGGTGGGTAGAGAACGCCGAACAGTATCGGTTTGCCGAGCAGATTGAGTTGCATTACGGCATCCTCGAAGCTGATGGGTATTGGTGCCGAATGCCCGTGGCGTCCGATAGAATCCATCGTCCACCCCCGGGGTATGTGGGGGTATATACGAGACAACTTCAGTATGGGCTGAGGTTCCCTTTGGACGTGTTCGTCCGAGACTTGCTGATCCATTACAACATTTCCCTATGTCAGCTAACTCCCATTAGCATCCGAAGGGTGATGACATACTTATGGGTCTGCAAGTTCTTCAGATATGTGCCGAACTTGCACTGTTTCAAAAAGCTCCATCGGCTAGTGCCAAATATTCAAAGTGGACACGGAAGCCATGGCTCTGGGTGGTACAGAATTGAGTCTCGGCCCCAGTACCTAACCATGTGGCCGAACGATTCTTCAGACAAGGACTGGAGAGGCCAATGGATTTGGGTTAGGGCACCCACAGACCCGAGCCACCCTTGTGTCTTCAGCGCTCCTCGTTATCTTGCTGAGCCTGATCCCGACATGGGAAGTTTAGGTCCCCCCGAAGATAATGGGCCAGATCCGAACCTCAATCAACAAAATATCTTCGGCAAGCTGCCGAACCGGGGGGGCAGTGGCCGAATGCAGCATATCCCGGAGACTTGGCTCCCCGATACGCACTATGTTTTCCAAGAGAATATGCTAGCAGCTGTCGGCCTCAGCCGAAAGTTTAAGGATGGTGAGCTTCTTCGGCTGGGGCCGAGGCCTTCTAACTATATATTTTTCTCTTTCGCCTCGCTTTTTTACGTTGTGCCGACTTAACTGGACTGACCTTTCCCTATTTCTTTTTCAGAGCGGGACGAGACCAACGTCGGCATTGACTACGCTCGTCTCGGCGTCAACCGAGAACGAGTTGTAACTGATCGAGCCCCCCCTATCACTGAACCGAGGCACAGGGAAGTTCATCTAGACTCTTCCCACCTCCAAATTGAGGCTGTTGCTCTGTATCAGAGGCAGAAGCCTTGGTGGAAGAAGAGAGACCCTTGGTTTCAGCTGTTAGACGAGGAAGCTGAAGCTGCCCGTACAGCCGAAGAGGTTGCACGGGTTATTGAAGCTTGTGAAGGAGGAGAAGGGTCCTCCAGGGCTGCTGAAGAGGAAGCTGCGGCTAGGGCAGCCGAAGAAGACGAGGCTTTGCTGAAGACCTCGGTGAGCTTTCAAACTTAACTTTTTCTGTTTCTGTTTTGTTTTTTGTTGTTTTGCACTCACATTCTTCCTCCCCCGTCTTTTACAGTCTGAAGAGAGTAACAGACGGCGAGAAGGGAAAGCCCCTGTTCGTCCCGAAGACCAAATACAAGAAGAGTCTTCAGACTCAGATATGGACGAGCAGCCACTTCAAAAAAGGCGCCGAAGAATGGCCATCATCGGCCCACATGATTTTCAACGGAAGCCGATGACCATCGGCGTCTCCATAAGGGAACCCGAGGAAGGCAATGGATCGCCGAGGGTTCCCCGGCCACCCCCTCAATCACCTCCAAAGACCCCTCCGCCACCTTCCGAAATGGAGGTGGATCAGAAGACTCCCGAACCTAAGGGAGGGGTCCAAAAAGAGGTTCAAGAAAGTGCTGCTGAGCACAAGGAGGATGCCGTGATGCCCAGTGCTGAGGGTTTCACGGCAGACATTGCAAGAGAGGTTGAGGCCTTCGTCCTCACTGAAGAAGAAGAAGAAGTCATAGTAATTGACTCTTCTGAGAAGAAGGAGGATGCTGAGCCATCCAAAGTTAAAGAAGCTCCATCATCATCCTTTCCTTCTTTCCAGACGCTGCAGTCTGGAGAAATGGGTTTCTCGGCCCCCCGAATTCCAATCCCAGATCATATCTGGAACCTCATATGGGGTCAGAACCGAGAAGGTGCTGCAGCCTACTTCGGCAATTTTGCTGGCATGTCCGAAGTAGATAGGGCGAGAATCTGGTCGCTGAAGGCCACTGCTGGGATGGGCGAATCCAGCAGATCAGTTCCAGACCCAGCCAGGTCTAACCAACTGCTGATGATGCAGGTGATTCTTCTTTGCCTTTATCTTTTTCACTTCAGCTCTTCAGCTCTTCAGCTGTGTTTTTGTTTGTTCTTTTTCTTCTCTTTTTTTTTTTTTTTGACTTGTGCCCCTGTTTCCAGTTTGTGCACAATCAGACTCTCACTGCAGAGCTGATAGATACCCTACAAGATAGGGTTGACACTGCTGAGTACGACAAGAAGGTAGCCGAAGAGGAGCTGAAACTTGCCAAGCTGAAGCAAGCAGCGGCTGAAGAGAAGTGGCAGAAGGGTGAGGAGTATGAAAAGAAAGCTGCTGAAGCCCTTCAGACCTTCTGCGATGCCATGGAGAAGGAAGTTTTCCCCACGCTGATGGAAGGGGAAAAATTTCTTCAGGAGCACATGGGAGTGGATATCTCCAAATTCAAAGCTGCCATCGGGAGCCGAATCCAAGAAGGAACTGCTGCACAGGCTGAAGTGCAGCAGAAGTTGGAAGCTCTCGAAGCCAGCAGAATGGCTGCTGAAGAGATGCTTCAGGCTCGTAATGTCCAACTCTCCGAGGCTGCTACTGCCGCTGAAGCTCAACTTGCCCAACTCCAAGAGGCTGAGGATCAGCTGAAGGTCAAGGAAGATAAGTTGACCCAAGCTCAGACCAAGGCTTCCCAATTTCAGCAGGAACTGGACGAGCAGAAAGAGTCTTCCTCCAAGTTTGCTGATGAGCTAAAGAAATCCAAAGAAGACTTGGAGGAGATGAAACAGAAGCTGGCTGATGCTGAGGCTCTACTCAAGGTCCGCATCTATACCCAAGAAGAGTATGAAATGGGTTTTAGAAACGGGTTCAGAGTGTGCCGAAGAGTTTGCCTTCATGCTGAGCCGAAGCTGGACTGGTCCAAATGTGCTGAATGGGTCCAGGATCCCGAAGACCCTCATATGAAGTATGCAACTCCGGTCGAAGCTGAAATCCTTAAGGCTGAGGAAGCCGAAGAGGAAGCTGAGAGACTGGAGTTGGAAGCCGAACAAAGGGAAAGGGAGGCTCGGCAGAGTGCAAAGCCTGCTTCCTCTGCTGCTGGGGCTGAGGCCACCATGGGGCCCAACAATGCTGATCAGTCTGATCCTCGGGCTGAAGCATAGGAACTCGGGCAGTCGTCTTCAGAATCTTGCGGTTCATCCTGCGCTCAACTTTAGACTTGCCGCTTTCTGAATTTTTTGCCTTGTTTTTTGCTTCAGCTTGCCTTGTCGTACAAACAGTTTATTTTTGTTTCTGTACGTATTTCGGCAGCTGTTATTTTCCGCTTGTGGGCGGCTGCCGATATAGTTTTTTAACTTAATTGAACTTGTAGCTCAATTTTTGAGCATGAACCATTAATTTGATGTTCTTTTCTTCAGCTGCTTTGTCTTCAACCTGTACAAACAGTTTATTTCTGAATGCTTTACTGTTTCTGATCTTGAGAAATTTTCGTAAAAAATTCGTGAAGTGCAAAGCTTTCGGCTTGAAGAGTTCTGCTGAACATAGACTTGCACTGGTAGTGCCTCTTGCCCCCTCAGAAATCTAAAGATTCAAGTCTTTGGATTACTGGGCTGGGTTTTATTTTTCTATCTTTTGAAAATGGGTATCCGAAACATAGGGCCAACCGAAGGCAATGCTTCGGACAATGGCTTTCTGGGATACAAGGCTCAGTTAAGGCAATACCCCAGAATGAAGAACAAGTGTTCTTTAAAAAGACATGTTTGTCAGCAATCCGAAACCCAGTTACCCGGAGGCGAAGGTTCCAGACAAGGTTGAATAAAAAATTTCCAACAGTTGCTGTTATCCTTGATTTTCTGTCTATCTTTGAAAGATGGATATCCGAAACACAGTGCCAACTGAAGGCAATGTTTCGGATAATGGCTTTCTGGGATACAAGGCTCAGTTAAGGCAATATCCCAGATTTGTCCATGGACTCATGTCTTTGGAGAACAAGTCTTGCTGAAGCTTGACTTCAGCTGAAAGACCAGTGTTCTTTAAAAAGACGGGCTTGTCAGCAATCCGAAACCCAGTTACCCGAAGGCGAAGGTTCCAGACGGGGCTGAATAAAAACCCTTAAAGAGTAGATAGAACAAAGAAAACTTTGAAAGAATAATAAGTTGCAAATGTTTATATAAATGGTGGTTCCAAGACCTTTCATTAATTCAAAATGTACTTACAAAGATTGTTCTGCCCCGAAGGGTTTACACATGATATTTCTTCAGTACATCAGCGTTCCAGTGATTTTTCAACTCAGTTCCATCCAACTGCCGAAGTCGGTATGTTCCTGGCTGAAGCTCATCACAGATTTCATAAGGCCCTTCCCATGCAGCTGAGAGTTTCCCATGGATTCGGCCTTTCTGAACTGCAGCAGCATTCCGAAGGACAAGGTCTCCAACTTTAAGAGGTCTTGCATGGACCCTTCGGTTATAAAATTTGCTGATTCTCTGCTTATAAGCAGCCATTCTGACTCGGGCTGAGTCTCTTACTTCGTCGAGGAAATCGAGAGATTCCTTCATCAATTGCTCATTCTTAGCCGAGAAATGGTGCACTCGTAGGCTCTCAGAGCCAATTTCCACTGGAAGAACGGCTTCGGAACCATACACTAGTTCAAAAGGTGAATAGCCCGTTGCCTCTTTTTCAGTTGTCCGAAGGGACCAAAGGGTTCCAGGGAGCTCCTCCAGCCACTTGGACTTTTGATCCTCCACCCTCTTTTTGAGAGCATTTAGGATCTGCTTATTTGCAGCTTCGGCTTGTCCGTTACTTTGCGGGTGGCATACCGCTGAATATGCCAGTTTGATGCCGAACTGATCTGTATACCGCTTCAGCGGTAAGTTATCGAATTGCCTCCCATGATCGAAGACAAATACTCTCGGGATGCCGAAACGGGTGATGATATTCTGCCAGATAAATTTTCTGACAGTTTGCTCTGTAATGTTCGAGGCTGCTTCGGCCTCGATCCATTTACTGAAGTAATCAACAGCGACTATCAGCCATTTTTTCTGGTACATAGCATCTGGAAATGGTCCCAGTATATCCAGTCCCCATTGGGCAAACGGGAGTGGATTAAGAATCGGCTGAAGATCCCTAGCTGGCTGATGGATAACTGGTGCGAATTTTTGACATTTTTCGCATTTCCGGACCAGCTCCTTAGCATCTGAGGTCATGGTGGGCCAGTAATATCCGGCCCTCAATGCCTTGTGGGCTAAGGTCCTTCCCCCGATGTGGTTCCCGCAGATGCCGAGGTGAATCTCCCGTAGGATATAATCTGCATCTGTCGGTCCCACGCATTTCAGCAATGGGGCTGAGAAGGATTTCTTCAGAAGCTCCCCCCTGAAGACGATGAACCTTGAGCTGGTTCTCTTCAGCTTGGAGGCCAAAATTCTATCTTCGGGAATCTTCCCCCGAAGCTTGAAAGCTAGGATGGGATCCATCCAGCTGGGCTCTGGGTCAGCACAGCACACTTCAGGTGCTTCGTCGATACTTCTTTCCCGACGCACTTCCACATATACAGATCTGTTCAGCTCAGTGAGAGTTGAACTAGCAAGTTTGGAGAGTGCATCGGCCTGAGTATTCTGACCCCTTGGGATCAGTTGAACCTCAAAGGTTCTCAGCTTTGCAATGACTGATTTGATCTTGGCAAGATAGGCTATCATGGAGGGCTCTTTGGCCTCGTAGCTGCCACTGGTCTGGTATGCGACTAGCTGAGAGTCTGTTTTCAGGCAGACATGCTCGGCTTCCAGGGAGATGCACAGCTCTAGGCCAGCGATTGCTGCCTCATATTCAGCTTCGTTGTTCGAAGCTTTGAAAGAAAATTTTAGTGCATACTCAAAGGATTTGCCTTCGGGAGAGGTTATCACCACCCCTGCCCCTGAACCATTTACGGTGGAGGATCCATCCGTAAACACAGTCCAGACTTTCTTTTCATTATCTAGCGTCTCTTGGTACGAGCATTCGGCCAAGAAATCCGCTAAAGCTTGAGCCTTTATGGCAGCTCTCGGCTGGTAGCTGATGCTAAATTCGGTGAGCTCAAAAGCCCACTTGGCTAGCCTACCAGATTTTTCAACTTTGCCGAGAACTTTCTCCAGCGGCTGATCAGTTAAGACCACTATCTGATGGCAATCAAAATAGGGCCTCAGCTTCCGAGCAGCTACCACTACCGCGAAAGCGACTTTCTCGAGTAGAGGGTAGCGAGTCTCGGCATCCGTCAGGGTGTGACTGACGAAATAGATCGGTTGCTGAATTTCGCTTTCCTCTTTCAGCAGTACTGCACTGATGGTGGCTGGGCTGACAGCCACGTACAGATACAAAGTTTCTCCCTCTGCTGGGCTAGCCAGCGTTGGGAGTTGAGCCAGATGCTCCCGAAGCTGCTTGAAGGCTTCTTTTTGCTCTTCTTCCCAAACGAGCTCCTTTGTTTTCGGGAGTTTCAGGGCTTTGAAGAAAGGTAACCCCTTATCCGAAGCTCTGGAAATGAACCTCGAAAGGGCTGCCATTCTTCCGGTGAGCCGCTGAACATCCCGCTTTGTTTTTGGCTCGGGAAGGTCAAGCGCTGCTTTGACTTTGGAGGGATTGGCATCAATCCCCCTCTTGCTGACCATGAACCCAAGGAATTTCCCTGACTTCACGCCGAAGACACACTTCTTCGGATTCAGCTTCATTTGATGCTCTCTTAAGGTGGCGAAGGTTTCAGCCAGGTCCTTAACATGGTCCTCAGATTTTTTGCTTTTGACGATCGAATCGTCAACATAGACTTCCATGTTTCGGCCTTTTTGATCGGCGAAAACTTGATCCACCAGCCTTTGATAGGTTGCCCCCGCATTTTTCAATCCGAAGGGCATCATTTTATAATTGTACACCCCGGCGTTCGTGACGAATGCCGTCTTTGCTCGATCGTCGGGGTGCATGAAGATCTGATGATACCCTGAGAATGCGTCCATGAAACTGAGCAAGGCATGGCCACTTGTCGAGTCGACTAGCTGATCGATCCTCGGCAAGGGATAGAAATCCTTTGGACAAGCCTTATTTAGGTCCGTGAAGTCAACGCACATCCTCCAGGTACCATTGGCCTTCTGAACCATCACCACATTTGCCAGCCATTCTGGATATTGGCAAGGCTCGATGAAGCCTGCCTCCAGCAATTTCTTGACCTCGGCTGCGATGTCTCGGTTCTTGTTAGCGGAGTAATTCCGCTTCTTTTGCTTAATTGGTCGACACGCTGGGTCAACGTTAAGCTTATGGGAGATGAGATTTGGACTTATCCCGGGCATGTCAGCTGCCGAGAAAGCAAACACATCTCTATTATCCCGAAGGAGCTGAATAAGTTCACAACGGGTGTTCGGATCAAGGTCCATCCCGATTGTTACACATTTCTCCGCGTCTCCTTCGGTCAATTCGACCGTTTCAGTCTGCTGGTCCATGTCCATTGCTGATGGACTGGGCTCTTCACAATCTGGCCTGCTGTCTATGTCAGCCGGCGTCCCAGACTTTTTGTTCTTCGGCTGGCTCTCTGAGTCTTTAGGCTCAGATGAAGAGCTAGCCTTTTCCGTTTCTAGCCCTTTTTTTCTGGGCATAGAACCTTGGGCCGAAGAGCTTGGGCCTTTCGGCTTTTTTGTGCTTGGCTCTCTTTCTTTTTCTTTCTCCTCCTCATCCTTGTCGTCGTCATCTGGGCGACTAGTGGATGGCTTGAGGTAGTTGCACCTTCGGGCGTCCTTTTGGCTGCCCTGGATCCTTTCGGGGAAGCCGGCGTCTGAGACGTAAATCATCAGCTGATGATAAGTTGAGACGACCCCTTGGACCTCGTGAATTATGGGTCTCCCCAAGATCACGTTATACACTGAAGGAGCGTCAATGACCAAAAATTCAGTCATGACATTCCTGGCTGCTTCATCGCAGCCGATGGTGACAGGAAGTGTCACCTTCCCATCTGGGTAAGTTGAAGCCCCATTGAATCCGGATACCGGGTAGGGGACTGGCGTAAGATGCTTGGGCTTCAGCTTGATTTGATTGTAGGCCTTTCGGAACAGAATGTTTGCTCCGCTGCCACCGTCAACAAGAACTTTGCTGACGTCGTGGTTGGCCACCGTGGCGATGATCACCAACGGATCCTCGTGAGGGAACGTCACCCCCCGGCAGTCGGCTGCTGTGAACGTCATGTTCGGCACCAGCGACTGGGGAGGCTGAATGTCGGCGTTGTTCACCTGGTGGGTCAGAGCCCTAAGGTGTCGCTTGTGTTCCCTCCGAGAGCATGTTCCTCCCGAGATAACATTGATCGGAGGGAATTTTCCCTCCGCATTTTTACTGTTCTTCCGGGGGAAGTCGAGGTCTTGCCGAGAGTCCTTTGATGACTTCTCGGCCTCCTTTTTCTCGCGGTGATCCGCGATGTATTTTTTCAAGTATCCCTTCCGGACCATGTCCTCGATCTGGTCCTTCAGCTGGATACACTCCTCAGTGTTATGTCCCGGAGATTCGTGGAACTCGCACCACTGATTTTTATTTTTTCGCTGATACCACTCTGGGAGTGGTCTCGGCTTTCGGTAACTCTGCTCTTCTTTCGTCACGCTGTAAATTTTGGCGCGCGGGAGAGAGAGCGGAGTGTAAGACTCGTATCTACCTGTGAACGAGGCAGATTTTTCCTTCCTCGGCTCGTTGGCCGAAGATTGTTCCAAGGCCTTGGCCTTTCCCTTTGCCCTCTGGCCTTGGCCGTCGGACAAGGGTGTTTGTTTTTGCTTCCCTCCCCCAGATTGAGGTTGGGTTTTTGCTTTGTTCCACTCTTCGGCTCGGATGAATTTATCCGAGGCATTCAGAGCTTCCTCCAAGGTCTGCGGGGTATGCATGACCATGAAGTCTAGGAACTTCCCAGGCTGAAGGCCATTTTGCATTGCAAAAACGGCTAACCCCTGGTCCAGCTGAGAGACGCTGGATGACTCGTTGCTGAAACGGGTCAGGTAGTCTCGGAGGCTTTCGGTCTCCCCCTGTTGCAGACCCATGAGTTCTGCAGTAGTCTTCTCTCGGCGATTTGCCGTGGAAAACTTGCTCCTAAATTTGGAGGACAGATCGTCCCACCCTGTTATAGAGCCTTGTTTCACTCCCTTGGAGATCCATGCTTGCGCGACCCCCTTGAGAGTGGTTGGAAAATATTTGCACCAAGTCGCTTCGGACCTGGGGCAAAGATGCATGTGAGCCTCATACGAGGCAATGTGGTCCTTCGGATCCGAAGTCCCATCATATGTTATGTGCGACGGTATTTTAACCGTGGGCACGTGCTCTTCCAGTATCCATTGCTCAAATGGCGAACTGGAGGGTAGCATAACGGCCTTGCCCTTGTTCCTGGCCGATGGGACCGCGCTCCGCCCTCTTAGAGAGGTAGGAGTGGTTTTCGTCCCTGGCCGGGAAGTCTGGGCCTCGGCCGCAGGGAACGAGAGGCGACTGTGCACGCTCGGTTCCTTGCCGCCGAGTCGGTCGAGGACGCTTCGGCGAACAGTCTCAGGTTGTTCTCGATGAGTAAATTCTGGCCGAGAAGCTGAGCTGCTGCTCTTGTGCGTTTCTGGTCGGGAGGTTGAGGATCCTTTGAAGAATTGAGGGTTCTTTTTCCTCTCTCTTTCAGTTTTCCAGGTATCCTCTTCCCACTCTTCCAGCTCTCGAAAAGAAGGAAGTTTCCCACCATCATGGTCTAGCTTCCTCCGCTGATGCCGGGTATGCGGAAGAGTTCGATCACAAGGTGGCGGCATATTTTGTGCCCTCATTGCCTCCATAAGGACTGCCAGCGCTCTCGCCACCTCCTCCGAGCTGGGCCCCGTCAAAGGGGTCCTCGGCTGAGTGTGGGAGTGAGAGCGGACGGTCAATGGTTGGCTTTGGGGCACTGAATGTGCCCGAGGATCAGATTGACCCCTGCTAGACCGAGAGTGACTCGGCCTCTGATGAGAGTTGTGAATTACGGGAGAAAGGGAATCCTCCCCGTATGATCCTCCTCCCGAACTGGCACCCTTGGGAGAGTTCCGGTCCGGTGAGGGTGATGGTGTAGGGGTCTTAGGCTTTTCGCCTGCTCCTTGACGGAGGCCTTTGCTCTTGCGATTCTTAGCCATTGCTACTAAGATAATTGCAAGATGATTTTGATTAGAAATTTGGCTTAAAGATTTTTGAAAGTCTTCCCCACAGACGGCGCCAAATTGTTTCGGGTGAAAACAATGGGGCCTTGCCGAAGGCCCGCTGAAGTGGTGAAGACTGGATTCGGTCCAAGGGATGTTGGGCCGAAGGTTTCCTGCACAGCGAACACACGTAAACTAGCCTCGGGGGTGTTGCCGAGGAAGGCCCCTCCGATGCTAAAGTTAGTACAATGTGTATAGAGAGAAAGCTATGCCAGAGAATTAATTGCTTGAGGCTTTGTTGTCTTGTACAAATGAATGAATTGAAGGCTTTTATACCTTAGCACATGTGGAGAATGTGGGCCGGGGCCCAATTGACATGTCTGGTGGACAGACCTTGACTTTAGCACAATTGGAGAGTTGAACCTTGACCTTGGGCTTTTAATTGGATCATTTAATGACTAGGCCCAATTGGACTAATTGGACCCAAACAACTTGCCCCCCAGACCCGATTTGGAGGGATGACGGGTCGGGTTTGATTCCAATAAAAAATGGAGGGAGGTAAATGATTTAATTAATCCAAGAAATTTGGATTTAAACCGTAATTAATGAGATAACAACGGTTAGGTGGATGGTTGTGGAAGTTGGACGGATAATGGGCGGTTTAATCATGAGGTCGTGTGTTTAACAGTTACTTAGTGGAGTATTTAAGAGAAATTAAAGCGCAGACTCCCAGAATTCCCATTCTTGGAGATATAATCAGAGGCGCGTCATTCCTCTTCACTTATTCACCAACACCAACCTAGAACTCTCGAGAAAAAACCCAAGAACCCGCATCAAAACTTCGCAAATTCCCCGAGCATTAAGCTTAGAAACTGAGATTCGTCACTACCAATTCGTAAATCGGCAATTTCCGCTTCAGATTAAGGTAAATTCCTTTGATTTTAGTTTGTCTTTCTTCGAATTTGAACTCCTTCCCCCCTTTTCTCGACTTTTTCTTCAAAAGTATCAATGGTGAGAGGAGTTAGAGGTAGAGCCCGTGCTCCAAGAAGAGCAAGGCCAATGCCCGATCCCAGGAATAGGACTGGGACCTGGAATGGACAGTGGGTAGAGTCTGACCCTGCTGAAGGGATAAGGGCGACTCCCATTTCTTCGGCTCCTCCTCAGAGAACAGAGGGGCCGAGCGCTTCTGGGCGGGACGATGAAGTTCCCGCTGTCCTTTGGGATATCCTTCCTGGATTTTCAGAATGGGAGGATGCCGAAGCAGCCTCGGCCATGATAAAGAACCGCCCTTACTCATGGTGGGTAGAGAACGCCGAACAGTATCGGTTTGCCGAGCAGATTGAGTTGCATTACGGCATCCTCGAAGCTGATGGGTATTGGTGCCGAATGCCCGTGGCGTCCGATAGAATCCATCGTCCACCCCCGGGGTATGTGGGGGTATATACGAGACAACTTCAGTATGGGCTGAGGTTCCCTTTGGACGTGTTCGTCCGAGACTTGCTGATCCATTACAACATTTCCCTATGTCAGCTAACTCCCATTAGCATCCGAAGGGTGATGACATACTTATGGGTCTGCAAGTTCTTCAGATATGTGCCGAACTTGCACTGTTTCAAAAAGCTCCATCGGCTAGTGCCAAATATTCAAAGTGGACACGGAAGCCATGGCTCTGGGTGGTACAGAATTGAGTCTCGGCCCCAGTACCTAACCATGTGGCCGAACGATTCTTCAGACAAGGACTGGAGAGGCCAATGGATTTGGGTTAGGGCACCCACAGACCCGAGCCACCCTTGTGTCTTCAGCGCTCCTCGTTATCTTGCTGAGCCTGATCCCGACATGGGAAGTTTAGGTCCCCCCGAAGATAATGGGCCAGATCCGAACCTCAATCAACAAAATATCTTCGGCAAGCTGCCGAACCGGGGGGGCAGTGGCCGAATGCAGCATATCCCGGAGACTTGGCTCCCCGATACGCACTATGTTTTCCAAGAGAATATGCTAGCAGCTGTCGGCCTCAGCCGAAAGTTTAAGGATGGTGAGCTTCTTCGGCTGGGGCCGAGGCCTTCTAACTATATATTTTTCTCTTTCGCCTCGCTTTTTTACGTTGTGCCGACTTAACTGGACTGACCTTTCCCTATTTCTTTTTCAGAGCGGGACGAGACCAACGTCGGCATTGACTACGCTCGTCTCGGCGTCAACCGAGAACGAGTTGTAACTGATCGAGCCCCCCCTATCACTGAACCGAGGCACAGGGAAGTTCATCTAGACTCTTCCCACCTCCAAATTGAGGCTGTTGCTCTGTATCAGAGGCAGAAGCCTTGGTGGAAGAAGAGAGACCCTTGGTTTCAGCTGTTAGACGAGGAAGCTGAAGCTGCCCGTACAGCCGAAGAGGTTGCACGGGTTATTGAAGCTTGTGAAGGAGGAGAAGGGTCCTCCAGGGCTGCTGAAGAGGAAGCTGCGGCTAGGGCAGCCGAAGAAGACGAGGCTTTGCTGAAGACCTCGGTGAGCTTTCAAACTTAACTTTTTCTGTTTCTGTTTTGTTTTTTGTTGTTTTGCACTCACATTCTTCCTCCCCCGTCTTTTACAGTCTGAAGAGAGTAACAGACGGCGAGAAGGGAAAGCCCCTGTTCGTCCCGAAGACCAAATACAAGAAGAGTCTTCAGACTCAGATATGGACGAGCAGCCACTTCAAAAAAGGCGCCGAAGAATGGCCATCATCGGCCCACATGATTTTCAACGGAAGCCGATGACCATCGGCGTCTCCATAAGGGAACCCGAGGAAGGCAATGGATCGCCGAGGGTTCCCCGGCCACCCCCTCAATCACCTCCAAAGACCCCTCCGCCACCTTCCGAAATGGAGGTGGATCAGAAGACTCCCGAACCTAAGGGAGGGGTCCAAAAAGAGGTTCAAGAAAGTGCTGCTGAGCACAAGGAGGATGCCGTGATGCCCAGTGCTGAGGGTTTCACGGCAGACATTGCAAGAGAGGTTGAGGCCTTCGTCCTCACTGAAGAAGAAGAAGAAGTCATAGTAATTGACTCTTCTGAGAAGAAGGAGGATGCTGAGCCATCCAAAGTTAAAGAAGCTCCATCATCATCCTTTCCTTCTTTCCAGACGCTGCAGTCTGGAGAAATGGGTTTCTCGGCCCCCCGAATTCCAATCCCAGATCATATCTGGAACCTCATATGGGGTCAGAACCGAGAAGGTGCTGCAGCCTACTTCGGCAATTTTGCTGGCATGTCCGAAGTAGATAGGGCGAGAATCTGGTCGCTGAAGGCCACTGCTGGGATGGGCGAATCCAGCAGATCAGTTCCAGACCCAGCCAGGTCTAACCAACTGCTGATGATGCAGGTGATTCTTCTTTGCCTTTATCTTTTTCACTTCAGCTCTTCAGCTCTTCAGCTGTGTTTTTGTTTGTTCTTTTTCTTCTCTTTTTTTTTTTTTTTGACTTGTGCCCCTGTTTCCAGTTTGTGCACAATCAGACTCTCACTGTAGAGCTGATAGATACCCTACAAGATAGGGTTGACACTGCTGAGTACGACAAGAAGGTAGCCGAAGAGGAGCTGAAACTTGCCAAGCTGAAGCAAGCAGCGGCTGAAGAGAAGTGGCAGAAGGGTGAGGAGTATGAAAAGAAAGCTGCTGAAGCCCTTCAGACCTTCTGCGATGCCATGGAGAAGGAAGTTTTCCCCACGCTGATGGAAGGGGAAAAATTTCTTCAGGAGCACATGGGAGTGGATATCTCCAAATTCAAAGCTGCCATCGGGAGCCGAATCCAAGAAGGAACTGCTGCACAGGCTGAAGTGCAGCAGAAGTTGGAAGCTCTCGAAGCCAGCAGAATGGCTGCTGAAGAGATGCTTCAGGCTCGTAATGTCCAACTCTCCGAGGCTGCTACTGCCGCTGAAGCTCAACTTGCCCAACTCCAAGAGGCTGAGGATCAGCTGAAGGTCAAGGAAGATAAGTTGACCCAAGCTCAGACCAAGGCTTCCCAATTTCAGCAGGAACTGGACGAGCAGAAAGAGTCTTCCTCCAAGTTTGCTGATGAGCTAAAGAAATCCAAAGAAGACTTGGAGGAGATGAAACAGAAGCTGGCTGATGCTGAGGCTCTACTCAAGGTCCGCATCTATACCCAAGAAGAGTATGAAATGGGTTTTAGAAACGGGTTCAGAGTGTGCCGAAGAGTTTGCCTTCATGCTGAGCCGAAGCTGGACTGGTCCAAATGTGCTGAATGGGTCCAGGATCCCGAAGACCCTCATATGAAGTATGCAACTCCGGTCGAAGCTGAAATCCTTAAGGCTGAGGAAGCCGAAGAGGAAGCTGAGAGACTGGAGTTGGAAGCCGAACAAAGGGAAAGGGAGGCTCGGCAGAGTGCAAAGCCTGCTTCCTCTGCTGCTGGGGCTGAGGCCACCATGGGGCCCAACAATGCTGATCAGTCTGATCCTCGGGCTGAAGCATAGGAACTCGGGCAGTCGTCTTCAGAATCTTGCGGTTCATCCTGCGCTCAACTTTAGACTTGCCGCTTTCTGAATTTTTTGCCTTGTTTTTTGCTTCAGCTTGCCTTGTCGTACAAACAGTTTATTTTTGTTTCTGTACGTATTTCGGCAGCTGTTATTTTCCGCTTGTGGGCGGCTGCCGATATAGTTTTTTAACTTAATTGAACTTGTAGCTCAATTTTTGAGCATGAACCATTAATTTGATGTTCTTTTCTTCAGCTGCTTTGTCTTCAACCTGTACAAACAGTTTATTTCTGAATGCTTTACTGTTTCTGATCTTGAGAAATTTTCGTAAAAAATTCGTGAAGTGCAAAGCTTTCGGCTTGAAGAGTTCTGCTGAACATAGACTTGCACTGGTAGTGCCTCTTGCCCCCTCAGAAATCTAAAGATTCAAGTCTTTGGATTACTGGGCTGGGTTTTATTTTTCTATCTTTTGAAAATGGGTATCCGAAACATAGGGCCAACCGAAGGCAATGCTTCGGACAATGGCTTTCTGGGATACAAGGCTCAGTTAAGGCAATACCCCAGAATGAAGAACAAGTGTTCTTTAAAAAGACATGTTTGTCAGCAATCCGAAACCCAGTTACCCGGAGGCGAAGGTTCCAGACAAGGTTGAATAAAAAATTTCCAACAGTTGCTGTTATCCTTGATTTTCTGTCTATCTTTGAAAGATGGATATCCGAAACACAGTGCCAACTGAAGGCAATGTTTCGGATAATGGCTTTCTGGGATACAAGGCTCAGTTAAGGCAATATCCCAGATTTGTCCATGGACTCATGTCTTTGGAGAACAAGTCTTGCTGAAGCTTGACTTCAGCTGAAAGACCAGTGTTCTTTAAAAAGACGGGCTTGTCAGCAATCCGAAACCCAGTTACCCGAAGGCGAAGGTTCCAGACGGGGCTGAATAAAAACCCTTAAAGAGTAGATAGAACAAAGAAAACTTTGAAAGAATAATAAGTTGCAAATGTTTATATAAATGGTGGTTCCAAGACCTTTCATTAATTCAAAATGTACTTACAAAGATTGTTCTGCCCCGAAGGGTTTACACATGATATTTCTTCAGTACATCAGCGTTCCAGTGATTTTTCAACTCAGTTCCATCCAACTGCCGAAGTCGGTATGTTCCTGGCTGAAGCTCATCACAGATTTCATAAGGCCCTTCCCATGCAGCTGAGAGTTTCCCATGGATTCGGCCTTTCTGAACTGCAGCAGCATTCCGAAGGACAAGGTCTCCAACTTTAAGAGGTCTTGCATGGACCCTTCGGTTATAAAATTTGCTGATTCTCTGCTTATAAGCAGCCATTCTGACTCGGGCTGAGTCTCTTACTTCGTCGAGGAAATCGAGAGATTCCTTCATCAATTGCTCATTCTTAGCCGAGAAATGGTGCACTCGTAGGCTCTCAGAGCCAATTTCCACTGGAAGAACGGCTTCGGAACCATACACTAGTTCAAAAGGTGAATAGCCCGTTGCCTCTTTTTCAGTTGTCCGAAGGGACCAAAGGGTTCCAGGGAGCTCCTCCAGCCACTTGGACTTTTGATCCTCCACCCTCTTTTTGAGAGCATTTAGGATCTGCTTATTTGCAGCTTCGGCTTGTCCGTTACTTTGCGGGTGGCATACCGCTGAATATGCCAGTTTGATGCCGAACTGATCTGTATACCGCTTCAGCGGTAAGTTATCGAATTGCCTCCCATGATCGAAGACAAATACTCTCGGGATGCCGAAACGGGTGATGATATTCTGCCAGATAAATTTTCTGACAGTTTGCTCTGTAATGTTCGAGGCTGCTTCGGCCTCGATCCATTTACTGAAGTAATCAACAGCGACTATCAGCCATTTTTTCTGGTACATAGCATCTGGAAATGGTCCCAGTATATCCAGTCCCCATTGGGCAAACGGGAGTGGATTAAGAATCGGCTGAAGATCCCTAGCTGGCTGATGGATAACTGGTGCGAATTTTTGACATTTTTCGCATTTCCGGACCAGCTCCTTAGCATCTGAGGTCATGGTGGGCCAGTAATATCCGGCCCTCAATGCCTTGTGGGCTAAGGTCCTTCCCCCGATGTGGTTCCCGCAGATGCCGAGGTGAATCTCCCGTAGGATATAATCTGCATCTGTCGGTCCCACGCATTTCAGCAATGGGGCTGAGAAGGATTTCTTCAGAAGCTCCCCCCTGAAGACGATGAACCTTGAGCTGGTTCTCTTCAGCTTGGAGGCCAAAATTCTATCTTCGGGAATCTTCCCCCGAAGCTTGAAAGCTAGGATGGGATCCATCCAGCTGGGCTCTGGGTCAGCACAGCACACTTCAGGTGCTTCGTCGATACTTCTTTCCCGACGCACTTCCACATATACAGATCTGTTCAGCTCAGTGAGAGTTGAACTAGCAAGTTTGGAGAGTGCATCGGCCTGAGTATTCTGACCCCTTGGGATCAGTTGAACCTCAAAGGTTCTCAGCTTTGCAATGACTGATTTGATCTTGGCAAGATAGGCTATCATGGAGGGCTCTTTGGCCTCGTAGCTGCCACTGGTCTGGTATGCGACTAGCTGAGAGTCTGTTTTCAGGCAGACATGCTCGGCTTCCAGGGAGATGCACAGCTCTAGGCCAGCGATTGCTGCCTCATATTCAGCTTCGTTGTTCGAAGCTTTGAAAGAAAATTTTAGTGCATACTCAAAGGATTTGCCTTCGGGAGAGGTTATCACCACCCCTGCCCCTGAACCATTTACGGTGGAGGATCCATCCGTAAACACAGTCCAGACTTTCTTTTCATTATCTAGCGTCTCTTGGTACGAGCATTCGGCCAAGAAATCCGCTAAAGCTTGAGCCTTTATGGCAGCTCTCGGCTGGTAGCTGATGCTAAATTCGGTGAGCTCAAAAGCCCACTTGGCTAGCCTACCAGATTTTTCAACTTTGCCGAGAACTTTCTCCAGCGGCTGATCAGTTAAGACCACTATCTGATGGCAATCAAAATAGGGCCTCAGCTTCCGAGCAGCTACCACTACCGCGAAAGCGACTTTCTCGAGTAGAGGGTAGCGAGTCTCGGCATCCGTCAGGGTGTGACTGACGAAATAGATCGGTTGCTGAATTTCGCTTTCCTCTTTCAGCAGTACTGCACTGATGGTGGCTGGGCTGACAGCCACGTACAGATACAAAGTTTCTCCCTCTGCTGGGCTAGCCAGCGTTGGGAGTTGAGCCAGATGCTCCCGAAGCTGCTTGAAGGCTTCTTTTTGCTCTTCTTCCCAAACGAGCTCCTTTGTTTTCGGGAGTTTCAGGGCTTTGAAGAAAGGTAACCCCTTATCCGAAGCTCTGGAAATGAACCTCGAAAGGGCTGCCATTCTTCCGGTGAGCCGCTGAACATCCCGCTTTGTTTTTGGCTCGGGAAGGTCAAGCGCTGCTTTGACTTTGGAGGGATTGGCATCAATCCCCCTCTTGCTGACCATGAACCCAAGGAATTTCCCTGACTTCACGCCGAAGACACACTTCTTCGGATTCAGCTTCATTTGATGCTCTCTTAAGGTGGCGAAGGTTTCAGCCAGGTCCTTAACATGGTCCTCAGATTTTTTGCTTTTGACGATCGAATCGTCAACATAGACTTCCATGTTTCGGCCTTTTTGATCGGCGAAAACTTGATCCACCAGCCTTTGATAGGTTGCCCCCGCATTTTTCAATCCGAAGGGCATCATTTTATAATTGTACACCCCGGCGTTCGTGACGAATGCCGTCTTTGCTCGATCGTCGGGGTGCATGAAGATCTGATGATACCCTGAGAATGCGTCCATGAAACTGAGCAAGGCATGGCCACTTGTCGAGTCGACTAGCTGATCGATCCTCGGCAAGGGATAGAAATCCTTTGGACAAGCCTTATTTAGGTCCGTGAAGTCAACGCACATCCTCCAGGTACCATTGGCCTTCTGAACCATCACCACATTTGCCAGCCATTCTGGATATTGGCAAGGCTCGATGAAGCCTGCCTCCAGCAATTTCTTGACCTCGGCTGCGATGTCTCGGTTCTTGTTAGCGGAGTAATTCCGCTTCTTTTGCTTAATTGGTCGACACGCTGGGTCAACGTTAAGCTTATGGGAGATGAGATTTGGACTTATCCCGGGCATGTCAGCTGCCGAGAAAGCAAACACATCTCTATTATCCCGAAGGAGCTGAATAAGTTCACAACGGGTGTTCGGATCAAGGTCCATCCCGATTGTTACACATTTCTCCGCGTCTCCTTCGGTCAATTCGACCGTTTCAGTCTGCTGGTCCATGTCCATTGCTGATGGACTGGGCTCTTCACAATCTGGCCTGCTGTCTATGTCAGCCGGCGTCCCAGACTTTTTGTTCTTCGGCTGGCTCTCTGAGTCTTTAGGCTCAGATGAAGAGCTAGCCTTTTCCGTTTCTAGCCCTTTTTTTCTGGGCATAGAACCTTGGGCCGAAGAGCTTGGGCCTTTCGGCTTTTTTGTGCTTGGCTCTCTTTCTTTTTCTTTCTCCTCCTCATCCTTGTCGTCGTCATCTGGGCGACTAGTGGATGGCTTGAGGTAGTTGCACCTTCGGGCGTCCTTTTGGCTGCCCTGGATCCTTTCGGGGAAGCCGGCGTCTGAGACGTAAATCATCAGCTGATGATAAGTTGAGACGACCCCTTGGACCTCGTGAATTATGGGTCTCCCCAAGATCACGTTATACACTGAAGGAGCGTCAATGACCAAAAATTCAGTCATGACATTCCTGGCTGCTTCATCGCAGCCGATGGTGACAGGAAGTGTCACCTTCCCATCTGGGTAAGTTGAAGCCCCATTGAATCCGGATACCGGGTAGGGGACTGGCGTAAGATGCTTGGGCTTCAGCTTGATTTGATTGTAGGCCTTTCGGAACAGAATGTTTGCTCCGCTGCCACCGTCAACAAGAACTTTGCTGACGTCGTGGTTGGCCACCGTGGCGATGATCACCAACGGATCCTCGTGAGGGAACGTCACCCCCCGGCAGTCGGCTGCTGTGAACGTCATGTTCGGCACCAGCGACTGGGGAGGCTGAATGTCGGCGTTGTTCACCTGGTGGGTCAGAGCCCTAAGGTGTCGCTTGTGTTCCCTCCGAGAGCATGTTCCTCCCGAGATAACATTGATCGGAGGGAATTTTCCCTCCGCATTTTTACTGTTCTTCCGGGGGAAGTCGAGGTCTTGCCGAGAGTCCTTTGATGACTTCTCGGCCTCCTTTTTCTCGCGGTGATCCGCGATGTATTTTTTCAAGTATCCCTTCCGGACCATGTCCTCGATCTGGTCCTTCAGCTGGATACACTCCTCAGTGTTATGTCCCGGAGATTCGTGGAACTCGCACCACTGATTTTTATTTTTTCGCTGATACCACTCTGGGAGTGGTCTCGGCTTTCGGTAACTCTGCTCTTCTTTCGTCACGCTGTAAATTTTGGCGCGCGGGAGAGAGAGCGGAGTGTAAGACTCGTATCTACCTGTGAACGAGGCAGATTTTTCCTTCCTCGGCTCGTTGGCCGAAGATTGTTCCAAGGCCTTGGCCTTTCCCTTTGCCCTCTGGCCTTGGCCGTCGGACAAGGGTGTTTGTTTTTGCTTCCCTCCCCCAGATTGAGGTTGGGTTTTTGCTTTGTTCCACTCTTCGGCTCGGATGAATTTATCCGAGGCATTCAGAGCTTCCTCCAAGGTCTGCGGGGTATGCATGACCATGAAGTCTAGGAACTTCCCAGGCTGAAGGCCATTTTGCATTGCAAAAACGGCTAACCCCTGGTCCAGCTGAGAGACGCTGGATGACTCGTTGCTGAAACGGGTCAGGTAGTCTCGGAGGCTTTCGGTCTCCCCCTGTTGCAGACCCATGAGTTCTGCAGTAGTCTTCTCTCGGCGATTTGCCGTGGAAAACTTGCTCCTAAATTTGGAGGACAGATCGTCCCACCCTGTTATAGAGCCTTGTTTCACTCCCTTGGAGATCCATGCTTGCGCGACCCCCTTGAGAGTGGTTGGAAAATATTTGCACCAAGTCGCTTCGGACCTGGGGCAAAGATGCATGTGAGCCTCATACGAGGCAATGTGGTCCTTCGGATCCGAAGTCCCATCATATGTTATGTGCGACGGTATTTTAACCGTGGGCACGTGCTCTTCCAGTATCCATTGCTCAAATGGCGAACTGGAGGGTAGCATAACGGCCTTGCCCTTGTTCCTGGCCGATGGGACCGCGCTCCGCCCTCTTAGAGAGGTAGGAGTGGTTTTCGTCCCTGGCCGGGAAGTCTGGGCCTCGGCCGCAGGGAACGAGAGGCGACTGTGCACGCTCGGTTCCTTGCCGCCGAGTCGGTCGAGGACGCTTCGGCGAACAGTCTCAGGTTGTTCTCGATGAGTAAATTCTGGCCGAGAAGCTGAGCTGCTGCTCTTGTGCGTTTCTGGTCGGGAGGTTGAGGATCCTTTGAAGAATTGAGGGTTCTTTTTCCTCTCTCTTTCAGTTTTCCAGGTATCCTCTTCCCACTCTTCCAGCTCTCGAAAAGAAGGAAGTTTCCCACCATCATGGTCTAGCTTCCTCCGCTGATGCCGGGTATGCGGAAGAGTTCGATCACAAGGTGGCGGCATATTTTGTGCCCTCATTGCCTCCATAAGGACTGCCAGCGCTCTCGCCACCTCCTCCGAGCTGGGCCCCGTCAAAGGGGTCCTCGGCTGAGTGTGGGAGTGAGAGCGGACGGTCAATGGTTGGCTTTGGGGCACTGAATGTGCCCGAGGATCAGATTGACCCCTGCTAGACCGAGAGTGACTCGGCCTCTGATGAGAGTTGTGAATTACGGGAGAAAGGGAATCCTCCCCGTATGATCCTCCTCCCGAACTGGCACCCTTGGGAGAGTTCCGGTCCGGTGAGGGTGATGGTGTAGGGGTCTTAGGCTTTTCGCCTGCTCCTTGACGGAGGCCTTTGCTCTTGCGATTCTTAGCCATTGCTACTAAGATAATTGCAAGATGATTTTGATTAGAAATTTGGCTTAAAGATTTTTGAAAGTCTTCCCCACAGACGGCGCCAAATTGTTTCGGGTGAAAACAATGGGGCCTTGCCGAAGGCCCGCTGAAGTGGTGAAGACTGGATTCGGTCCAAGGGATGTTGGGCCGAAGGTTTCCTGCACAGCGAACACACGTAAACTAGCCTCGGGGGTGTTGCCGAGGAAGGCCCCTCCGATGCTAAAGTTAGTACAATGTGTATAGAGAGAAAGCTATGCAAGAGAATTAATTGCTTGAGGCTTTTTTGTCTTGTACAAATGAATGAATTGAAGGCTTTTATACCTTAGCACATGTGGAGAATGTGGGCCGGGGCCCAATTGACATGTCTGGTGGACAGACCTTGACTTTAGCACAATTGGAGAGTTGAACCTTGACCTTGGGCTTTTAATTGGATCATTTAATGACTAGGCCCAATTGGACTAATTGGACCCAAACAAATACTATATTACGAAATGTATACTTCTTAAAAAAGGGGAGATAGGTAGAACATGATGATGTAAAATTGTATATTGATCTGAAGCCTGGCCTATTATTGGAAGAATTTTAAAACGTATATGTACGATATATACACACACTTTGACAAATACGCATGCTTATTAGATACGAGTTTGGTCGCACCCGCAATAAGAGAGAGAGTCCACTTCACAAGTTCAAGGAGATTTCATCTCAAAATTATATGCTAATAAAAGGAGTAGTCTGTTAGTCTTATAAAATGTTTACACTACTAAAATCCGGGCAAATAACGACATATTTTCTACGACAGCTAGCAAAATTGTCGTAATTTTTTTTAATTTTACGACAGTTTTAGTAGCTGTCGTAATATTACGACAGTTTTTTAAACTGTCGTTGATTTACGATGGTTTTTGGCCAATAAAACAGTCGCAATAGATAGTAAAAATAATTAAAAAAAATTAATATTTACGACAGTTATAAACTATCGTAAATTACGACCGTTTTGAAAACCATCATAATTTGCGACAGTTTATGGCCGTCGTACAGTTGATTTTTTTTAAAAAAAATTACGGGTATTTAAATACCCAACAAGCCCACACCAAACCCTGATATTTCCATCGTTTCATTTTTCCTCTCTCTTTCTCGTTTCATCTCCTCTCTCAGTTTCTCTCTCCTCTCTCTTTCTCGGATCATCTCCCCTCTTCTCCTCCTCTCTTTTTCTGTCTCCTCTCTGTTTCTCATCCTCCTTTCCTCTCTTTCTCATCCTCAGTCCTTTCTGCTCTTTCTTGTGTTAAAATAATGGCGAAGGTGGCGAAGCGAAATTTGTGTATTTGAGGTTCAATTTCTTGACGTTGAGGTTTTTTTTGTCAAATTCGACCATTAAAATTCCAGATCTGGAGTTTTTATGGTCGAATTTGACAATCAACACCCAAAGAAGTGGAAATTTTCGAAGGTATGTTAAATTTTTGTATTTTTCGTTTTTGTTATTGTGTTTTTTGTTTACATTCTGATATTTTTGGTCTAAATTCATTATTTTTTGCTTGTATTGCCTTTTTTTTCGCTTGTGCTTTTTTTTTTTTTTTCCGTCTATTTTCGTGTTGATTTTCGTTTATTTTCGTTATATTTCGTTTATTTTCTTTTGATTTATTGTGGCCTTATTGTTCGAATTTTGTATTGTTTCGATAATCTTTGTTTTTTCTTTCATTTTTTGTTCGCTTTTTTTGTGAATTTTTTTTATTATTTGATGTATATTTGTATTTCTTGTTAAGACAGGTCCTGCATCCCCTACTTAATGCAATTGACCGGCCTTGTTTGATGTTTTGTTATTTTTATTTATCTTTGTTTGTTATATGTTGGGTTTTTTTTGTTTGAGGTCTGTTTGTTAGGGTTTAATTTATAGATCTTAATGTATTTTGTGCAAGGTGGTGGTGGGAAGGGAGAGCTGTCGGTGGTGGGTGGTGGTGGGAAGGGAGAGCTGTCGGTGGTGGGTGGTGGTAGGAAGGGGTAGTTGTTGGTAGTGCGAAAGGTTGCTGTGGGGTAGGGGGCTGGGGAAGGGCGTTTATTATTTATTTTATTTTTCGCGACGGCTATTTGCGACTGACAGCCGTCGTAAAACTATCTTTTACGATAGTTTTTTATTTTTTGCGACGGCTATTTGCGACTGACAGCCGTCGGCAAAACTATCTTTTACGACAGTTTTTTATTTTTTGCGACGGCTATTTGCGACTGACAGCCGTCGGTAAAACTATCTTTTACGACAGTTTTTATTTCTGTCGTAACTTACGACGGTTTAAAACTGTCGTAAAATAGTTACAGCGAAAAAATAAAAAACAGTCGTTGAAATTAGTAAAACCGTCGTAATAATTCTTTACAACAGCCAAACTGTCGCAAAAATGAAATTTTACGACGATTCTGACTACGACAAACTTATTACAACAGTTGACTATCGCAACTATTTTTTGCGACAGTTTTTGCTATTTTTTGCGACAAATTTTGGTTGTCACAAAATAGCTTATTTCTTGTAGTGTTACTCTCTCTTCTTTTCTCAATGTGCAACAGTTACATATGTTGTTTGGGAAGTTTATACTTCAACATTGGTTGTTAGAGCACAAATGTCCCAAACTCTTAATGCTAGCACCACCTTGCGCGCTTTTTAGATTAACCAAGGCTCACCCGAGCAAAGGCCCTAATTCCTTGCCAATTGCCAAAGCAACTCGCCCATGCATCACTGCCTAGACCTAGCCAAGGCAATTTCAAATATTGGATATTCAATTTGTAAGTGATTTTGTATCGGATATACAATTTGTGCTCAACTCTTGTTAAATATATATTGAATATGCGATTTGTGTATATACGGAGTATAAACAATGTACGTTAGAAATATATAGTGTACGGTAAATCAGTAATTATCGGCTTATTGCTTGTTCTTATTAGTTTTAAAATATTAGGAATGCTTGTCTTTTTGTCAAGGATCTCTTTGAGATATTATTTATTTTTGGTTTGTAGTCATATACAGAATATTGAGTTTCCTCTTTAGGCAGAACTCAACTCTCATGGTTTACGGAGTATACATTATTAAATAATAAACTGTGGATCATATGGTCGATTAGAAGGTATAAAGTGAGTTATTATTTTTATCATAAAAGTTATAAAGCAAAAGTAAGAAAATAAAAATAAACATATCAAAATGGAATGTAGGAAGATAAAAATAAAACGGAGGGGTATATGTTTATTAGTTAAAATCTATAAATTTACTCTTTAAAATTTGAAAAAAGGAGATACAGGGCAAGAAAAAAATGTTTCCCAACACTTTGCATTATTTTTGTTTTCTTCAATTTTTTTGCTTGCTTCATCTTCTATATCTTTAATCTGCATGAATATATAGCAAAATTATTACATCTTTTTTTTTTTTTTTTTTTTTTTTTTTTTTTTTTTTTTTTTTTTGAAATAAGAATGTAATCCATATAATATAATAAGGGAAATTTTAAAATATGAAAATTGTTAAAAGGAATAGTGAACTTTTCCAAATTAATAATGGCTAACATGTAAAAGTATAATATAATTAGTGATCAAGTTCATATCATTTTTTTATTTATTTTTTTGCCAAGAAGTTCATATCAATTTAATTATATAAACAAGTACAGAGTATATTTCAATGGTTTTAATTGGAACATAGTTTAAATATGTCAATGAGTGAAACTTTTTGGTTTTTTTTTTTTTTTTTTTTTAAAAGCCGAAAATTAATCCCTAAAAGTTACAATCAATATTTTGTAACAGAATTTTAAAATATTATGTGTATAAATCATGTACTCCATAATTATTTTTTACTCTGTAGTAGATAAATATAAGTATATGCAAATTTAGTTAGTAACCAAAAAAAAAAAAAAAAAAAAAAAAACTTTCTATCATCCTTCCCATTTTAAAAATCAATATATATATTACATTCATAGTCCTAAATTCTAATTGCAAAAGCAAACAATATATGTATAGTACTTGATTTGTGTTTGAAGTAATTAGCACGTTGTCCAAATACATATGCAATTATTAATTTCGGATGAAGAGATTATACATGTATTTTTTTTTTTTTCAAATGATACCCCTCAACCTTTTGAGTTGAAATTTAATTTATAGTTGTAGAATGTTGATATCCTTGTATTTTTTTCTCTTATCGAATCTAAACATCAAATTATAAAAAAAAAAAAAAAAATTAAAAAAAAAATTAATTCAAACAGAAATTATAGCATAATAAAAGGAACATTTTTTTTTTTTTTTTTTTTTGGTGAACATAATAAAAAAGGAACATGAGGAGTAAATAGTACTAAAAACTAGATCATAAATTTGGTTTCATAGTCTAGTTGTGTTTTAAATACTACTCATTTGTAAGGCATAAAAAGATTCATAACATGCAGTTGTTTGGAAGCGTGTTACTATCTATATAAATAATAAAACTATAAATGGAAGAAATCCTTGTCAATGGCTACCTTCTCAGCTGCATTTTCTATGAAATTAGCAGCCCCTTTAAATGATCTTCCTGTAAAATTCTTGACAACATCCTCAGCCTTGTGTTCCACCTTATCTGCCATCTTTTCTAATCCCTCCGCCTCGACGACAATATCTTCAGCCATGTGTTCCACCCCATCTGTTATCGTTTTCAACCCTTTCCCCGTGACAACATCCTCGGCCATGTGTTCCACCCCGTCTACCGTCTTTTTAAATTCCTTCCCCGTGACAATGTCTTCGGCCATGTGTTCCACCCTGTCAGTCATCTTTTCTAATCCCTCGGACACATTTTCTACCATCTGTAACTCTTGATCTCTTTTAACTGCACTCACCCACATAAAATATTAACACATTAGATTCATTAATTAATACACACATATAAATAGTTGTCTATTTCAAATTCATATGTCCGTTAAAATAATTACGTACACTAATGAACATGACAATATAAATATATAATTAAAAAAAAAAAAAAAAAAAAAGACTTACTTTTCAGCAATATGTTTATGAGCATTGGCCCCCACTTGTTCCATACGAACCTCAATAGTGATTGCAAAAATGCTTTGGTAGCGTCTGCTATTTGGCCTTTAACTTTTCTGTTGTGGATTAATTGTTACATACCCAAAAATATGTAAGAAACAAGGTATGTACTTATGGTTTTAGTAAAAAAAAATACTAGATTCTTAGACTTATCCTTGTTTATAAGCATTAATTGCCGTTAAAAAACACACAGATCAGAATGGATGAATTTGCTCATCTTTGAAATGGAGTTATCAATTATTATTATTAGGAAACAAACGAAAGATGATGAAAAACATACTTAACAAACCCCCAAGAGAATTTATAATTACACTTTTGAGGAGATAAATCCAGTTTACAAACTTTACTTAGGAATTGTTTCAAATAATCAAGATTTTGGGTTGAATTTATAATTACACTTTTGAGGAGATAAATCCAGTTTAAGGAAGTCTTATGCGTGAGGCTATATTATTCATAATTAAAAACGTGTAATTAAAGTATTAATGATCAATTAAATATGTATCATACATTCATTATCTGATAAGAGCTGTATAATCAAAACGGCCGTCCCCCACTGTACTCTCCAGCCAACTAGCTTTTCATCGGTTTGTTATTAAATCAGTGACTTCGATTGGTTTTTGGAACATTAAAACATTATATCATCCTAGTCTGATGTTATTTTTTTTTATTATTATTTTTTTTTTTAAAAAAAAGGTAAAAAAGGTAGACGATATCAACTAATCAAACAAAGTCTAAATGGATTTTATAATTCCTTATTTTTTACTACCTACCAAAATTCTACCCAATTCTACTTAATATGCATGTCTAAACCTGATCATAAAATTATTTGTGGACAGATGAATCGGAGTACAATGAAACTTATCTTGTAAAACAAAAACTTTAGTTAGAATGTAGTGTACTTGTTTTTTTCAAGTACTCCATAATAAGAACTGTCCTACTAGGTCAAAATCCCGCACGAACTTGACCGATCCATATTAGTAGACTAGAAACTTTGAGAGTGATATATGGAAGGGTAAGGAACCACCACCTTTATTTAAAGCACTACTACTGGAGTAACGTAATAGATATTGAAAACCCATAAACTACTCAAGATTAAATAGTGTAATACTTACTATTGGATCAAACTTAGCTTGGTAGCTATAGTGCAAAATATTAAAACCCATTATCATAAGATGAGGCTTTTTAATGTTGCAACTTGTGAGTATCCATGTAATGACGTAATTGACTTTTGTGCCATTGATAAACAAAAATTTTCAAACATAATAAAGATTGTAGAAAGGAACCAAAATGTATGTGTACGATTATACGAATGAGTTTAGTAATGCTTAAAAGTCCCTCTTTAATTGTACTTCATGTATATATGCCACTCATCTTATATTAATGTTCAATTATTTAATTAAATATCAAATAGGTGGTTGGAGCTTAATAAAATGAATAAATAAGAATGGC
This sequence comes from Chenopodium berlandieri, assembly GCA_034703905.1. Lineage (NCBI taxonomy): Eukaryota > Viridiplantae > Streptophyta > Magnoliopsida > Caryophyllales > Amaranthaceae > Chenopodium > Chenopodium berlandieri. The sequence goes on from CM068279.1 coordinate 55,385,338, forward strand.
TGGCACATATATTGAAACATAAAAAGTACGGAGTAGAACAAAAGATTTTTATGCCTATCCATTCTCATTAAATATTGCATATTGTACATTTGCGCTAGCTTGGTGGGAAACTAAAATTTATACTTGTTCATAAATTATTTCGTTAATCATAGAGTAACTATACATAGGGTTTTGTGAAAATGGTACCCATTAGTATATAGTGAAAGCTCTAAAACCATGTAGGTAGGAGTAAATTGTGATCAAAATCTCTAAAAGAGATAGATAGGAAAATGATTTTGGCACACCAAAATTGATTTTGGCACACCAAAATTGATTTTGGCACACCTCTATGTGAGAACACAGTTTTCTATGCTCTTCTCACATAAGGGTGTGCCAAAATCAATTAAGGGTGTGCCAAAATCAATTTTCAGATAGATATTCCACCTAATATACCATGATTTTACAAAAATGCCCTTTTGGCTTTTAAATCACTGTATTTGATCCTTCAATTCATCTTTTCTCCGTCACTCGATTTAAGTGATTACAATATATTTTAGAATTTAAATATAACTAGGTTAAACCTTGTGCAATGCACGATTGTTGAATACTTATAATAAAAATATAATTATATATAAAATAATGAATCGATTAACCAGGTATTAAAACGAATGGCAAAATATACTTCGTATTAAAACAATAAATACATTTGAGAGAGAAAATATTTAAATATGTATTAGTTATATAATGTACAAGTTGATATTTTAGGGAGTTTACTTTAGATTTTATATAAAATAAAAGTCATAATCTAGAAGCAAACCTTTTCTTTTTTTTTTTTTTGAGGGATCTAGATGCAAACCTTATTTTTATGTAACAATTATTTTTTTTAGAAAGTAATTTTGACGGGAAATTTTTTAATAATAAATTGCCAAGTGTCGCTTAGATTCGCTTCTAGTAATATGTCATAGATGGTTCATTTTTATTTAAGAATTTTGATGATCCTAATATCCCATATTAGTACATATGGGCATATGGCTAGTGATTCCAAACCAAATCCAACTCTAGCTTATTAAAAAAAGAGGGAGTAAAAATTAAAATATATGTTTAAGGTCATCTTATTATCATCATCTAAACCACTATTGTGAGCTATTGTAAGCAAGTGATCTTATACCAATTTCTCATACCGACTGACCAACCTAAATTTATATAAACTTCAAAGATATTGTGACCCATTGTTACGACTTACGAGTCTTACGAGTAAATAATTATACTTCGTATTTAATAATTTAGTAAGTAAAGAAATCATTTATGCAAAATAACCCTACCAAGATAAACCCGCCCAATATGACTCAACCATCAATCAACCACATCATGTAAAGAATCCAAGTGAGAGTGAAAAATTGCTATGTTAGTTAGAATTTTCCTTTCAGGTTCTGCGGATTTTTAAATTAATTTTTATCACCTGTTTTTGTGCCTCTTTAAACACCAAATAAAAACCATAAAAAAATCCAAGTGATGGGTAGAAAACTTGAAATTTGTAATGATGTGCTGGACAGAAAAGATCTTCATTGGGGTTTTGTTTGCACTTTGCTGGCTCGTTTTTAGGCCATTTGTAAAGATATTCAGGTTGGGTCGTAGAATTGGGCAGGGTATTTTCGTAATAGGATGTGGGCCTATTGCACTACAGGGTAATTGTTTTCCGTGGTGTTGCAGCAAATATCTAAAATTCTAAACTACCCAAAATCCAAAAAAGATAGCCCACTTTTATCTGCCCAAACCAATCAAAAATCTATCCCCAAATCTTTATGACTACGTGATTTTATTTTTTTTTTATTTTTATTTTTTTTTGAGAAAATTATGACTATGTAATATTGATTGGCAATCCATTTTAAATAATCATTTAATAGAAGTGAATATCACCTCGATTGAATTAACTTGAAAATTTAAAAAAATAATCGAATAATTAGTCATTCGTTTTGAATAATTAGTCACTCGTTTTGAATAAATCACTGAATTGAATTGACTCAAACCACTCAAACCAAATACGATATTGAATGATTAAATTTTCACAAAAAATAAACCATAGACGGGGTAAGTAAGATGAACTCACAAAAATACATACAATTCACAATAAAGAAACATATTGTTAAAATTAATCAAGCATATTCCATTTTCATGTTCGTTCTAAGTTTTTTTTTTGAAGTATATGCTCTTTCACTATGTGATATTCTACTATGACATGTACATTCCTTTAGGTTATTATGAATTGTTTGTTCTTTTGTGATCATCATGCTTTAAAGTGTACGAATTAGATTATGACATTATTAATATGAAACACAAGTTTCTACCTAGCTAAATACTTTGGTCGATTTGGGTTACTGCTATTTTCAATTGATTTGAAATACATATTGTTGGTAGGCTTATCTTTCCTCCTTATTAGCTCATTTTGTTTTTCATATATACCACTTTAAACATGTCCATTTCTCTTTAATATGAAGTATCTAGTTTGTCATAGGCTCATAGCTAAATTTCTTTTATGGTGTATTCTATTTACCCGATTTTCACTTATCTGAACTTACCTGAACTTAACCTAAGTTATTTGAACTTATTAAAATTTATTTTAGTAGTAATTTGAACTTGAGTAACCCTAATCAGAATTTATTTTACTTGAACTGAACTTATCTTAACCTATTATTCTTGAAGTTAACTTATTTGTACTATATTAATTTAAGTGAATTTATTAGACCTGAAATAAGTGAAAATAAGGTGAACAGAACGGGCCCTTAGTCTCATCTTATAATTATATTTTTCTCTTTTTTTGGGTGATCCTCAATTCCTCACACTATGTATCAGTTTACTGTTGATTATTATTTATCATTAGATCATTGAAATCCAATAATTTATAAACTTAAAAAAAAACACTATCTTCAAAAAAAAAAAAAAAAAAAAAAAAAAAAAAAAAAAAAAGACTATAATTAATAAAATAAAATATTTGAAAAAATAAATGACATGTCATATCTAAGTTATCTTGTCCGCGCATATATATATATATGTAGATTCACCAAGAGATATGAACAATTAGGTGCTGGAATTGTGATTAAGCTACGCCAAGATTATAGGCAAGTGTGGTTTTCGCTTGGTAATTACTTCTCTTAATAATGAACATGACGGGCAACCTCATTTCTACAATCTAATTAGGCACCATACTAACATATTTCTCAACAACCATAACACTTTTGGAAATTAAAAATTATCTTTTGTGAGATCAAGAATATGACAAGGACATATAACCAAATTTCATTGTTAATTTCTTACAAGCATGCAGAAATCAGAGTTCCCTTAAGATTAGTCATATATAGGCTAAGAAACAAAAAAAAATCAGCTGTTAAAATAAGCATCAATCAGTATTCAGTATGTAACGTAGTACCCGACTATGGTGCATTGGTGAAATGGAGGTGGGATGTTATCATTAATTTAATTGCCGAACTAATGCTCATCTTGTAAATTTGTCGATCTTAAGTTAGAATTTTGTCAGATAACTTGGTATAGATTTAGTGATAATAAAATGGTACACAGACTATTCCTTACAAATAATAATAATAATAATAATAATAATAAGTAAAAAAAAAACATACTATAACTTACGTTTAGCATGGTGGTACTATTTATACGAAATATATGATATAGTGATGTTGAGATTGCTAACTAGATTACTAGAAACTATTGGCCATAGTGTCTTGTGTCAACTTGATCAGTAATCGTTTCAAAAAACCAAAAATTCTAGTAAGGGCACCACGCAAAATTAATTCTTCATGTGTTGTTGATTGTTTTCTTAAAACCACCCAAGCGATCTTTTGTATTTGCTCTACCTAAAATCAGATTCATTCTAAACGACCAATTAATTGAATTTGCCTCCCCTATTTCCAATCTTTGCCCACGAATTTATATAGCCAAAATTATTCTTGAATCTATGAGTGAGTAGACAAGCTATAAGATAATGTTATATAATGTATATATGTATCTATAACCTAGAAAGTCATAGGTAATGAGTTGAACTAATATTAATAAACCATAAAAAAGTGGCATATACACTTGCACGTCAAAGTTATAGTAGTGTCTTACCACACCTAATATTTGAAAATGAAATTGTTTCCAATCACATCTACCTTCTAAAACGTGTTAAACAAACCCTTCTTTTCCTCTCCCTTTCCCTTAGGAGAAGCCTTAAACTATACTCAGCCTTTTATCTATCCTTCCTATTCCTAATCTTAGTTTTTTCTTCCCTCTTTTTTCTCATCAATGGTCTCCTAATTATGGCCATTCGATTTCGAAAACTCTTACATTATCTAACTTATACTACAAATGTCACAACTACTATTCCTTGCACTGATTTATGTGATCCTACATGTGGTGATTTTGATGAATGTTACTCCTTCCCAACCGGACCCGACTCGTTCCCTCCTCTTCCACCACCACTACCCTCTACGACTACGATTGTGGCAACCCCATCGTCGAACACCCATGATGATTTCCACTTATCACCCCTTGTGATTATAATCATTATTATTTTAGCCGGTGCCTTTCTATTGGTTTCTTACTATGCTATTGTTATAAAATATTGTACCTTCTGGACTCGCTTAGTGTCCAGAAGGGGTAACAATAGACATGTACCAAATGAGTCTAATCAATTCCGTGACCCTCATCATGTACCCGAGGATCGAGCCATCGACGTCACAACCGGTCAATTTAACCCAATGGTAGATCACCCTATATGGTTAATCTCAACTGTTGGATTGCACCAATCAGTGATCAACTCGATAACCGTGATTCGGTACAAGAAAGAGGATGGCTTAATCGATGGTACAGATTGTTCAGTTTGTCTAAGTGAGTTTCAAGAAGGTGAAACTCTTAGACTTTTACCAAAATGTGAACATGCATTTCATATTGATTGTATTGATACTTGGCTTAGGTCACATACCAACTGTCCTATGTGCCGGGCAAGTATAGTAGCCAACCCCGATAGGCCGGGTTCGGCTTCAAACGAGCCTGGTTTCGGGACCTCGAGGCGTATCGAGATCCCACAAATGGCTGATACAGAATCTAGTGATGGAGAGTTAGTGATCACCCAAAATGGGAACAATGAAGTTAGTTTGGTGGTAGAAAACAGAGGAGAAACAGGGGATTTTGAAGTTGAGATTGAAATTGATCAAAGTAAAGCTGAAAGTGATATTCATCCTATAGCATTAGTTGTAAGGAGATCATACTCTATGGATTATAGACATGTGAGTACTCCATATACGCAACAAAACTCGAACTCGAACTCGAACTCGTATGCATTGGTGGGTGGTTCTTCATCAAGGCCACTTCCTTCAAGGGTTAATAGAGTAATGAAGAGATCATATTCATGGAGTGAAAGATTTTTTTGGCCAGCACGTAATCAGAATCATTGCAATTCAAATATTTCACCGTAAGAGTTTAATTTTCTTGTTAGAATGATCAATTTTTTATGGCTTAGTAAATGTTTTATTTCCCTTTTTTCCCCCAAAAAAATTTTAAAGGTGGGAAATTGGTAAATGTACATGAAATGTACATATTTGTATAGAAACCATGTTCAATTGAGAATATATACACTAATATTCGGCTTTTAATGTATTTTCATCTTTTTATTTATTTATTTTTTTTCCTTTTTTCTTGTGGACCATAACATGCTGGTCTTTTTTAAAAGCTGAAATTTATTCCGTATTTTGTTATAATCCTAGGAAAATCGGTAATCAAATTTGATTATATTCCCTCGGCTTTTTAAATATTTGGTCCATTTTTACTTTTTGCACTATTTATTTATCCTAATTTGACTAATGTTTGTAATTTATACATAAGAAAAAATATAATCTTGTGGGTATTTGTTGGAATCGTCTCAATAAATAAATTATTAATTTTTGATTAATTATGATTTATACTTATTAGTAATTAAAGATATAATTGATCAAATATTTACATCGATATATGTGCCCAGGAGAAAAAGAGCAAAGTATTTAAAAACGGAGAGAGTAAGAACATGAATCAATTTTAGCAATTATTAAATTTCATGATTTGTACGGGTGTATCTAAATCCAACATTGTAGAAATTAAGTGTTTTTGTGGAAGATTAATAATTGAAGTCAGATATAGATAATCATAAAATTTGTGTAAGACTTTTTTTCAACGAAGTGTTAAATTATCAACTAAGAAAGTTTAACAAATAACAGAAAATTTTCCAAGCTAAATTATACTAATGGAGCACAAGAAAAGAAGAGAATGAGGCTAAATGGGTTTTTTTTTTTTTTTCTTTTTTTGGTGCACACGAGGGGCTAGGCCCCGGGAAAGACAAAAAATAATTAAAAAAAAAAAAAAAAACTAACTAAGGGGTACAAACCATGTTATCGCTACACCTACTATAGCATTATGTAAAATACGCCCTAAAGCTAAGGAGGGGACTGGAATCAACTCAAATTTGTTGTTCTATGTTACTCATTGATTGGCTAGCCAATCTGCCGCTTGGTTCGCTTCTCGATATAAGTGCTTCACTTCCACTTCCCAATCCAGCTTCTTGATTAGATTCTTGCAGTGAAGGATATCATGCACGCATTCACCATTATAGCTATCCTCGCTGTTAAAAATGTGAGCAACAAATTTGTTATCAGGCTAAATGGTTAATTATTAGACATTTAACATTTACAAGTAATAAAATTGTACATGTAAAAAAAAAAAAAAAAAAATAGTCAAAATTAACTCGTGACCCTTCATTAGAGATTGTATTATACTCCGTACTTTATACACCCAGTGCAAGGTGCACTAACTTAATTAGATTTTTTTTTGGCTCATGTTGATAATTATTGTTAATTTAATCATCAAATTAATAAAAAGAAATAACCTTGGGTGCAAGGTGTACCAGGTGTATATAATAATTTTCACCCTTTTATAGCTAATAAGATAACACTTTTTTATTTTGCCGATAATTTAGTTATTTTAAAATTCGCTTGAATACTTAACTTATTAGGATTTTTTTCCGACAAAAAGAAAGGTTGATTTAAGTCTTGGATGTGAAGTCTCAAGAGTCAAGACTCAATCTACCCGACTATTCTAAACGTGATAAACTAAATAAGTTTACATTTCTTTAAGGATTATCATACACAAATAGTTTAGTGAGCCGAAATGCATTCACATATAGGCAGGGGCGAAGGCAGGAATTAAAACTTAAAGAGGCCAAGGCTTATATGAATTAAAATATGTAGTACACTGTATACGTATATATATATTACCAGTTTATAAAAATAAATGTCATTAAGCAACCTCGGTTCGTTTTTCGTTGCCACGTTGTTAACATCTTTTATAAAAAGTGCTGTTAATATGTTTAATTATACATTAATAAAAATTATTAAAAAAAAACTGACATAAAGGTTATTGTAGTCAGTACTTGGCAAATCCATGACCCAATATCGCAACCTATTCAGTTCAAATGCTACCATAATGCTCAAATTTCTACTGTTAATTATCCAATAGAGAACACCATCATGTACAACAGCAGGTCGGGTATGGCAAGAAGATGGAATATTTATTGGCATTTTAACGTTGATTATTGTAGGGTTGGGCCGATTTATAACTTCGAGTCTGAGACGTCTCCATTGAAATACAGGTGATTGATGATGATGATGATTGGAAGAGAGAGTTCGAACCTCCATTGTAGATATAGAAATTATAAGGCCGATTACAACAGTGAAGTGAGCACATGCTAATGGTTCGACGACTACCGGGCAGTAAAAGCCAACCAAACTACGATTGTAATTGTTCGAAAACAGACCTGGTTGTGGTGATATTAACACGGGCAAGTGGAGTGTTTGTTGAGTGATAGGATTTGTGAGGAAGTAATAGTTAGGTTTATGGTGGCCTAAGAGATAGCCGTTGGACGAGGCGTCGATTGTTAAGGTACGGACGTCTATTGGAAGAACAGGAAGAGGATTACTAGGATTATTAACTAAGGGTAGCCAATTGCAAGTAGAAGAAGCCAAGAAAGGTTAAGGTTGGGGAAGACTTAAGCCTTAAAGAGTAGCAACTATTGGGACGTCTAGGGTTCGAGATCATATCAAACCACTGTCTAGAGACAGTGCACAACCTTATTAGGGTTTTATGGGGGAGTTTTTTCAGGATTTCTAGCATCATATCTTCACACAATAACATTATTGGTGTACTTGTATTTGTTTGAGTGGTCATCAATGAAAGAGATGGTGGCGGCCTCTTCCCCATCTGATGTTATGTAAGATTCCCCTTGTTTAATTTGTTTGCTTCTCTCCTTAATTGGCAGTAGAGCACTTTTCGTATTTTGTATGCCTAGCTACATAGAAACCGTCTTATATAACAGTTTAACATGCATATTTGGACCAACTAATTAAGCAAAAATTAGGAAACAAATTTGGACATACTTTGATCGCATTCCTAAAATCAAGTATTGAGAATAATGTACAGATTTGATTGTGTAAAAATAATCCAATGTAATTATTTTTGGAATTTTTTATAAAAAAAGAAAAAAAATAAATTAGAATCTTCTTCACTTTCCTAAATCAAGCATTTATTGTGTGAACCGTTCGTATAGGTAATTATTCTTTGGCATTTACAAAATAATAAATATAATCTATAAAGTTCATTACATATAGCCATATAGGGGCTGGCTTTCATTTGCTCAAAGGAGTATGGCATATAAAGCACTATGTAAATTGTAAAGCACTTTAGTTGGTCAAAATTGTTGGCATCGTATTTGAAATTTAATAAGGAATCATCTACCTCTATAAATAGGGTTTTGTCGATGTTGTCAAGTGAAAATAATTGTTTGTCAACGCGTAACCAAAAGACAGTGAATCTAAGATTCTAGGCCACATCTCGCCCCATGGTCTTACAATATTACTCGTAGTACTCCCTTTGTCCCTTAATTTTTGCCCCATTGCAAAAATATGGGTTAAATTTTTAAAATTTTGACCATGAATTTTTGTTAATCTATAAGTGATAATATATTCATGTGGGATCTTGCTAGAATCGTCTCATTTTATAGTTTATTAATTTCAAATTTTTATAATATTTACAAGTATAGAAATGAAGATATATACATTTAAAGCTGCGTCTTGAAGACTGTGAAAAATCAAATAGGGCAAAAATAAAGGAAATAGGGAGTAAATTACTCCATAACAATGTAACATGTTGTGCATGAAAAATTGAAATTACCTCGTACAGTCGTACGAGTATATGTTTGTGGAATTGTGGCCTGGATTTGAATGGAAAAAATAAATGGGCTTCTAACATAATTTAGGTTCGGAAGACTTTGGAAGAGTTCGAAGAGGCTTCACGATCAGGCCTTGCATAAAAATTGGTAATGATCCACGTCTTAAGGCTTTTGTTACATTTGCTTAATTAACTTCTAAATATTTTGTAACGGTCCACTTCTGAAAATCAGTTTAAACAGTGAAACAATATTAGTTGGATAGAAATTAGGTTAAGGAAACAAGGCCTTGATTAGCAAAAATTAGTATCATCATATAACAAAAGACATTAGAGAACTAGTAAAAATAAATTATTTTAAGCAAATATAAGTTCCAGTTAGTGGACGTGTGTGTTAATCAATAATAATAGGCTTTATGCGCTATTAAAAATTTGGTTTAATTAGTAAAAAATCAAAAAATAATTTCACGTCAATAAAAATCAGGTGAACTGAATAATGCAATACCTCCTTTTATAAAAAAAAAATCGTACCGAGTTCTTTTTATTAGTATCGTATTGGCTTGTCACATTTTATTAAAGCTAAAGTTGATCATTAATATCTTTAAAAGCTTCAAATTTTAATTAATCCACTTATCATTATTCTTCCTATTTTTCTTTCAACAAAGTACCTTATAGCGAGTGTGTATTTTTATTGGAGCAACTTACATTAGATAGAATCGATACTCTCTTGGTGATATAATTTTATTTTATTTTTTTATTTTTTTTTTGTTTTTTTACCCAGTTCACCCTTTGGGTAATTCGAATTCGGGGCTTAATTCTGGGTAGGGGTGAAAGAAATTCGGTTTAAAACCAAACCGAACCGAATAAGAAATATGGTTCGGTTTTTTTCGAAAGTGGTTCGGTTTGGTTTTTTAAAAAAACAATTTCGGTTTTCGGTTTGGTTTCGGTTTGAGGAAATGAAAAATCGAAAAAAACCGAAAAACCGAAACTTAGGCCCAAATTTCCCCTAGCCCAGTAGCCAGATTTACCCTAAGTACATAAAGAAAAAGAAAAAAAAAACACTCTTCTATTGTGATTTGCGATTCATCCTTCTTAGTGTTCTCACTCTTCTCAGTTCTCAGATCCACTTCTCACTTTCTCACCCCTACTCACAGTCTCACACTCTCACTCTCCACCGTTCACCGGCGTCACTCCACCGTCCACCCACTCCACCGTCCAAAGGTATGCATATCAATTGCGATTATGGATTTATGCATTTATGCTTGATGTTCATATTTTTTAGGGTTTTAATTATGATTAGTGTTAAATTGTTAATTACGAAAATTACTATTAAAGATGTGAGTTTGAATCATGATAAAATTACAAATTACATGTACAAATTAGTTAAACATTCAGATTTGTTCGTTCCCTTGAATTTTTTGGTATTTTTTTTTTCTAAATTTTCCGTGAAATTTTGAATTATATAGTCAATTGACGAATTAATGAAACAAATCACGAATTATGAGTTTGCATGTATTCTTACAGTACTGGAAATTGCTATTCAACCACGAATTATTTTAGGGTTTTAATTATGATTAGTGTGAAACTGTTAATTACGAAAATTACTATTAAAGATGAGTTTGAATCATGATAAAATTACAAATTACATGTACAAATTAGTTAAACATTCAGATCTGTTCGTTCCCTTGAATTTTCTGGTATTTTTTTTTCTGAATTTTCCGTGAAATTTTGAACTATATAGTCAATTGACGAATTAATGGAACAAATCACGAATTATGAGTTTGCATGTATTCTTACAGTACTTGAAATTGCTATTCAACCACGAATTACTGAATGGCAACCAATGTGGGTGGTATTCCTGACCAGCCTCAATCCCAACATGAGACTGACCAAGTCTCTCAAAATCAGAAAAAAGAACAGGGAGCAAAAAGGAAGAGGATGAAAGAGCGCTCTGAAGTTTGGGAGCACTTTGTTAAAGAAGACTTACCTTCTGGAAGGCAGGCAATTTGCAAGTATTGTGGGATGAGCTACAAGTGTGGGGCAAAGAAAAACGGCACTAGTGTGTTATGGGCTCATATTTCGCGATGTCGTAAGTATCCCTTTAACACCCCTAAAGATTCAAAACAAAGTATGCTTTCATTCAAAAGTGCTAAAGTACCAAGTGGTGGTACTAGTGGGTTGACATACCACAAATTTGATGCTGGTAGTATTAGAAAAGCTTTGTCATTTATGGTGATTGTTGATGAACTTCCATTTAAGTTTGTTGAAGGTATAGGTTTTAGACACTTTTGTGGTGTAATGGAACCTAGATTTAATGTTCCTTTCGATTCTCGAATTACAGTAGCCAAAGATTGTTTTGAAACATATTTAACTGAAAAACGAAAGCTGAAAAATGTGTTAAAAAGGTGTAATTCAAGAGTTTCTTTAACCACTGATACATGGACCTCTATACAACAAATCAATTACATGTGCTTGACTGGCCACTTTATTGATAATAATTGGAAATTACACAAAAGAATTCTGAATTTTTGTTCTATTTCTAGTCATAAGGGTGATGATATTGGCAAAGAAGTTGAAAAGTGTTTGCTTGATTGGGGGCTTGAAAATGTCATGTGCATAACGGTTGATAATGCTAGCTAAAATGATACTGCAATTGGGTATATGAGAAGTAAGGAAAATAAATGGGTGGAAAACTGGGGTTCTTAAGGGTCGTTTCCTTCACATGCGTTGTGTTACACACATTATCAATTTGGTTGTTTCTGATGGGTTGAAAACTGTTAATGAGTCGGTTCAACGTGTTAGGCATGCTGTTAGGTTTATCAAACAATCTCCTGCTAGGTTGCAAAGGTTTAAAAAATGTGTCTTAGATGAAAAGATCAACACAAAAAAGGGATTGTGCCTTGATGTGCCTACTAGGTGGAACTCCACCTATTTGATGTTGAATGCTGCTATTGAGCTTGAGGATGCTTTTGAGAGGTATCCTGTGGAAGACCCTCACTATGTAGTTTTGAATGAGAGGGATGGTAAGGGTAGCCCTGATTCTGATGATTGGAATAATGTGAGAAGACTTTCTGAATTTCTACAAGCCTCTCATGATCTGACCTTGCATGTCTCTAGCTCTTTATATGTCACTTCGAATTTGTTGTTTTATGAATTGGTGAGTGTTGCTGTACTTATGAAAGATTTGGTTTCAAGTGATGATATGGATATGTGTCTTATGGCTTGTAGAATGAAAGAAAAATATGAAAAGTATTGGGGTGATCCAGAAAAAATAAACCTCCTGATTTTTATTGCCATTGTCCTTGATCCTCGTTATAAGCTTGATTATGTTGAGTGGATGATAATTGAAATTTATGATCCTATTGTTGCATCAAAGTTGGTTGATAATGTAAAGGAAGCTTTGAATGATTTGTATGAGGAGTATCATGTTTCTTCTGCTAATGATGTGAATAGGGAGGAAGTGTCTTCAAGTAAGGATGACAAAACTCCATTGAGTCCCAAACATAAGAAGATTGAAGTCTTAAAGAGTAAGTATAAGAAACACAAGTGTGTGAGAGATGGAGATGCAAAAATAGAGTTAGACAAATATTTGGACGAGGATACGGCGGAGGATATTGATGAATTTGACATTTTGAGCTGGTGGAAGTTCAATTGTTCAAGGTTTCCTACTGTGGGGAGAATTGCCCGTGATGTTCTTGCTGTCCCTGTTTCGACAGTAGCGTCTGAGAGTGCATTCAGCACTGGGGGCAGGGTTCTAGATCAGTTTAGGAGCTCATTAACTCCCCGAGTTGTAGAAGGTCTTGTTTGTGCTCAAAATTGGTTACGTGCTTCACCATTTCCAAGTATTGAAGAATGTTTAGAGGAAGTTGAGCTTCTTGAAGAGGGTAATATATAAGAACATCTAATCAAAAGTTACTTATTTTCATTATGTATATATAAATTAACTTGGTTATTTTTGTTATGAATTATGATAGACTTGAAGAATATGGCAATTGGTGATGCTGATATTGATGAAGTGCTTGAAATAATAGACTGATGTGGCTCTTTGCTCATTGCTGACTTGCTGTTGCTAGACTTGCTACTTCCTTGCTCTATGCTGCTGCTGAACTGCTTGGGCTGCTTCTGTATTACTGCTACTGCCTTGCTCTATGCTGCTGACTTGCTTCTGCTGCTAACCTGCTGTTATGATGTTGCTGCTGGCCTGCTGCTTGTTGTTATGCTACTGGTTTCAATTGTTAAAGTTGTAATGTTGAACAATTTTTTTATTTTATTTTTTTTTGGATGAAGTGTTGAATTTTTAGAACTTTGAAGTTTTAGAACTTGTTAATGTTGTTTAAATCTCATTATGCTATTGCAGTACAGCTACGTTGATGAATATGATATTTATATGATTAAAGCCCACAAAAATTGCAGATTAAAGCCCACAAAAATTGCAGATTAAAGCCCAAATAAACAAGGCCCAAAAAATTCGGTTTGGTTCGGTTTTTTCTTTTGAAACCGAAATTTATATGGTTTGGTTTGGTTTGGTTTCAAAGTAAAGTGGTGCGGTTTGGTTTCTAAAATCCAGAAACCGAATTAGAGTGGTCCGGTTTCCGTTTGGCCTATAAACCAAACCGAAAACCGAACTTTCACCCCTAATTCTGGGTGGTTAGGTTCCAGTCCTTTACCAATTGTTGTTATGGGGGATCGAACACGCGATTCTCCCTATCAAGTGCAGCGTCAATCACCACTACACTAATAGTTAATTGGTGATATCAAAAATTCATG
>CM068279.1:55399423-55422890 GCA_034703905.1 Chenopodium berlandieri
AATATGATATTTTTTTTTTATTTAATTTATAATTGCTGTTGTATTTCTAATTAATTCAAAATTGATATTAGTTTTAGGTGGTGTGTAACATTATTATACTTCATAATTAGTAATTTAGTAGGATCGCTTTGATTTTTATTTATTTTTTTGTTTACTAATTCGTCTAACGCTAATTGAATTACGTTTTTAATGTATGATAAATTGAATTAAAATAGCCGTTTTATGCTGAGTCGGAAAAAACAAAAAAAAAAGAAAAAAAATTCGATCTTTTAATAAGCTGACATGGACGTGATTAGGGGATTTTTATCCACCAATCACCGTCTGACAAGTGGACCAACCAGGTTCCGCCACGTGTCCTTCACGTAGGCCAATAGGAGCCTGCCACGTGTCAGTCCCAGATTCGTCCCTACGGACCAATTGAGACACACCACGTGTCCACCCATGCCAAATGGGAAAACTGGCCAACAAGGCCCAATCCTGTTTAGAAGCCCAGTCAGCCCTAGGTTTACCCCAAACCTAGATAGTGGCACGCTTCCGAGGTTATAAATACCCCTCTTAATCCTCATTAAGGAGAGACCGGAAAAACACACGGATTACCATTAAACACTCTCACCTAGAGAGACCAAACTACTTTAATTTCCGCATTAATTACTCCTTAATCAAGTACTAACTTGACCGTTGGAGGCGGAGCTCCACCACCAGGAGTCTCCGTTGTTTTGCAGGTACAGGCGTCCGGTTCCAGTCTCGGTGTTGTAACTCTCCCGCAGGACATCAGAAAACCCCGAAACATTTTGGCGCCGTCTGTGGGGAGAGTACTTCTGAGATGGCATCCACGTTTGTACCGACTTTTGAAGAGAGGCGTCCCCTAGACGACCCTCAAGTCCAGTCGGACCATGACACTGACAATGAACTTGAAGTTGAAGCTCACACAGCTCCAGACGGGACCCTAAGGGCCCGACGTACCCGTCAGACCGAAAGGACGGAACGGGAGCATTTTCAAACTGAAAGCGAGCCAGCAGGCGCACCGCCTGTTCGGCAGCAGGCGACTGATGGGTCTGCTCCCATCACCAGGAACGAACTCATGACCTTCATGAGGGACTTCAAGGGAGAGATTCAAGAGTTGCTAAATAAGAAGCCTGCACCGCCCAAGGAGCAGTCGGCTAAGAAACCATCCACTTCAAGCAAGAGGAAGCCGGTTCAAGGACGAGAGGGAACTCCTCATCCTAGATCCAGGAAGTGGGAGCCGCCTGCCCTTGATCTCACAAAATACCATTTTCCTACTCCAGGGAAAAGGAAACCTGTCCGTCACATTCAGGCGGACGGGTCGAAGAAAACATACACAGACGCTCGTCTGCTGTTAGAGCAGAAGAAGAATGACCGACTGTCTGAGTCGGCCTCTACTTCTGAATTCCAAGAAAGTCTGCGAAATACCTCGATGAGGCATACCCAGTCGTATCATGAGAGTCAGTCAGGCGGCACCTCCCGTCAGTCCGGCTTTCATAGCGACCAGGCGGTACCAAACTTACCGTTTGTACCACAACAACAGTATTTTATGCCGCCACCTCCGTTTGGTGGACAGGCAGCTAAAAATGTCCAACCTTTGGACTGGCAGCTACGGTTGCTTAGACTTGGTGAACAGCCGTCGGCCTTCTCCAAGGAAATCACTGAAGCCGCTCAGCCGGCCAAAGTGAAAAATGTGTTAGTAGGCGCCTATGATGGCACTACTAACCCAGAAGACCATCTGATGGCATTCTCCAACCTAATGTACCTTCAAGGGTTGGATGATCCCACTTGGTGCAAGTGTTTTCCAGCGACTCTCAAAGGAATTGCACAGCAATGGTTCGGCAACCTGCCGACTGGTTGTGTAAACAACTTCAGGACGCTTGCTTACTTGTTCACCTCCAACTTCGCCATGAACATTCCTGCGAAGAAGACGACCCTTGATTTGGGAACAATTCAGCAGGGTGAGAAGGAGGGGCTTCGATCCTACATCAGGCGGTTTAACCTGATGAGGATACAGATTCAAGGGTTACCAGATGAGGTGGCCTATACTGACTTTTTCAGGGGTCTCAAAGACGGGTCGACCTTCAAATTCGATCTGGTTCGAAAGAGGGTGGCGACTCTTCAGGAGGCCTTGATTGAAGCAGAAGCCTACATACAGGCGACTGATCTTTGTAGTACAGCAAAACAGTCGGACGGGAAAAAGTTCGACAAAAGAGAAGGACGACAGATACAGTCGTCAAACAAAGATCTAAAGAAGAGAAAAGAGGTCTGGGCGGCTGATTCCTCTAAACAGCCGGCCCAGAAGAAGAAAAAAGAATTCAAGCCATACTCCCCAAAGTATGCGTTTAACAAGGATAGCAAAGCTATCCTGAAAGAAATCAAGGGACGGATCTCTATTGAGAAGCCGGTCCCCATGAAGGGTTCTGCAAGCAATCGGAACCAGGAAAAATTCTGTGATTATCATGAAGATGTTGGTCATCACACCAACGAATGCATCAGTCTCATGCGGTATCTGGACCGCCTGGCTGAGCAAGGTGATCTTGACTCTTTTGTCAAGAAATCCACGGGGAACACCTCCTCGAAAAAACAGTCGGCCAAAAAGAATCAACAGGCCGACAGCTCTGATACAGATGATGCAGTCGTCTACACTATTGCAGGCGGCTTCGCAGGAGGAGGTCCCACTATTAGGGGCAACAAAGACAATATCAGGCGGCTGATATAAATTCCGTTCACCCAGAACGGCCCTCCATAAATTCATTTCCTGAGATTGTCATTACTGAAGAAGATCTAGGAGGGGTCAGGGGGCCGCATGACGACCCTATCGTCATTGAATGTAAAGTGGCCAATCAAAGAGTTGGCCGAATTCTCATAGATACTGGAAGCTCCTCAGATCTTATCAGTAGCAAATGCTCTCCAAACTGAAGTACAAGACTGATTGTATACATCCGGCCTCCCACCCTCTAGTAGGGTTTGGAGGGGGAGTCGTCCACCCTGTAGGACGAGTAGATCTACCCATCCGCCTGGGTGAAAAAGGGGAAGGACGACACATGGTAGTCCGGTTCCTGGTGGTAGAAGAACTCTCGGCCTACAACATGATTCTGGGACGACCAACCTTAAATAATTCCAAGGCTGTAATAATCCCATCTCTTATGTTGCTCAAGTTTGAGAGGGATAATGGAACAGTCGGCTCCCTAAGGGGAGATCAGAGGATGGCCCGAGAGTGCTATCTCTCGGATGTCAAGCCCACTGCTATGGCCGCTGGGTCCAGTGGAGGAAAAATGCCTTTGACAATGTCAAGGATAATGCGCCTGTTCAAGAAGCAGGCGGCAAGAAAAGAAAGGCGTCCCAGATGGGGGCCACAAGAAAAGATAAAAAATAGCAATCATTGGCAGAGGAGCGGTCGGATGAATTCCGCCCTCAGCCAGCTGGTGAGCATACGGACCTGATCTTAGATGTCTCACGTCCTGACAGAACAGTTAAAGTTGGGACGACTGCTCTAGGGGTCCTGGGTGAAGACTTTCACAATCTCTTGAAAGAATACAAGGACATCTTTGCATTCGAAGTCCATGAAATGCCAGGCATTAGTTCTGAGCTGGCGGTACATAAACTAGCTGTGGATCCAAAAAAGAAGCCGGTAAGGCAGAAGAAGCGGAACCATGGCGAAGAAAGAAGTCAGGCGGCAGCCGCCGAAGTTAAAAAATTACTTGATGCAGGATTCATTCGGCAATGTTACTTCCCAGACTGGGTTGCAAATGTTGTGCTTGTTAAAAAGCCGAATGGTACCTGGCGAATGTGTGTAGACTACACAGACTTAAACAAGGCGTGCCCAAAAGACAGTTACCCTCTGCCTAAAATTGACAACCTGGTCGACTCAACAGCCGGCCATGCTTTGATGAGTTTTATGGACGCCTACTCGGGTTTCCATCAAATCCCTTTATGGAAGAAAGATCAGGAGAAGACGGCCTTCGTCACTGATCAAGGGTTATACTGTTACACGGTCATGCCGTTTGGTCTTAAGAATGCCCCGGCCACCTTCCAACGAATGATAAACACTGTGTTCTTTGATCAGATTGGGAGAAATGTTGAGGCATATATTGATGATATGATTGTCAAGTCTAAACTTCAGAAAGATCATCTGTCGGACCTCCGAGAAACTTTCGCCACACTCAGGCGGCACCATGTCATGCTTAATCCCAAGAAATGCGTCTTTGGAGTTGAGTCTGGGAAATTTCTCGGATTTCTCATTACTCAGAGAGGAATAGATGCGAACCCTGAGAAGGTGCAGGCGGTCATCGACATGCAGTCGCCCCGCACCGTCCGAGAGGTTCAGAAGCTAACAGGTTGTCTGGCGGCCTTGGGTAGATTCCTAAGTCGATCAGGCGACAAATGCCTATACTTTTTCCAGGCAATTAAGAAAAAGGCAAGGTTTGAATGGGGGCCGGATGCTGAGGCGGCCTTCCAAAAATTGAAAGTTCACTTGCATTCCTTGCCAAGGCTAATCAGCCCTTTGCCAAAAGAAGTACTCTACATGTACCTGGCCGTCTCTGATCATGCGTTAAGCGCTGTTCTCTTGCTGAAAGAGACGGCTGTCAGCTCCCGGTCTACTTTGTCAGCCATGTGCTGAAAAATGCCGAGTTAAGGTATCCCTTAGTGGAGAAGTTTGGTCTTGCACTCTTCATGGCTGTTAAAAAATTAAAGCCCTACTTTTTGGCGCATGCAGTCGTCGTGTATACAGATCAACCGATCAAGCGGCCACTGACCACCATGGAGTCGTCGGCCGAATGATCAAATGGGCCATAGAAATACAGAGCCTCGAAGTTACCTTCGAGCCTAGAAAAGCAGTGAAGGGGCAAGCCTTTGCTGACTTTATTGTTGAAATGACTCGTCCCCCTGACTCGCAAGTTCCAGACCAAGTCTGGAAGGTATATGTGGATGGAAGCTCCACTTCAACTGGTTGTGGAGCAGGCGTCATATGTCAGTCGCCGGAGGGCGACAGGTACGAGTATGCTTTACGTTTCAGTTTTCAGGCTTCAAACAATGAGGCAGAATATGAAGCTTTACTAGCCGGAATCCGCATGTGCAAGGCGGCAGGGGCAAGAAAAATAGACGCCTGTTCTGATTCACAATTGATAGTGAGTCAGTACAATGGCGAATACGAAGCGACCCATCCGGCCATGATCAAGTATTTACAGGCGGTCCGTCAAGCAGTCGGCTCCCTTGAGGATTTCCATCTGGTCCAAGTACCGAGATCAGAAAATAACCAAGCGGATGCGCTTTCAAAATTAGCATCATCCGCCTCCTGTGATACTCCTCGAACCGTTTTTTGGGAAGTAGTGGAAAAGAGAAGCATTGAGGGAGACCCTATTGGAATCCTAGACAGAAGCTCAACCTGGATGGATCCAATTAGGGCATATCTGACAAACGGTACCCTGCCGGATGATCATCAACAGGCGGCAGTACTGAAAAGACGAGCCACCAATTTTGAAATGATAAAGGGAGAACTTCACAAAAGAGGGTACCTTCAACCCTTCTTAAAGTGTGTTACTCCAGAAAAAGGGCGAGAGATACTAGATGACCTTCACTCTGGTTTCTGTGCTTCGCATATAGGCGGAAGGACGCTTGCTCAACGGGCAAGGCGCCAGGGCTACTTCTGGCCTACCATAGAAGCTGATGCCATGGAGATGGTGAAAAAGTGTGATAAGTGTCAAAGGTTTGGCAAACTAATTCACCGTCCGGCTACTGATCTCACCACCATTCATAGCCCCCTACCGTTTGCTAAGTGGGGCATGGATATTCTGGGTCCATATACGCCTGCTACAGGCGGAAGAAGGTACATACTTGTTGCCGTCGACTACTTCACTAAATGGGTAGAGGCGGAGGCCGTTAAGGGAATCAAGACGAAGGATGTAATTTCTTTCATTTGGAGAAATGTCATCACTCGGTTCGGGGTTCCCATGTCTATGGTTTTTGATAATGGTCCCCAATTTGAGACGCCTGTTCTCAAAAGCTGGTTGGGTGACCAAGGAATTGCACACTGCTTTGCATCTGTCGGCCGTCCACAAGCAAACGGCCAAGTAGAAGCCTTTAATAAAATCATCTCAGACGGTCTGAAGAAAAAGATTGAACGAGCAGGCGGCCTATGGGCGGATGAACTACCACATGTTCTCTGGGCCATTAGGACGACTGAAAAAGGGGCGACTGGAGAAACTCCATTCCTCCTAACTTATGGTGCGGAAGCTGTTCTTCCAATAGAACACTACGAGCCGACTCTTCGAGTAATGCTATATGACGAAGAGGCAAACTGGGAAGCCATGCGCCTGGCATTAGACTCACTCCCTGAAAAGAGGGGCAATGCTGTCTTACGCCATGAGATTTACCGCCTGAGAATGACTCGATCATACAACAAAAAAGTGCACAGGCGTCCACTCAAAGTGGGGGACTTTGTACTTAGAAAAATGGAAGCTGTTGGTAGGGCTAACGAGTCTGGCAAGCTAACTCCCAACTGGGAAGGCCCCTACCGAATATATGAAGAGGTTAGAGACGGTACCTACCGTCTGGAAACACCAGACGGCCAGCCGTTACCTCGAACCTGGAACATAGATAATCTTAAGAAATATTTCTTTTGAAAAATGTAAAGTCAAGGACTACTTGAATAAAGTTTGCATTCTTACTATTCAATTTTGTATTAAGAGGGGCATGCCAACTGACAAACAGTCGGCTACTCTCCAAGTTTAAATTCATTTTACTTTAAGAGGGGCATGCCAACTCGGCTACTCTCTATGTTTAAGAGGGGCACGCCGCTTGTTTCACTCAACCGGCTACCCTCACATAATCTAGTTCACCAAGAACTATCAAAAACATGATCAGACCAGGTGTCAAGCCAACTGATCAAAATATAAAAATTCAATTCGACCTGTCCCAACATTATAGCAGGCGTCCGACGGCATCCATCCGGATGAAATTCGTCGCAGAGAGCAGCTCCCTTTTGGGTGGAACATTGTTCTATAAACTAATCACACGGCACCTATACGACTGTCCCCAAGGGCAACCACGTAGCCGTTTTTGAGACAAGGATAACTTTTATCACTAACCAAACTAGTGGTAACAGTTGACATCTGAGTCGGATGACCGCCTGTATTACTTGGGATAAATGCAGGGGGTACCTCTTGAGTTAATAGCCAACAAACATTGGCAAATCAAGGGGTCCAGACGGCCTTGCCGCCTGGTACCTCTACTACTCAATCTAGAATGAGGACGACTGAGTAACACCAACGTTAACTCATAGTCACTCTCTCAAACTTGGTATGGAACCTAAAAAGTTTGAGTAGACCACCTGTTTTTTGGCAAACAAGGGCATTCAAACCACTATTCCTACTAGTTTTCCATTCGAGTTAATAGCCAACAAACATTGGCGAATAAAGGGGAACAACCGGTACCCACCGCTTGATACCTCTACTACTCAATCACTAGGCGACTAGGTAAGAGCCATATTTACTAGGAAACAGTCGTCCTAGACTGCCTTAAAAAAAAAAAAAAAAAACACAAGTAAGAAACCCTTTCCTACTTAGTAAATTTTACAAATGACAGGACCGCCTGCCTAAAGGTAATCCAGTCATAGACTGCCTAAAGTCTAGCCTACAAAATACAAGTAAGAAAACTCTTTTTTACTTAGTTAATTTTACAAATAACGGACCGCCTGCCTAAAGGTTATCCAGTCTTTTAAACGGGTCGAATACCCATTGAATAAATGGCCGACTGATCGCCTAGTTTGGAAACAGACAACCAGTCGTCCAGGGGCATAGGCGGACTAACCATCCGTACCTGTCTACAATCGGCCATGCAAAACAGTCGATATAGTGTACAATTCAATATCAAATATTCAACACTTAGACAAATTTCAAGCAAAATAAATTTCATTAAAGAGAGTAAAATATTCAGAACCCCGGCCCCCTGGCCGGGTAAATACAAGTAAACGGCACGCAGGCCGTGAAAGAAGACATAAAGCTTAAGAAGGGGGCAAATCTTCAACATTAGCAGCGTCCGCCTGGTCAGCATTCTTCTTGCTGGACTCGGCCTCAGCTGCATTCTTTTTCGATGCCTTGCCCCCAAGTGGCACAAGCGCCACTACCGGCTGCTCCTCCACCTCCAAGGCCTCCTCAAACGCCTCGTCCTCAGCAGCCGCCAGGATCTCTTGATTATATGTTTCAGAACACTGGCGGTACGTTTTTTCCCAAGAGGCAAAGTCGGCACTGGGGAAGAGGCGGCTCCAGGTCATACGCTGGATCTGGGAAGAGTCTTCCATCATCTCTCGGACGAGCTCTCTCTTCTCTTGCTCAGCCTTCTCCGAGAGCTCTTTAGTGAGACTCTTCTCCTGGGTCACCAGGCGTTCCTTTACGCTAGCCAAGGATTTCTCCATGACTTCGTATGAGAGCATTTTTTGGCGGAGAGGTTTAAGCTCGGCCTTGAGGTTGGAGACGGTCGCCTCCAGCTCGCTGTTCCTCTTCTGGGCCGCCTCTAACTGGGCCCGGATAGCGGCGGCAGCCTGCGCCTGATAATAAAGAATATCAATGGTCAGAACTTCATTTTGGGCAATTTGAAACATTGCCTTATCACAGTTAGAGGCGGCCATAGCTTTTGCAGCCTTTACCTCTTTATTCTTCCGATCAAGCGGCTTGCGAAGGCCGTTCACTCGGAGCAGGGCCTAAGTAAAGAGAAAACATGCGTCAGTTTCCAATCAAAAAGTAACAGGCGTCCTGGAATTCAAATACTCAAAAAATGCTAAGTATACCTCAGCAAGGACCCCTGCAATCCCATCAAGGTCAAGGGTGCCGACACCCCTGACCGCCTCCCTTTCAGATGGAGGCACTGCTTTAATCATGGACTTGGCTACCTCTACCAAGTCAGGCTCCTGAGGGCCGGCTGCATCAAGCGTAAAAAAGCAAGTTAGACCTATTCATGAAGGAAACAGGTGTAAAAATTTTTACAAGGAAATTGTCCATACTTTTAGGCGGCCCCGCCGGAGTTTTAGAAGAAGTGGCCGGCTGCTTCTCAGCCGCCACTGTTTTCCTGGAAGACCCAGGAGAGCTTGCAACAGTCGTTCTCCGGGCCTTGGGGTCCGGCTGTTGCGAGGAAGAAGCTCTTGGAGTGCCCGACTAAAAAAAAAAAAAAAAAAAAAAAAAAGTTAGTATATGCATAAGACAACTACTCCAAAAAGAGGAAGAGTTTCAAAGCCTACCAAGGGTGCCCCCTTGTTGGGGGAGTCGGTACAAGACTGTTGCATGAGAGAGGCCCGCAACATGGCCGCCGCAGTCTTGGATGCTGTTATTTTACTCATGGCGTCAGCTGCAAAAGAACAAACAGTAAAGTCAGTAAAAATCCCAAGTAAACAAAGCGTGAAAAAACAGAGTATTCGTCAGGCCGGCTACCTCTAGAGCACCGACTGCTGAGGCCACAGGCGGCCAAAAAGTACTCGTCATAGAGCCACTTGAAGCTCGGGACGCAGTTTAGGGGTACTTGCTCTCGTACCCCTGAAGTAGAGTTCACCCTAGTCTCTACTTTGAAGAGTCCTTTGTCTAGGATCTCCCTTCTAGCCTTTGGGGGGACAGGCGGCAAGCTACGGCCGCCTGCAAGAAAAGGCGGATCCCTGTTCCACCTGTTAAATCTTTTGTTCAGCTCCTTGTCTGAACCCTCAATGATAAGGAAGGTGTTCCGCCAATCCTTCCATTTGTTTGCCTTACCTCTCGTCATGAGGTAGCCCCTATGGCTTGTTAATTGATACCAGCCGGTACCACCTGACTTAGGGGTCCGGCTGAGATAGTTCATGTGGGCGAAAGCCTCAAAGCTTGGCTCCACCCCGTACATTTCGCACCCGGCCACATAGCCGAGTACGTTTACCCAAGAGTTGGGGGCTAACTGCCATAACCCCAAATCATACCCATCCAAAATCCGCTTAACAGCCGGATGTAATGGGAAGCGCAGTCCAGCTTTGATGGCCGCTACATAGCAGCCAAAGCAGCCGTCATCATAGCTGGTACCAGCCGGCCAGACGACTGTGTCTTCTGGATCCGGCACGAACAGTAAAAATCCGGGGCCCATTTGGTGGTTAGCGATAAAGCTCTCCACTTTGTCTTGCATGGCCGTGATCCGGCCCCGGGGTACCGTGCAGTAGTAAGGGGTGTTCTCCTCTCGATAAGAAGCGGACGGCTCCGCCCAATTATCCCCCTTCTCAACTGCATGAGAACTCCTCGCCTCTTGTAGGCGGCTGTTTCTTTCTTCTGAGCCTGGAGAAGATTGGCCAGAAGAGCTAGACTCAGACTCGTCCTCAGACGAGTCAGAAGAGGACGACTCCTCCCCTCTCCCAGAGGGGCCCGCCTCCTCTCCCTTAGAAGGAGCAGGAGAATAGTTTGACATATCCACTGTGAAATGGGAAGGGACCACCTTGATCCCTCCCTCAGAACTGTCGGCTTGGCAGCCGCCTTGTTTCACTTCTACATCTGGCGCCTGGTCAGATGTTTCACTTATTGGCACCCTTTGAGAGGAGCCGTCCGAATTTGAGATCCTAGCAGTCTTTTTTGTTCTGGCCATCACGTTCTGCATAGACACAGATACAGTCGGACTTTGTATAAAGGGCAAAGATGGGTCCAGAAAAGGGCAGGCGGCACTCCTAGTCCTAGATTCAGCCGTCCCCGGTGACCGGCTGATCACTAACTTAGGCCGTGTCGTGTGCTTCCATGGGGCCATTTCAAAAAATAAAAATAAAAGGAAAAAGTTAAGAGTAAGAGAACCAACGGTTACCTGAACGAGTGACGGTTGATGAAAGTCTGAAGTCCTTTGTAAACGGTTTGTCAGAGCAGGCGGTAGGCAATAAAGTCCAAAGTGTCAGAGCAAGTTCAGGGGTCCGAATGTTCTCTCGCAAAGGTTCTC
The DNA here is from genome assembly GCA_034703905.1 of Chenopodium berlandieri. Taxonomy (NCBI): domain Eukaryota; kingdom Viridiplantae; phylum Streptophyta; class Magnoliopsida; order Caryophyllales; family Amaranthaceae; genus Chenopodium; species Chenopodium berlandieri. The sequence continues at coordinate 55,410,350 of CM068279.1, forward strand.
AAATGTGAAAATGACCGAAGTCAGCACTCCCTTATATAGGCAAAGTGAGAAGGCGAAGGGTCACTTCCAAATTCAAAATTTGGGCGGGAAATATCTCTCGGCCAATTGCAGGGCGACACCTTTTGCAGGCCGTCGCCTGTCACCATGCGACACCTGTCACAGGTGACACGTGACCAGTCACGTGCCGCCTGTGAGGGGCAAATGATTAGGGGATTTTTATCCACCAATCACCGTCTGACAAGTGGACCAACCAGGTTCCGCCACGTGTCCTTCACGTAGGCCAATAGGAGCCTGCCACGTGTCAGTCCCAGATTCGTCCACTACGGACCAATTGAGACACACCACGTGTCCACCCATGCCAAATGGGAAAACTGGCCAACAAGGCCCAATCCTGTTTAGAAGCCCAGTCAGCCCTAGGTTTACCCCAAACCTAGATAGTGGCACGCTTCCCGAGGTTATAAATACCCCTCTTAATCCTCATTAAAGGAGAGACACGGAAAAAACACACGGATTACCATTAAACACTCTCACCTAGAGAGACCAAACTACTTTAATTTCCGCATTAATTACTCCTTAATCAAGTACTAACTTGACCGTTGGAGGCGGAGCTCCCACCACCAGGAGTCTCCGTTGTTTTGCAGGTACAGGCGTCCGGTTCCAGTCTCGGTGTTGTAACTCTCCCGCAGGACATCAGAAAACCCCGAAACAGACGATATATAGGGAAATTTTAACAAAAATAGAGTAACTGTGGAATTTTTTTTGTTTAAACAATTTTCATGGAAATCACTCTTGGTTTTTCTCATATTTTTTTTTATTCTTAAGTAAATGTAAAAATAACTAAAAAAAAAAAGTAAAGTATTTATTCCTCATGCCACATTACAACATTTCCACAAGACTTACAAGATGACTAAAAATGTGATTGAATTTGGTCATCATCAACAATATATCATGACTTTAACTAAGTAAGTAGCCGTGCGTGTTTCCAGGTTGTACTTTGTAAACGTGCAATCGATAAATTTTATCAAAGCCTTTTCAAAATTAAAACTGTCGTTGTCAAATCAAAATTGAGTTATTCTTAAATTGAAGCTTGTGGTTTGTGATTAGGGGATTTTTATCCACCAGTCACCGTCTGACAAGTGGGCCAATAGGAGCCTGCCACGTGTCAATCCCAGATTCGTCCACCACGGACCAATAGAGACACGCCACGTGTCCACCCATGCCTAATGGGAAAACCGGCCAACAAGGCCCAATTCTGATTAGAAGCCCAGTCAGCCCAAGGTTAACCATAAACCTAATGGCACGCTTCTCGAGGTTATAAATACCTCACTTAATTCTCATTAAGGGATTAATGAATCAGATCAGGAGATTAACAACAAGTAACACAGATTACACATTAAACGCTCTCACCTAGAGAGACCAAACTATTTAGTTTCCGCATTAATTACTCCTCATACAAGTACTAACTTGACCGTTGGAGGCGGAGCTCCTACCACAAGGAGTCTTCGTTGTTTTGCAGGTACAGGCGTCCGGTTCCAGTCTCGGTGTTGTAACTCTCCCGCAGGACATCAGAAAACCCCGAAACATTTGGCGCCGTCTGTGGGGAGAGTACTTCTGAGATGGCATCCACGTTTGTACCGACTTTTGAAGAGAGGCGTCCCCTAGACGACCCTCAAGTCCAGTCGGGACCATGACACTGACAATGAACTTGAAGTTGAAGCTCACACAGCCCAGACGGGACCCTAGGGCCCGACGTACCCGTCCGACTGAAAGGACGGAACGGGAGCATTTTCAAACTGGAAGGGAGCCAACAGGCGCACCTCCTTCGGCAGCAGGCGACTGATGGTCGGCTCCCATCACCAGGAACGAACTCATGACCTTCATGAGGGACTTCAAGGGAGAGATTCAAGAGTTGCTAAGTAAGAAGCCCTGCACCGACTAGGGGACAGTCGGCTACGAAACCTTCCACTTCAGGCAAGAGGAAGCCGGTTCAAGGACGAGAGGGAACACCTCATCCTAGATCCAGGAAGTGTGAGCCGCCTGCCTTGATCTCACAAAATACCGTTTTCCTACTCCAGGAAAAAGGAAACCTGTCCGTCACATTCAGGCGGACGGTTCGAAGAAAACATACACAGACGCTCGTCTGCTGTTAGAACAGAAGAAGAATGACGACTGTCAGAGTCGGCCTCTACTCTGAATTCAAGAAAGTCTGCGCAATTCCTCGATGAAGCAGACTCAGTCGTATCATGAGAACAGTCAGGCGGTACCTCCCGTCAGTCCGGCTTTCATAGCGACCAGGCGGTACCAAACTTACCGTTTGTACCCCAACAACAATATTTTATGCCGCCACCTCCATTTGGTGGACAGGCAGTTAAAAATGTCCAACCCTGGACTGGCAGCTACGGTTGCTTAGACTTGGTGAACAGCCGTCGGCTTTCTCCAAGGAAATCACTGAAGCCGCTCAGCGGCCAAGTGAAAAATGTGTTAGTAGGCGCCTATGATGGCACTACTAACCCAGAAGACCATCTTATGGCATTCTCCAACCTAATGTACCTTCAAGGGTTGGATGATCCACTTGGTGCAAGTGTTTTCCAGCGACTCTCAAAGGAATTGCACAGCAATGGTTCGGCAACCTGCCGACTGGTTGTGTAAACAATTTCAGGACGCTTGCTTACTTATTCACCTCCAACTTCGCCATGAACATTCCTGCGAAGAAGACGACCCTTGATTTGGGACAATTCAGCAGGGTGAGAAGGAGGGGCTTCGTTCTTACATCAGGCGGTTTAACCTGATGAGAATACAAATTCAAGGGTTACCAGATGAGGTAGGCTATACTGACTTTTTCAGGGGTCTCAAAGACGGGTCGACCTTCAAATTCGATCTTGTTCGAAAGAGGGTGGCGACTCTTCAGGAGGCCTTGATTGAAGCAGAAGCCTACATACAGGCGACAGATCTTTGTAGTATAGCAAAACAGTCGGACGGGAAAAAGTTCGACAAAAGAGAAGGACGACAGATACAGTCGTCCAACAAAGATCTAAAGAAGAGAAAAGAGGTCTGGGCGGCTGATTCCTCTAAACAGCCGGCCCAGAAAAAGAAAAGAATTCAAGCCATACTCCCCAAAGTATGCGTTTAACAAAGATAGCAAAGCTATCCTGAAAGAAATAAGGGACGGATCTCTATTGAGAAGCCGGTCCCCATGAAGGGTTCTGCAAGCAATCGGAACCAGGAAAAATTCTGTGATTATCATGAGGATGTTGGTCATCACACCAACGAATGCATCAGTCTCATGCGGTATCTGGACCGCCTGGCTGAGCAAGGTGATCTTGTTCTTTTGTCAAAAATCCACAGGGAACACCTCCTCGAAAAAACAGTCGGCCAAAAAGAATCAACAGGCCGACAGCTCTGATACAGATGATGCAGTCGTCTACACTATTGCAGGCGGCTTCGCAGGAGGGGGTCCCACTATTAGGGGCAACAAAGACAATATCAGGCGGCTAGATATAAATTCCGTTCACCCAGAACGGCCCTCCATAAATTCATTTCCTGAGATTGTCATTACTGAAGAAGATCTAGGAGGGGTCAGGGGGCCGCATGACGACCCTATCGTCATTGATGTAAGGTGGCCAATCAGAGAGTCGGCCGAATCCTCATAGATACTGGAAGCTCCTCAGATCTTATCAGTAGCAAATGTCTCTCCAAACTGAAGTACAAGCCTGATGTATACATCCGGCCTCCCACCCTCTAGTAGGGTTTGGAGGGGGAGTCGTCCACCCTGTAGGACGAGTAGATCTACCCATCCGCCTGGGTGAAAAAGGGGAAGGACGACACATGGTAGTCCGATTCCTGGTGGTAGAAGAACTCTCGGCCTACAACATGATTCTGGACGACCAACCTTAAATAATTCCAAGGCTGAATAATCCCATCTCTTATGTTGCTCAAGTTTGAGAGGGATAATGGAACAGTCGGCTCCCTAAGGGGAGATCAGAAGATGGCCCGAGAGTGCTATCTCTCGGACGTCAAGCCACTGTCATGGCCGCTGAGTCCAGTGGAGGAAAGATAGACCTTGACAATGTCAAGGAGAGTGCGCCTGTTCAAGAAACAGGCGGCAAGAAAAGAAAGGCATCCCAGATGGGGGCCGAAGAAAGAAAATAAAAAATAGCAATCATTGGCAGAGGAGCGGTCGGATGAATTCCGCCCTCAGCCGGCTGGTGAGCATACGGACCTAATCTTAGATGCCAACGTCCTGACAGAACAGTCAAAGTTGGGACGACTGCTCTAGGGGTCCTAGGTGACGACTTCCACAATTGTTGAAAGAATACAAGGACATCTTTGCATTCGAAGTCCATGAAATGCCAGGCATAAGTTCTGAACTGGCGGTACATAACTAGCTGTGGATCCAAAAAAGAAGCCGGTAAGGAGAAGAAGCGGAACCATGGCGAAGAAAGAAGTCAGGCGGCAGCCGCCGAAGTAAAAAATTACTTGATGCAGGATTCATTCGGCAATGTTACTTCCCAGACTGGGTTGCAAATGTTGTGCTTGTTAAAAAGCCGAATGGTACCTGGCGATGTGTGTAGACTACACAGACTTGAATAAGGCGTGCCCAAAAGACAGTTACCCTCTGCCTAAAATTGACAACCTGGTCGACTCAACAGCCGGCCATGCTTTGATGAGTTTTATGGACGCCTACTCTGGTTTCCATCAAATCCCTTTATGGAAGAAAGATCAGGAGAAGACGGCCTTCGTCACTGATCAAGGGTTATACTGTTACACGGTCATGCCGTTTGGTCTTAAGAATGCCCCGGCCACCTTCCAACGAATGATAAACACTGTGTTCTTTGATCAGATTGGGAGAAATGTCGAGGCATATATTGATGATATGATTGTCAAGTCTAAACTTCAGAAAGATCATCTGTCGGACCTCCGAGAAACTTTCGCCACACTCAGGCGGCACCATGTCATGCTTAATCCCAAGAAATGCGTCTTTGGAGTTGAGTCTGGGAAATTTCTCGGATTTCTCATTACTCAGAGAGGAATAGATGCGAACCCTGAGAAGGTGCAGGCGGTCATCGACATGCAGTCGCCCCGCACCGTCCGAGAGGTTCAGAAGCTAACAGGTTGTCTGGCGGCCTTGGGTAGATTCCTAAGTCGATCAGGCGACAAATGCCTATACTTTTTCCAGGCAATTAAGAAAAAGGCAAGGTTTGAATGGGGGCCGGATGCTGAGGCGGCCTTCCAAAAATTGAAAGTTCACTTGCATTCCTTGCCAAGGCTAGTCAGCCCTTTGCCCAAAGAAGTACTCTACATGTACCTGGCCGTCTCTGATCATGCGTTAAGCGCTGTTCTTCTTGCTGAAAGAGACGGCTGTCAGCTCCCGGTCTACTTTGTCAGCCATGTGCTGAAAAATGCCGAGTTGAGGTATCCCTTAGTGGAGAAGTTTTGGTCTTGCACTCTTCATGGCTGTTAAAAAATTAAGCCCTACTTTTGGCGCATGCAGTCGTCGTGTATACAGATCAACCGATCAAGCGGCCACTGACCACCATGGAGTCGTCAGGCCGAATGATCAAATGGGCCATAGAAATACAGAGCCTCGAAGTTACCTTCGAGCCTAGAAAAGCAGTGAAGGGGCAAGCCTTTGCTGACTTTATTGTCGAAATGACTCGTCCCCCTGATTCGCAAGTTCCAGACCAAGTCTGGAAGGTATATGTGGATGGAAGCTCCACTTCAACTGGTTGTGGAGCAGGCGTCATATGTCAGTCGCCAGAAGGCGACAGGTACGAGTATGCTTTACGTTTCAGTTTTCAGGCTTCAAACAATGAGGCAGAATATGAAGCTTTACTAGCGGTATCCGCATGTGCAAAGCGGCAGGGGCAAGAAAAATAGACGCCTGTTCTGATTCACAATTGATAGTGAGTCAGTACAATGGCGAATACGAAGCGACCATCCGGCCATGATCAAGTATTTACAAGCGGTCCGTCAAGCAGTCGGCCCTTGAGGATTTCCATCTGGTCCAAGTACCGAGATCAGAAAATAACCAAGCGGATGCGCTTTCAAAATTAGCATCATCCGCCTCCTGTGATACTCCTCGACCGTTTTTTGGGAAGTAGTGGAAAGGAGAAGCATTGAGGGAGACCCTATTGGAATCCTAGACAGAAGCTCAACCTGGATGGATCCAATTAGGGCATATCTGACAAACGGTACCCTGCCGGATGATCATCAACAGGCGGCAGTACTGAAAAGACGAGCCACCAATTTTGAAATGATAAAGGGAGAACTTCACAAAAGAGGGTACCTTCAACCCTTCTTAAAGTGTGTTACTCCAGAAAAAGGGCGAGAGATACTAGATGACCTTCACTCTGGTTTCTGTGCTTCGCATATAGGCGGAAGGACGCTTGCTCAACGGGCAAGGCGGCAGGGCTACTTCTGGCCTACCTAGAAGCAGATGCAATGGAGATGGTGAAAAAATGTGATAAGTGTCAAAGATTTGGCAAACTAATTCACCGTCCGGCTACTGATCTCACCACCATTCATAGTCCCCTACCGTTTGCTAAATGGGGCATGGATATTCTGGGTCCATATACGCCTGCTACAGGCGGAAGAGGTATATACTTGTTGCCGTCGACTACTTCACTAAATGGGTAGAGGCGGAGGCTTAAGGGAATCAAGACGAAGGATGTAATTTCATTCATTTGGAGAAATGTCATCACTCGGTTCGGGGTTCCCATGTCTATGGTTTTTGATAATGGTCCCCAATTTGAGACGCCTGTTCTCAAAAGCTGGTTGGGTGACCAAGGAATTGCACATTGCTTTGCATCTGTCGGCCGTCCACAAGCAAACGGCCAAGTAGAAGCCTTTAATAAAATCATCTCAGACGGTCTGAAGAAAAAGATTGAACGAGCAGGCGGCCTATGGGCGGATGAACTACCACATGTTCTCTGGGCCATTAGGACGACTGAAAAAGGGGCGACTGGAGAAACTCCATTCCTCCTAACTTATGGGGCGGAAGCTGTTCTTCCAATAGAACACTACGAGCCGACTCTTCGAGTAATGCTATATGACGAAGAGGCAAACTGGGAAGCCATGCGCCTGGCATTAGACTCACTCCCTGAAAAGAGGGGCAATGCTGTCTTGGCCATGAGATCTACCGCCTGAGAATGACTCGATCATACAACAGAAAAGTGCACAGGCGTCCACTCAAAGTGGGGGACTTTGTACTTAGAAAAATGGAAGCTGTTGGTAGGGCTAACGAGTCTGGCAAGCTAACTCCCAACTGGGAAGGTCCCTACCGAATATATGAAGAGGTTAGAGACGGTACCTACCGTCTGGAAACACCAGACGGCCAGCCGCTACCTCGAACCTGGAACAAAGATAACCTTAAGAATATTTCTTTTGAAAAATGTAAAGTCAAGGATTACTTGATAAAGCTGCATCTTTACTATTCGATTCTGTATTAAGAGGGGATGCCAACTGACAACAGTCGGCTACTCTCCATGTTATATTTATTTACTTTAAGAGGGGCATGCCAACTGACCAACAGTCGGCTACTCTCCATGTTTATATTTATTTTTAAAGAGGGGCATGCCAATGACAAACAGTCGGCTACTCTCTATGTTAATTTAAGAGGGGCACGCCGCTTGACCGGGTACTCTCACATAATATAGTTCACCAAGAACTATAAAAAACATGATCAGACCAGGCGTCAAGCCAACTGATCAAAATATAAAATTCAATTCGACCTGTCCCAACATTATAGCAGGCGTCCGACGGCATCCATCCGGATGAAATTCGTCGCAGAGAGCAGCTCCCTTTTGGGTGGAACATTGTTCTATAAAACTAATCACACGGCACCTATACGACTGTCCCCAAGGACAACCACGTAGCCGTTTTTGAGACAAGGATAACTTTTATTACTAACCAAACTAGTGATAACAGTTGACATCTGAGTCGGATTACCGCCTGTATTACTTGGGATAAATGCAGGGGGTACCTCTTGAGTTAATAGCCAACAAACATTGGCGAATCAAGGGGTCCAGCGGCCTCGCCGCCTGGTACCTCTACTACTCAAGCTAAAATGAGGACGACTGAGTAACACCAACGTTAACTCATAGTCACTCTCCCAAAACTGGCATGGAACCTAAAAAGTTTGAATAGACCACCTGTTTTTTGGCAAACAAGGGCATTCAAACTATTATTCCTACTAGTTTTCTCTTGAGTTAATAGCCAACAAACATTGGCGAATAAAGGGGAACAACCGGTACCACCGCTTGATACCTCTACTACTCAATCACAGGCGACCAGGTAACAGTCATAGTTACTTGGTCACCCCTTAAAAATTTTTAAGTATTTGCAATAGGAAACATTCGTCTAGACGCCTATAGCTCAAAAAACAAGTAAGAATACCCTTTCTTACTTAGTTAATTTTACAAATGACAGGACCGCCTGCCTAAAGGTAATCCAGTCATAGACTGCCTAAAGTCTAACCTACAAAATACAAGTAAGAAAACTCTTTTTACTTAGTTAATTTTACAGATAGAGGACCGCCTGCCTAAAGGTGATCCAGTCTTAAACGAATTGAGTAACGATTGGATAAATGGCCGACTGATCGCCTAACTTGGAAACAGACAACAGTCGTCCAGGGGCATAGGCGGCGTAACTAACCATCCGTACCTGTCTACAATCGGCCATAAAACAGTCGATATAGTGTACAACTCAAATATTCAACACTAGCCAAATTTCAAGAAAAAATCAAATTTCATTAAGAAAAATATTCAGAACCCCGGCCCCCTGGCCGGTAAATACAATAAACGGCACGCAGGCCGTGAAAGAAGACAAAAGCTTATGAAGGGGCAAATCCTAAACATTAGCAGCGTCCGCCTGGTCAGCATTCTTCTTGCTAGACTCGGCCCCCAGCTGCATCTTTCTTCGATGCCTTGCCCCCAAGTGGCACAAGCGCCACTACCGCTGCTCCTCCACTCCAAGGCCTCCTCCAACGCCTCGTCCTCAGCAGCCGCCAGGATCTCTTGATTATATGTTTCAGAGCACTGGCGGTACGTTTTCTCCCAAGAGGCAAAGTCGGCATTGGGAAGAGGCGGCTCCAGGTCATACGCTGGATTTGGAAGAGTCTTCCATCATCTCTCGGACGAGCTCTCTCTTCTCTTGCTCAGCCTTCTCCGAGAGCTCTTTAGTGAGACTCTTCTCCTGAGTCACCAGTTGTTCCTTTACGCTAGTCAAGGATTTCTCCATGACTCGTATGAGAGCATTTTTAGGCGGAGAGGTTTAAGCTCGGCCTTGAGGTCGGAGACGGTCGCCTCCAGCTCGCTGTTCTTCTTCTGGGCCGCCTCTAACTGGGGCCGGATAGCGGCGGCAGCCTGCGCCTGATAATAAAGAATATCAATGGTCAGAACTTCATTTTGGGCAATTTGAAACATTGCTTATCACAGTTAGAGGCGGCCATAGCTTTCGCAGCCTTTACCTCTTTGTTTTCCGATCAGCGGCTTGCGAAGGCCGTTCACTCGGAGCAGGGCCTAAGTAAAAGAAAACATGCGTCAGTTTCAAAACAAAACAGATAACAGGCGTCCTGGAATCAGCTACTCAAAAATGCTAAGTAACCTCAGCAAGGATCCCTGCAATCCCATCAAGGTCAAGGGGTGCCGACACCCCTGACCGCCTCCCTTTCAGATGGAGGCCACAGCTTTTATCATTGACTTGGCTACCTCCACCAAGTCAGGCTCCTGAGGGCCGGCTGAATCAAGCATAAAAAAGCAAGTTAGACCTAGTCAAGAAGGAAGCAAGTGAAAATTTACAAGTAAATTTCCATACTTCTAGGCGGCCCGCCGGAGTTTTAGAGGAAGTGGCCGGTGCTTCTCAGCCGCCACTGTTTTCCTGGAAAAGACCAGGAGAGCTTGCAACAGTCGTCCTCCGGCGGCCTGGGGTCGGCTGTTGCGAGGAAGAAGCCTCTGGATTACCCGACTACAAAAAAAAAAGGAAGAGTTAGCATATGTATAAGACTACTTCAAAAGAAGAAGTTTCAAAGCCTCACCAAGGGTGCCCCTTGTTGGGGGAGTCGGTACCAGACTGCTGCATCAGAGAGGCCGCAGCATGGCCGCCGCAGTCTTGGAGGCAGTTATTTTGCTCATGGCGTCAGCTGCAAAAAAGAGCAAACAGAAAAGTCAGTAAAAATCCCAAGTAAAAAAGGCGTGAAAAAAGAGTATTTGACAGGCCGGCTACCTCTAGAGCACCGACTGCCGAGGCCACAGGCGGCCAAAAAGTACTCATCATAGAGCCACTTGAAGACCGGAATGCAGTTCAGGGGCACTTGCTCTCGTACCCCTGAAGTAGAGTTCACCCTGATCTCTACTTTGAAGAGTCCTTGTCTAGGATCTTTTCTTTAGCCTTTGGGGGACAGGCGGCAAGCTACGGCCGCCTGCAAGAAAAGGCGGATCCCTGTTCCACCTGTTGTAACCTTTGTTCAGCTCCTTGTCTGAACCCTCGATGATGAGGAAGGTGGTCCGCCAATCCTTCCATTTGTTTGCCTTACCTCTCGTCATGAGGTAGCCCTTGTGGCTTGTTAATTGATACCAGCCGGTACCCCTGACTTTGGGGTCCGGCTGAGATAGTTCATGTGGGCGAAAGCAAAGCTTGGCTCCACCCCGTACATTTCGCACCCGGCCACATAGCCGAGTACGTTCACCCAAGAATTGGGGGCTAGCTGCCATAACCCCAGATCATACCCATCTAAGATCCGCAGAACAGCCGGATGTAGTGGGAAGCGCAGCCCAGCTTGATGGCCGCCGCGTAGCAGCCGAAGCAGCCATCATCATAGCTGGTACCAGCGGGCAGACGACTGTGTCTTCTGGATCCGGCACGAACAATAAATATCCGGGGCCCATCTTGTAGTTAGCTATAAAGCTCTCCACTTTGTCTTTCATGGCCGTGATCCGGCCCCCGGGTACGTGCCAGTAGTAAGGGGTGTTCTCCTGTCTATAAGAGGCGGACGGCTCCGCCCAATTATCCCCCTTTCTCAACTGCATGAGAACGCATCGCCTCTGAAGGCGGCTGTTTCTCTCTTCAGAGCCTGGAGAAGATTGGCCCGAAGAGCTTGAATCAGACTCGTCCTCAGACGAGTCAGAAGAGGACGACTCTTTCCCTCTCCCAGAGGGGCCCGCCTCCTCCCCCTTAGAAGGAGGAGGAGAATAGTTTGGACATGTCTACGGTGAAATGGGAAGGGAACCACCTTCACCCCTCCCTCAGAACTGTCGGCTTGGCAGCCGTCTGGTCTCACTTCTACATCTGGCGCCTGGTCAGATGTTTCACTTATTGGCACCCTTTGAGAGGAGCCGTCCGAGTTTGAGATCCTAGCTGTTTTTTTGTTCGGCCATCACGTTCTGCATAGACACAGATACAGTCGGACTTTGTATAAAGGGCAAAGATGGGTCCAGAAAAGGGCAGGCGGCACTCCTAGTCCTAGATTCAGCCGTCCCCGGTGACCGGCTGATCACTAACTTAGGCCGTGTCGTTTGCTTCCAAGGGCCATTTCAAAGAAAATAAAAATAAGAAAAAAGTTAAGAGTAAGAGAACCAACGGTTACCTGAGCGAGTGACGGTTGATGAGAATCTGAACTCCTTTGCAAACGGCTTGTCAGACAGGCGGTAGGCAACAAAGGTCCAAAATGTCAGAGCAAGTTCAGGGGTCCGAATGTTCTCTCGCAAAGGTTCTCAAATGTGAAAATGACCGAAGTTACCACTTCTTTATATAGGCAAAGTGAGAAGGCGAAGGGTCACTTCCAAATTCAAAATTTGGGCGGAAATATCTCTCGGCCAATTGCAGGACGACACCTGTCGTAGGCCGTCGCCCATCACCATGCGACACCTGTCACAGGCGACACGTCACCAGCCACGTACCGCCTGTGAGGGGCAAATGATTAGGGGATTTTTATCCACCAGTCACCGTCTGACAAGTGGGCAATAGGAGCCTGCCACGTGTCAATCCCAGATTCGTCCACCACGGACCAATAGAGACACGCCACGTGTCCCACCATGCCTAAATGGGGAAACGGCCAACAAGGCCCAATTCTGATTAGAAGCCCAGTCAGCCCAAGGTTAACATAAACCTAATTGGCACGCTTCTCGAGGTTATAAATACCTCACTTAATTCTCATTAAGGAATTAATGAATCAGATCAGGAGATTAACAACAAGGTTAACACAGATTACACATTAAACGCTCTCACCTAGAGAGACCAAATATTTAGTTTCCGCATTAATTACTCCTCATACAAGTACTAACTTGACCGTTGGAGGCGGAGCTCCTACCACAAGGAGTCTTCGTTGTTTTGCAGGTACAGGCGTCCGGTTCCAGTCTCGGTGTTGTAACTCTCCCGCAGGACATCAGAAAACCCCGAAACAGTTTGCATTTATATAATTTTTTTTTACATATTAACAATATAGTTGATATTTGGCTACTAAATGGTTAAATAGTAATCTTTGTTATAAAAGGTTGAGGGTTCACATTCCTTATCCTTATTTTTTTATACCAAATAATATTGATTT
>CM068279.1:55422990-55434434 GCA_034703905.1 Chenopodium berlandieri
TTGATTCAAAAAGCTTTGTTTAAATGTGTTTGACTTTGATTTGATTCTGTTAGCTTTGTAGAATGCATTTCACTTCATTTGATTTAAATTGCTTTGTTTGAATGTATTGACTTTCATTTGATTCAAAAAGCTTTTTTGAATGTGTTTGACTTTCATTTGATTCAAAAATGCTTTGCTTGAATGTTTTGACTTTCATTTGATTCAATTAGTTTTGTAGATTGTCTTTGACTTTCATTTTATTCAAAAGCTTTGTTTGAATGTGTTTGACTTTGATTTGATTCTGTTAGCTTTGTAGAATGCATTTCACTTCATTTGATTTAAATTGCTTGTTTAAATGTGTTTGACTTTCATTTGATTCAAAAAGATTTGTTTGAATGTGTTTGACTTTAATTGATTCAAAAGTTGTTTGAATGTGTTTGACTTTCATTTGATTCACTTTGCTTTTTAGAATGCATTTCACTTTAATTTGATTTAAATAGCTTCATTTGAATGTGTTTGATTTTAATTTTATTCAAAAAGCTTTATTTGAATGTGTTTGACTTTCATTTGATTCAATTAGCTTTGTAGAATGTATTTGACTTTCATTTTATTCAAAAAGCTTTGTTTAAATGTGTTTGACTTTGATTTGATTCTGTTAGCTTTGTAGAATGCATTTCACTTCATTTGATTTAAATTGCTTTGTTAGAATGTGTTTGACTTTCATTTGATTCAAAAAGCTTTGTTTGAATGTGTTTGACTTTCATTTGATTCAATTAGCTTTGTAGAATGCATTTCACTTCATTTGATTTAAATTGCTTTGTTTGAATGTGTTTGACTTTCATTTGATTCAAAAAGCTTTGTTTGAATGTGTTTGACTTTCATTTGATTCAATTAGCTTTGTAGAATGTATTTGACTTTCATTTTATTCAAAAATCTTTGTTTGATTGTGTTTGACTTTGATTTGATTCTGTTAGCTTTGTAGAATGTATTTCACTTCATTTGATTTAAATTGCTTTGTTTGAATGTGTTTGACTTTCATTTGATTCAAAAAGCTTTGTTTGAATGTGTTTGACTTTCATTTGATTCAATTAGCTTTGTAGAATGTATTTGACTTTCATGTTATTCAAAAAGCTTTGTTTGAATGTGTTTGACTTTGATTTGATTCTGTTAGCTTTGTAAAATGCATTTAACTTCATTTGATTTAAATTGCTTTGTTTGAATGTGTTTGACTTTCATTTTATTCAAAAAGCTTTGTTTAAATGTGTTTGACTTTGATTTGATTCAAGCTTTGTAGAATGCACTTCACTTTCATTTGATTTAAATTGTTTTGTTTGAATGTGTTTGACTTTCATTTGATTCAAAAAGCTTTATTTGAATGTGTTTGACTTTAATTTGATTCAAATAGCTTTGTTTGAATGTGTTTGACTTTCATTTGATTCAATTTGCTTTTTAGAATGCATTTCACTTTCATTTGATTTAAATAGCTACATTTGAATGTGTTTGATTTTAATTTTATTCAAAAAGCTTTATTTGAATGTGTTTGACTTTCATTTGATTCAAAAAGCTTTGTTTGAATGTTTTTGTCTTTCATTTGATTCAATTAGCTTTGTAGAATGTATTTGACTTTCATTTGATTTAAATTGCTTTGTTTGAATGTGTTTGACTTTCATTTGATTCAATTAGCTTTGTAGAATGTATTTGACTTTCATTTGATTCAAAAAGTTTTGTTTGAATGTGTTTGACTTTGATTTGATTCTGTTAGCTTTGTAGAATGCATTTCACTTCATTTGATTTAAATTGCTTTGTTTGAATGTGTTTGGCTTTTATTTGATTCAAAAAGCTTTGTTTGAATGTTTTTGACTTTCATTTGATTCAATTAGATTTGTAGAATGCGTTTGACTTTCATTTTATTCAAAAAGCTTTGTTTGAATGTGTTTGACTTTGATTTGTTCTATTAGCTTTGTAGAATGCATTTCACTTCATTTGATTCAAAATGCTTTGTTTGAATGTTTTTGACTTTCATTTGATTCAAAAAGCTTTGTTTGAATGTGTTTGACTTTCATTTGATTCAATTAGCTTTTTAGAATGTATTTGACTTTCATTTTATTCAAAAAGCTTTGTTTGAATGTGTTTGACTTTGATTTGATTCTTTTAGCTTTGTAGAATGCATTTCACTTCATTTGATTTAAATTGCTTTGTTTGAATGTGTTTGACTTTCATTTGATTCAAAAAGCTTTGTTTGAATGTGTTTGAATTTAATTTGATTCAAATAGCTTTGTTTGAATGTGTTTGACTTTCATTTGATTCAATTTGCTTTTTAGAATGCATTTCACTTTCATTTGATTCAAATAGCTTTGTTTGAATGTGTTTGACTTTCATTTGATTCAATTTGCTTTTTAGAATGCATTTCACTTTCATTTGATTTAAATAGCTTCATTTGAATGTGTTTGATTTTAATTTTATTCAAAAAGCTTTGTTTGAATGTGTTTGACTTTCATTTGATTCAAAAACCTTTGTTTGAATGTGTTTGACTTTTGTTTCGGGGTTTTCTGATGTCCTGCGGGAGAGTTACAACACCGAGACTGGAACCGGACGCCTGTACCTGCAAAACAACGAAGACTCCTTGTGGTTGGAGCTCCGCCTCCAACGGTCAAGTTAGTACCTGATTAAGGAGTAATTAATGCGGAAATTAAGATGATTTGGTCTCTCTAGGTGAGAGCGTTTAATGTGTAATCTGTGTTACTTTTTGTAATCCCCCCTCTTAATGAGGATTAAGAGGGGTATTTATAACCTCGGGAAGCGTGCCAATTAGGTTTAGGTTAACCTTGGGCTGACTGGGCTTCTAATCAGGATTGGGCCTTGTTGGCCGGTTTTCCCATTTGGCATGGGGGGACACGTGGCGTGTCTCAATGGGTCCGTAGTGGACGAATCTGAGACTGACACGTGGCAGGCTCCTATTGGCCTACGTGAAGGACACGTGGCAGAACCTGGTTGGTCCACTTGTCAGACGGTGATTGGTGGACAAAAATCCCCTAATCATTTGCCCCTCACAGGCGGCACGTGACTGGTCACGTGTCACCTGTGACAGGTGTCGCATGGTGACAGGCGACGGCCTGCGACAGGTGTCGCCCTGCAATTGGCCGAGAGATATTTCCCGCCCAAATTTTGAATTTGGAAGTGACCCTTCGCCTTCTCACTTTGCCTATATAAGGAAGTGCTGACTTCGGTCATTTTCACATTTGAGAACCTTTGCGAGAGAACATTCGGACCCCTGAACTTGCTCTGACATTTCGGACTTTTGTTGCCTACCGCTTGCTCTGACAAACCGTTTACAAAGGACTTCAGACTTTCATCAACCGTCACTCGTTCAGGTAACCGTCGGTTCTCTTACTCTTAACTTTTTTCCTTTTTATTTTTATTTTTTTGAAATGGCCCCATGGAAGCACACGACACGGCCTAAGTTAGTATCAGCCGGTCACCGGGGACGGCTGAATCTAGGACTAGGAGTGCCGCCTGCCCTTTTCTGGACCCATCTTTTCCCTTTATACAAAGTCCGACTTTATCTGTGTCTATGCAGAACGTGATGGCCAGAACAAAAAAGACTGCTAGGATCTCAAACTCGGACGGCTCCTCTCAAAGGGTGCCAATAAGTGAAACATCTGACCAGGCGCCAGATGTAGAAGTGAGACAAGACGGCTGCCAAGCCGACAGTTCTGAGGGAGGGATCAAGGTGGTCCCTTCCCATTTCACAGTGGATATGTCTAACTATTCTCCTGCTCCTTCTAAGGGAGAGGAGGCGGGCCCCTCTGGGAGAGGGGAGGAGTCGTCCTCTTCTGACTCGTCTGAGGACGAGTCTGAGTCTAGCTCTTCTGGCCAATCTTCTCCAGGCTCAGAAGAAAGAAACAGCCGCCTACAAGAGGCGAGGAGTTCTCATGCAGTTGAGAAGGGGGATAATTGGGCGGAGCCGTCCGCTTCTTATCGAGAGGAGAACACCCCTTACTACTGCACTGTACCCCGGGGCCGGATCACGGCCATGAAAGACAAAGTGGAGAGCTTTATAGCTAACCACAAAATGGGCCCCGGATATTTAATGTTCGTGCCGGATCCAGAAGACACAGTCGTCTGGCCGGCTGGTACCAGCTATGATGATGGCTGCTTCGGCTGCTACGTGGCGGCCATCAAAGCTGGACTGCGCTTCCCATTACATCCGGCTGTTCAGCGGATTTTAGATGGGTATGATCTGGGGTTATGGCAGTTAGCCCCCAATTCTTGGGTAAACGTACTCGGCTATGTGGCCGGGTGCGAAATGTACGGGGTGGAGCCAAGCTTTGAGGCTTTCGCCCATATGAACTATCTCAGCCGGACCCCTAAGTCGGGCGGTACCGGCTGGTATCAATTAACAAGCCATAGGGGCTACCTCATGACGAGAGGTAAGGCAAACAAATGGAAGGATTGGCGGAACACCTTCCTTATCATTGAGGGTTCAGACAAGGAGCTGAACAAAAGATTTAACAGGTGGAACAGGGATCCGCCTTTTCTTGCAGGCGGCCGTAGCTTGCCGCCTGTCCCCCCTAAGGCTAGAAGGGAGATCCTAGACAAAGGACTCTTCAAAGTAGAGACTAGGGTGAACTCTGCTTCAGGGGTACGAGAGCAAGTACCCCTAAACTGCATCCCGATCTTCAAGTGGCTCTATGACGAGTACTTTTTGGCCGCCTGTGGCCTCGGCAGTCGGTGCTCTAGAGGTAGCCGGCCTGACAAATACTCTTTTTTCACGCCTTGTTTACTTGGGATTTTTACTGACTTTACTGTTTGTTCTTTTGCAGCTGACGCCATGAGTAAAATAACAGCATCCAAGACTGCGGCGACCATGTTGCGGGCCTCTCTCATGCAACAGTCTTGTACCGACTCCCCCAACAAGGGGGCACCCTTGGTAGGCTTTGAAACTCTTCCCCCTTTTTTGGAGTAGTTGTCTTGTGCATATACTAACTCTTCCTCTTTTTTTAGTCGGGCACTCCAAGAGCTTCTTCCTCGCAACAGCCGGACCCCAAGGCCCGGAGGACGACTGTTGCAAGCTCTCCTGGCTCTTCTAGGAAAACGGTGGCGGCTGAGAAGCAGCCGGCCACTTCTTCTAAAGCTCCGGCGGGGCCGCCTAGAAGTATGAACAATTACTTGTAAAAACTTTTACACTTGCTTCCTTCTTGACTAGGTCTAATCTGCTTTTTTACGCTTGATGCAGCCGGCCCTCAGGAGCCTGACTTGGTCGAGGTAGCCAAGTCCATGATAAAAGCAGTGCCTCCATCTGAAAGGGAGGCGGTCAGGGGTGTCGGCACCCTTGACCTTGATGGGATTGCAGGGGTCCTTGCTGAGGTATACTTAGCGTTTTTTTGAGTATTTTTATTCCAGGACGCCTGTTACCTTTTTGATTGGAAACTGACGCATGTTTTCTCTTTACTTAGGCCCTGCTCCGAGTGAACGGCCTTCGCAAGCCGCTTGATCGGAAGAATAAAGAGGTAAAGGCTGCAAAAGCTATGGCCGCCTCTAACTGTGATAAGGCAATGTTTCAAATTGCCCAAAATGAAGTTCTGACCATTGATATTCTTTATTATCAGGCGCAGGCTGCCGCCGCTATCCGGGCCCAGTTAGAGGCGGCCCAGAAGAGGAACAGCGAGCTGGAGGCGACCGTCTCCAACCTCAAGGCCGAGCTTAAACCTCTCCGCCAAAAAATGCTCTCATACGAAGTCATGGAGAAATCCTTGGCTAGCGTAAAGGAACACCTGGTGACCCAGGAGAAGAGTCTCACTAAAGAGCTCTCGGAGAAGGCTGAGCAAGAGAAGAGAGAGCTCGTCCGAGAGATGATGGAAGACTCTTCCCAGATCCAGCGTATGACCTGGAGCCGCCTCTTCCCCAATGCCGACTTTGCCTCGTGGGAGAAAACGTACCGCCAGTGCTCTGAAACATATAATCAAGAGATCCTGGCGGCTGCTGAGGACGAGGCGTTTGAGGAGGCCTTGGAGGTGGAGGAGCAGCCGGTAGTGGCGCTTGTGCCACTTGGGGGCAAGGCATCGAAGAAGGATGCAGCGGAGGCCGAGTCAAGCAAGAAGAATGCTGACCAGGCGGACGCTGCTAATGTTTAGGATTTGCCCCCTTCATAAGCTTTTGTCTTCTTTCACGGCCTGCATGCCGTTTTGATTGTATTTACCCGGCCAGGGGGCCGGGGTTCTGAATATTTTTTCTCTAATGAAATTTTATTTTGCTTGAAATTTGTCTAAGTGTTGAATATTGAATTGTACACTATATCGACTGTTTTGCATGGCCGATTGTAGACAGGTACGGATGGTCCGCCTATGCCCCTGGACGACTGGTTGTCTGTTTCCAAGCTGGGCGATCAGTCGGCCATTTATTCAATTGGTATTGGTCTTGTATTTTGTAGGTTAGACTTTAGGCAGTCTTTGGCTGGATTACCTTTAGGCAGGCGGTCCTGTCGTTTGTAAAATTTACTAAGTAAGAAAGGGTATTCTTACTTGTGTTTTTTGAGCTATAGGCAGTCTAGGACGACTGTTTCCTATTACAAATACTTAAAATTTTTAGGGGGTGACCAAGTAACTATGACTGTTATCTGGTCGCCGATTGATTGAGTAGTAGAGGTATCAAGCGGTGGGTACCGGTTGTTCCCCTTTATTCGCCAATGTTTGTTGGCTATTAACTCGAAGGGAAAACTAGTAGGAATAATAGTTTGAATGCCCTTGTTTGCCAAAAAACAGGTGGTCTATTCAAACTTTTTAGGTTCCATGCCAAGTTTTGGGAGAGTGACTATGAGTTAACGTTGGTGTTACTCAGTCGTCCTCATTCTAGCTTGAGTAGTAGAGGTACCAGGCGGCGGAGGCCGGCTGGACCCCTTGATTCGCCAATGTTTGTTGGCTATTAACTCAAGAGGAACCCCCTGCATTTATCCCAAGTAATACAGGCGGTAATCCGACTCAGATGTCAACTGTTATCACTAGTTTGGTTAGTAATAAAAGTTATCCTTGTCTCAAAAACAGCTACGTGGTTGCCCTTGGGGACAGTCGTATAGGTGCCGTGTGATTAGTTTATAGAACAATGTTCCACCCAAAAGGGAGCTGCTCTCTGCGACGAATTTCATCCGGATGGATGCCGTCGGACGCCTGCTATAACGTTGGGATAGGTCGAATTGAATTTTTATATTTTGATCAGTTGGCTTGACGCCTGGTCTGATCATGTTTTATGATAGTTCTTGGTGAACTATATATTATGTGAGGGTAGCCGGTCAAGCGGCGTGCCCCTCTTAAATTAAACATAGAGAGTAGCCGACTGTTTGTCAGTTGGCATGCCGCTCTTAAATAAATATAAACATGGAGAGTAGCCGACTGTTGGTCAGTTGGCATGCCCCTCTTAATACAGAATTTGAATAGTAAAGATGCAAGCTTTATTCAAGTAATCCTTGACTTTACATTTTTCAAAAGAAATATTTCTTAAGGTTATCTATGTTCCAGGTTCGAGGTAACGGCTGGCCGTCTGGTGTTTCCAGACGGTAGGTACCGTCACTAACCTCTTCATATATTCGGTAGGGGCCTTCCCAGTTGGGAGTTAGCTTGCCAGACTCGTTAGCCCTACCAACAGCTTCCATTTTTCTAAGTACAAAGTCCCCCACTTTGAGTGGACGCCTGTGCACTTTTTTGTTGTATGATCGAGTCATTCTCAGGCGGTAGATCTCATGGCGCAAGACAGCATTGCCCCTCTTTTCAGGGAGTGAGTCTAATGCCAGGCGCATGGCTTCCCAGTTTACCTCTTCGTCATATAGCATGACTCGAAGAGTCGGCTCGTAGTGCTCTATTGGGAGAACAGCTTCCGCACCATAAGTTAGGAGGAATGGAGTTTCTCCATTCGCCCCTTTTTCAGTCGTCCTAATGGCCCAGAGAACATGTGGTAGTTCATCCGCCCATAGGCCGCCTGCTCGTTCAATCTTTTTCTTCAGACCGTCTGAGATGATTTTATTAAAGGCTTCTACTTGGCCGTTTGCTTGTGGACGGCCGACAGATGCAAAGCAATGGGCAATTCCTTGGTCACCCAACCAGCTTTTGAGAACAGGCGTCTCAAATTGGGGACCATTATCAAAAACCATAGACATGGGAACCCCGAACCGAGTGATGACATTTCTCCAAATAAAAGAAATTACATCCTTCGTCTTGATTCCCTTAACGGCCTCCGCCTCTACCCATTTAGTGAAGTAGTCGACGGCAACAAGTATGTACCTTCTTCCGCCTGTAGCAGGCGTATATGGACCCAGAATATCCATGCCCCATTTAGACTTGATCTTTCTGAAGTTTAGACTTGACAATCATATCATCAATATATGCTTCGACATTTCTCCCAATCTGATCAAAGAACACAGTGTTTATCATTCGTTGGAAGGTGGCCGGGGCATTCTTAAGACCAAACGGCATGACCGTGTAACAGTATAACCCTTGATCAGTGACGAAGGCCGTCTTCTCCTGATCCTTTTTCAATAAAGGTATTTGATGGAAACCAGAGTAGGCGTCCATAAAACTCATCAAAGCATGGCCGGCTGTTGAGTCGACCAGGTTGTCAATTTTAGGCAGAGGGTAACTGTCTTTTGGGCACGCCTTTTTCAAGTCTGTGTAGTCTACACACATTCGCCAGGTACCATTCGGCTTTTTAACAAGCACAACATTTGCAACCCAGTCTGGGAAGTAACATTGCCGAATGAATCCTGCATCAAGTAATTTTTTAACTTCGGCGGCTGCCGCCTGACTTCTTTCTTCGCCATGGTTCCGTTTCTTCTGCCTTACCGGCTTCTTTTTTGGATCCACAGCTAGTTTATGTACCGCCAGCTCAGAACTAATGCCTGGCATTTCATGGACTTCGAATGCAAAGATGTCCTTGTATTCTTTCAATAAATTGTGGAAGTCGTCACCTAGGACCCCTAGAGCAGTCGTCCCAACTTTGATTGTTCTATCAGGACGCGTGACATCTAAGATTAGGTCCGTATGCTCACCAGCCGGCTGAGGGCGGAATTCATCCGACCGCTCCTCTGCCAATGATTGCTATTTTTTATCTTTTCTTTCGGCCCCCATCTGGGATGCCTTTCTTTTCTTGCCGCCTGCTTCCGGAACAGGCGCACTTTCCTTGACATTGTCAAGGTCTATCTTTCCTCCACTGGACCCAGCGGCCATAACAGTGGGCTTGACGTCCGAGAGATAGCACTCTCGGGCCATCCTCTGATCTCCCCTTAGGGAGCCGATTGTTCCATTATCCCTCTCAAACTTGAGCAGCATAAGAGATGGGATTATTACAGCCTTGGAATTATTTAAGGTTGGTCGTCCCAGGATCATGTTGTAGGCCGAGAGTTCTTCTACCACCAGGAACCGGACTACCATGTGTCGTCCTTCCCCTTTTTCACCCAGGCGGATGGGTAGATCTACTCGTCCTACAGGGTGGACGACTCCCCCTCCAAACCCTACTAGAGGGTGGGAGGCCGGATGTATACAATCAGTCTTGTACTTTAGTTTGGAGAGGCATTTGCTACTGATAAGATCTGAGGAGCTTCCAGTATCTATGAGAATTCGGCCAACTCTTTGATTGGCCACTTTACATTCAATGACGATAGGGTCGTCATGCGGCCCCCTGACCCCTCCTAGATCTTCTTCAGTAATGACAATCTCAGGAAATGAATTTATGGAGGGCCGTTCTGGGCGAACGGAATTTATATCCAGCCGCCTGATATTGTCTTTGTTGCCCCTAATAGTGGGACCTCCTCCTGCAAAGCCGCCTGCAATAGTGTAGACGACTTGCATCATCTGTATCAGAGCTGTCGGCCTGTTGATTCTTTTTGGCCGACTGTTTTTTCGAGGAGGTGTTCCCCGTGGATTTCTTGACAAAAGAGTCAAGATCACCTTGCTCAGCCAGGCGGTCCAGATACCGCATGAGACTGATGCATTCGTTGGTGTGATGACCAACATCTTCATGATAATCACAGAATTTTTCCTGGTTCCGATTGCTTGCAGAACCCTTCATGGGGACCGGCTTCTCAATAGAGATCCGTCCCTTGATTTCTTTCAAGATAGCTTTGCTATCTTTGTTAAACGCATACTTTGGGGAGTATGGCTTGAATTCTTTTTTCTTCTTCTGGGCCGGCTGTTTAGAATCAGCCGCCCAGACCTCTTTTCTCTTTTTTAAATCTTTGTTTGACGACTGTATCTGTCGTCCTTCTCTTTTGTCGAATTTTTTCCCATCCGACTGTTTTGCTGTACTACAAAGATCAGTCGCCTGTATGTAGGCTTCTGCTTCAATCAAGGCCTCCTGAAGAGTCGCCACCCTCTTTCGAACCAGATCGAATTTGAAGGTCGACCCGTCTTAGAGACCCCTGAAAAAGTCAGTATAGGCCACCTCATCTGGTAACCCTTGAATCTGTATTCTCATCAGGTTAAACCGCCTGATGTAGGATCGAAGCCCCTCCTTCTCACCCTGCTGAATTGTTCCCAAATCAAGGGTCGTCTTCTTCGCAGGAATGTTCATGGCGAAGTTGGAGGTGAACAAGTAAGCAAGCGTCCTGAAGTTGTTTACACAACCAGTCGGCAGGTTGCCGAACCATTGCTGTGCAATTCCTTTGAGAGTCGCTGGAAAACACTTGCACCAAGTGGGATCATCCAACCCTTGAAGGTACATTAGGTTGGAGAATTCCATTAGATGGTCTTCTGGGTTAGTAGTGCCATCATAGGCGCCTACTAACACATTTTTCACTTTGGCCGGCTGAGCGGCTTCAGTGATTTCCTTGGAGAAGGCCGACGGCTGTTCACCAAGTCTAAGCAACCGTAGCTGCCAGTCCAAGGGTTGGACATTTTTAACTGCCTGTCCACCAAACGGAGGTGGCGGCATAAAGTACTGTTGTTGTGGTACAAACGGTAAGTTTGGTAACGCCTGGTCGCAATGAAAGCCGGACTGACGGGAGGTGCCGCCTGAATGACTCTCATGATACGACTGGGTATACCTCAACGAGGTATTTCGCAGACTTTCTTGGAATTCAGAAGTAGAGGCCGACTCAGACAGTCGGTCATTCTTCTTCTGCTCTAACAGCAGACGAGCGTCTGTGTATGTTTTCTTCGACCCGTCCGCCTGAATGTGGACGACAGGTTTCCTTTTTCCCTGGAGTAGGAAAATGGTATTTTGTGAGATCAAGGGCAGGCGGCTCCCACTTCTGGATCTAGGATGAGGAGTTCCTCTCGTCCTTGAACCGGCTTCCTCTTGCTTGAAGTGGATGGTTTCTTAGCCGACTGCTCCTTGGGCGGTGCAGGCTTCTTATTCAGCAACTCTTGAATCTCTCCCTTGAAGTCCCTCATGAAGGTCATGAGTTCGTTCCTGGTGACGGGAGCCGACCCATCAGTCGCCTGCTGCCGAACATGAGGTGCGCCTGCTGGCTCGCCTTCAGG